>JAJOZX010003386.1:0-332500 GCA_023014485.1 Bathynomus jamesi | reverse complement strand
ATAATAATAATAATAACATATTATAGATCTAATAATATAGAACTAAATAAAATATTGTTAATATATTTAATTCTTTATTTAAAGACTAAAGTGTATTAACTACTTAATCCATGACTTGGTAATTATTCATTTATGAATGTAGCATCTCTAATTAAGGCAGATTGTCAGGCTTCGTAGCCTTATGTCTGTGAAAAAAGGTATGTCTTTAATAACTTTTGCATACTTATTCTCAATCGTACCTCTAACTTGGTCAAGTTTCAACTATTTAGAAATAAAGTAAACCTCCCACATAAGCTCAGATGTATGCGCTTTTGAACCTCATTATGTCTGTGTATGTAATCGAATGGCAAGAGTCTTCCGCAGTTTGTAGCTAGATGGTCCATTCATTTGCTGTCACAATATATGTAGTTTTATTTTGGGAATTTTTAGGTACACAGATTCTCTCTCTCTCTCTCTCTCTCTCTCTCTCTCTCTCTCTCTCTCTCTCTCTCTCTCTCTCTATATATATATATATATATATATATATATATATATATATATATATATATATACATACTCTGCCTCCAAAAAAGTAGCCACCTTTTCACTTGGCCAACAAACCACAATTCCAAGGAAGGATAAATAAAACAGAAATCATATTAACCCTTCAGCGCACAATGTCATCTTTACTGATTTTGTTGTGGCTGACGCCAGACGACTTTATTCAATTCTCGGAAAAGACCTCTGTTCAATGTGGCCTCCATTATTATCAATAACTAATTGTAGCCTTTTGCGTCAGTGGGGACGTTCAGTTGACAAAGTTTACAGACAACATATTTAAGATGTTAATCAACTTCGAGAGTTCATTTTGAAAGCATGGAATGTGCTCGATCAAGACACCATTTCTACAGCATTTCGTTAGTGGCGCACGAGGTACAATTGGTCACTGATAATAATGAAGGACACACTGAACACGTCCTGTGTTAATGTTTTATTCAATTTATTTTTGTTCATTGTAAATTCTTTTAGTGTTCAGCTAAGTTCTTAATTATCCTTCTTCTCAATTTTATTTTTTAACAACTATTGTTCAAGTTGAATTTGTAAAAAGACAATATAAAGGGTTTTAATATGATCTCTGTTTCATTTAGGTATCTTTGGAATTATGGTTTTGTTAGCCCGGTGAAAAAAGTGGTCACTTTTAGTAGGACAGAGTGTGTATATATATATTAGTGGTGGACCGGATGTCAGTTTTTCAACATCTGCGGATGCGGATCTTTAATTTCAATATCCGCGGATGCGGATATTTAGTTAATCTATCAATATAATATAGAATTATGAATATATGACATAATTTTTCAAATTTCGCGATATTGCTATTATGGCGGACAATGCATAAGAATTAAAATTAATATTTTCATTAAGATAAAAATAATAACTTTCTCAAGAGTTTCAGCCACAGAAAATTCAATGAAACAAGTTTCGGTTCTTTTGCATTATCCTCCCAACACTAATTTTTTTATATAATGTTGGTTTGGTTTTGGTTATGGTACTTTATTTTCCTTCCATTATAAAAAAATTAGTGTTGGTATTAGGTTAGGTTAGGTTAGGTTTGGTTAGGTTAGGTTACGGTAAAAACAGCCCGCCGCCATTATAAAAAAAAATTAGTGTTGGGAGGATAATGCAAAAGTACCCAAGTTTCATTCAATTTTCTATGTTACCATGTATTTATATTTTGAGGTTTATATATTTGTTTGTTCATTAATAATTAATTAATACTTTACATGAAATGTGCATGACTGGGCCTTATAAGCTACTTTATAAACTAATTTAATTGTAAATTGCATAATTTATTAGAGGTAATATCCGCATAACATCCACAGTCAGAAGTGCGGATGCGGATGTTAAAAATGATGCGGATATCTGGTCCACCACTAATATACTGTATATATCATAAGCACCTCATTTTAGGCCTCCACGGATCTTTTAAACTATTCCCCCCCCCCCCCCCCCCAGCTTCAGAGAAGTGGGTACATAGTTTAAAAGGTCAATATTAGGGAGGAGATAATTTAACAGGTTTTACTTATCTTATTTACATAATAGAATTTTTAAGATATGTATATAAGATACATATCTTGAAAATTCTATTATATTCTATCATATTTCCGGTTTATAGAGAACCATTATTTACATAGCATGAAATTTGAATGCCCGTTAGGTCAACTGTACGCCTTTGACGATTGGTTAGGTTTAGTCGTGATATTTTCATTAGTTTTAACGAAAATATCACGACAAAACCTAACCAATCGTCAAAGGTGTACAGTTGACCTAACCGGGCATTCAATGAACCTAACCAGGTATTCAGTTGACATAACCGGGCATTCAGTTATTTTTGCTACCCTTCGTGCGGGTAGCAAAAATATCCCGCGTTTTAACGAAAATATCACGACTTAACCTAACCAATCGTCAAGGGCGTACAGTTGACCTGACCGGCCATTCAATAGTGTCAATAATTTTACCGTAGGTTTTGATATATATATATATATATATATATATATATATATATATATATATATGTCCGGTTAATTTAATTGAATGCCAGGTTAGGTCAACTGTACGCCTTTGACGATTGGTTAGGTTTAGTCGTGATATTTTCGTTAAAACTAATGCAAATATCGCGACTAAACCTAACCAATCGCCAAGGGCGTACAGTTGACCTAACGGGGCATTCAAATTTTATCCTATGTAAATAATGGTTCTCTATTTATTATATGTTTGCAATAAATAAAATTTGTTGTTATTGTTTTCTTATCTTATTTTGGTTAATTTGCAGAGTTTAAACTTGGGGGGGGGGGGGGATAGTTGAAACGGGTCCGAACAAAAGCCCCCTAGGACAGAAGCCCCCTAGGACAAAAGCCCCCTAGGACAAAAGCCCCTTGCACAAATTGCTGGGTAGGGCAAGTCAGGTGTCACATCTAATCTGAAAAGATCAGAAGATATTTAAGTGAAATAACCAATATTAACCTATTATGTTAATTGAATGCCCAGTTAGGTCAACTGAATGTCCAGTTAGGTCAACTGTACGCCCTTGATGATTGGTTAGGTTAAGTTGTGATATTTTCGTTAGTTTAAACGAAAATGACAAGAGACAAAATACATAAACTATAAACATAAACTGTAAATAATAAAAAATAAAAATAATGATTAAAAAAATTCTTATTCTTTTTTCTAGGGGACTTTTGTCCTAGGGGGCTTTTGTCCTACACTCATAGCTGAAAAGATCAACATTGGGTGGTGGTTGTTGAAAAGAGTATGTTGGTGGGAGGGGCAATAGCTTAAAAGATCGGCCACTTTTATTGCAAACACTCCATACATGTGATACGGTAATACATTTCTCAAGTGCGTATCGAATGGTACCATAAAAAGGTCATCCTTTCAAAAGCGATTTTCGCGATCTGATCGATAAAGTCCAAGAGCTCAATTCATCGCGGTTATAAAGTTGTATGCGGATCTTCGTTGCATTTGGACTAGCAACCAAAAAGGTTCCTCGGCAGGCTTAGAGAACAATGCAAATGGACGTCATCGGATAACAAGAACCACTTTATTTTCGTAACCGCCTGGACAGACGTAAACATCATAAAATTCTTGCACGATACTGTAAGGCGAACTTCAAAAGCCTTCATAATAAAAAGCCATTAAAATATCTTCTGACTTAGTTATAAAACCAGAGAGAAGAAGCGACCACCACTCGAGTTTCACCTCGTCAGGATCTACCAGTTGAAATATCACCACTCGTCGCTCGTCATTCAAAAATGTAGCAGCTCTTCAAATAGGCCCTTGCTATGGCCTACGTTATCATCTGTTCAGCCCTAGAAGAACTCTGAAATTCATTCGCGCGCAATCTTATAGTTCGCTTTATTATTTGATTTAACTTCCATTTATGTACTATGTATTTGTCCTTCATTGTAATTAACCTTTAATTTCAAATATACAGTCATTGTATTATTGCACATTCAAGTTAAGTAATTGTATTGTTATTCACTGTGAACGTTTATTTGTTATGTAAAAGGGAAACCAGCTCAGCCTATTCCTTTCCTTGAATATTGGTACATTTGCTACCCGGTGACCCAAATAATTCTTTAATTAAATATCTCGTCAACCTACAAAATTATAAATTAACGCACCTTATTTTCGAATTAGTAGCCTATACAAATGGTGTCTCTAACTTGGGCATTCTATATATCTTACAATACCTTAATTATTTTGAGTGTAATATCCTTGAGATTATTTATACATATAAAAACTAAGTGTTAAAAAAGAAATTGTGCGGAGAACAGTTAATAATTTACATGTATAATGACTACACTTATTTTATCTCTGGGACAAACTTAAAACGTGTTTGTGAACAATCCACGCTCTAAAGACAAATTGAAAACAGATTTCTCGTGTTATCAATAACGTATAGAGCCCGTGGGATTACATCACATGAACAAAAGCTAATCTTATAATGTCGACATTCAACCTTTTGCGTATTGACCTTATTTCAATTCGATTTTATGCGAATGAATGCATTAAAAATTTACATGAACATGAAAACCTTTTTTTAGTATCTTAATTGACAATGACTAGCGTATATACAAATTTCAGATTTTAAATAAAAATTACTAACCTAACCTAACCTAGTGTAACCCAACCGAACATAATGTAACGTACTCTAACCTTATGTACGGTTAGAATTTTTCGTGTTGACTTTATGTAAATCCAAATGATTCACGCTGAATTTGTTTCTCCTCATCAGGCGACATCATGTTCCGCTTGGAGGCGAGGGGAAAGCACTTTCAACAATTGTTTTAACAGTTCTCTTAACATTCGTTTGGTTGGTGTATATATATATATGGTACTTTTGCATTATCCTCCCAACACTAATTTTTTTTTATAAAGGAAGGAAAATAAAGTACGTTAGCAAAACACTTTTAAGCAAAATATTCTGAAATTACATCATTAGTTATATGAATAAATATTCTTAACCTAACCTAACCTAACCTAACTTGAAGCCGGCTAACTACGGCTAACGCCCGCGGCCGGCTGTTTTTAACCTAACCTAACCTAACCAAACCTAACCTAACCTAACCTAATCCCAACACTAATTTTTTTTTATAATGGAAGGAAAATAAAATACCATACCCAAAACCAAACCAACATTATATAAAAAAATTAGTGTTGGGAGGATAATGCAAAAGAACCATATATATATATATATATATATATATATATATATATAATGCAAACCCACAAGGAAAAAGGAAAAACGATTCCAAGGTCTTTCGTGTATTCAGAGCTACACCTCGTCAGGGAATGATTCCCTGGCGAGGTGCAGCTCTGAATACACGAAGACCTTGGAATCATTTTTCTTTTTCCTTGTGGGTTTGCATCATTTATTTCACGTGTTTAATTGTGAAATTCATCCCATATATATATATATATATACCTTTCAACCTTTCATATGTTCCGCGCGATGATTCCTCATTACACGAAGGTCAAGCTTGTCGCCCCTCCTCTCGAGTTGGCCTGGTGAAGTAGTGAGTTGGTTTCATGTACTTTCCACGTCACATAGCCAGGTACGCCCGGCTGATCGGGGATTGTTCTGAGCCAGGCGTCTAATCTTTTGAAGATGTCCACTGCAACACCACTCGTGTTTCTTAGGTCTTTGGGCATCTGATTAAACAGTTTTGGTCCTCTCACAACAAAACTATTTTCTTTCATGGTTAAGGATGTTCCCTGTTTAGCCTTTAATTTGGGAACACGACACAGTCTTCCTTTTCTACTTTCCACTGTTATTTGGGGAGTTACAGGGTTCAGAGTAAGATTAAGGACTAGTTTCTTCATTATTTTCCAAGCGTAAATAATGGTGTATCTCTCTCTCCTCCTTTCCAGTGAATATAGGTTTAATTCACGTAACCTTTCCCAGTAGTTTACATCTTTGCACCCCTTGATCTTGTCTGTGAAGCTTCTCTGAATCCCTTCTAGTTGTCTAATGTCTTCTTTTTTATATGGGCATGTTAGGACAGAGCAGTATTCCAATTTGGGTATGATCAGTGTTTTTAGTAGAGGAATCATTATATTCCTATTCCTTAGTTTAAAGGTTCTCAGCATCTACCCAGTTACTCTCTTTGCTCTGTTTACTGCTATATTATTTTGTGTTTCAAATTTCGCATCATCAGTCATTACAACCCCTAAGTCTTTTGCTTCAGAATTTCTCTGAATTTCCTGTCCATCTGGGGTATAATATTCCATGGATTTTAGGTCCTCCCTTTTTCCGTACCGTAACAACTGAAATTTCTCAGTGTTAAACTTCATATTGTTGTCTTTCGTTCACTTGTAGATTCTGTTCATGTCTGTTTGTAGAGATCCTATATCTTCTGGGTTTCTTATTTTTCTACTGATCTTTGTGTCATCGGCAATATATATATATATTATATATATATATATATATATATATATATATATATATATATATATATATAATGCAAACCCACAAGGAAAAAGAAAAACGATTCCAAGGCTTTCGTGTATTCAGAGCTACACCTCGTCAGGGAATGCTTGGAATCGTTTTTCTTTTTCCTTGTGGGTTTGCATCATTCATTCATTTCACGTGCTTAATTGTGAAATTCATCCCATATATATATATATATATATATATATATATATATAGAGAGAGAGAGAGAGAGAGAGAGAGAGAGAGAGAGAGAGAGAGAGAGAGAGATAGATACACACGGTGTTATCAAATTATGTTTCATAAATTAATATACATATTCACATATTCAGGACGTCAAAGTGAACAAAAAAGTTCCAATGAACATAAATCCGCAATCGCTTCGTTTCCGAAATACATTGCTTTTTTGCCGAGGACGATCCAATTAAAATGAAAGCCATTAAAGTTTATCACAGTTTATTTACATCAGTAGTATGGGCGAAAAATGCTTGAGTGCAATGCAATTGCAAATGTTGCAAGAGTACCAACCCCCACCCCCTTTGTTGCAAAGGGGGAGACCTCTTTGGGGGAGAACAGGGACGGCCTCACCCCCCAAAGGGGCATACCTAACCTAAGGAAGAGGGGAGACCTCTTTGGGGGAGAAGGTGGAACGGCCTCATCCCCCAAAGGGGCATACCTAACCTAAGAGAGAGAGAGGAAGAGGGGACCCAGAAGAAGGATCTTCGCTTGGCGAAAGCCAAGCGCATATGAGGTCTTCAGCCACCCCGCCGCTCTCTTATAGGACCCCTAATCAGCCAGTTGGCTTAGAAGGCTGAGTTGCCAGATAGCAATAATTAAACCATATATTAATCAGTCAGTTGGCTAAGAAGGCTGAGTTGCCAGATAGCAATAATTATTTATTTAAATCATATATTAATCAGCCAGATGGCTTAGAAGGCTGAGATGCCAGATAGCAATAATTATTTAATTAAACCATATATTTTTCCGTCATCTGGCTTAGAAGGCTGAGTTGCCAGATAGCATTAATTATTTATTTAAAACATATATTCATCCATTAGCTGGCTTAGAAGGCTGAGTTACCAGATAGCAATAATTATTTAATTAAACCATATATTCTTCCGACAGTTGGCTTAGAAGGCTGAGTTGTCAGCGTCGTTACTTATTTATTTAAAGCATATATCCTGACTTTAAGCGAAGCGTATAATCAATTACATATTAACACAAGAAAAATATAGTTATATTGTTAGAATTAAAATTTTGTTTTAACCCAACACAGTATTTGAATACTAAACTATTATTTATTAACACTAAATTAAGATTATGAATTACTTCCCGAAGCATAAATTAAATCCTGAATAATATTATTGATTCCCGCTGATAGAAATTTTATGCTATCAGAGGGTTAAACTTGATTATAGTTTAACACCCTCTTTAGTTCGTAGTAATTGTCTTATTCTATGAAAACAAAATAGACCATTACCTTAGTAGCTTTAATTGTAAACACTTTACCTCGATAATACTTGAATATAAAGAAGATTGATTGCGTTTTCTGAAAGGGAAATGTTATACCTAACAGCCTTATAACAGCCTAATTTGAACATAGATGATTGAACTTAAACATGAATTCAATTTAATGCACTTTACTATGATACACCGATCAAACCTGAAGAAAAAAACAGCAACACAGTTAGCTGAACAAATTTGAAACAGAATTCTTCTATAACCTCACTATTCAGTGCTTTTAAACCAATTAAACCATCCAACAACTTCACTATCAAGTTCTTTCTCAAAACCAAAAAAACAGCAGATTTAACGAGGCAGCCGGAACGGTTTATGGTTGTAGTGGTTTGAAAATACGGAAGATATATCCGTACTGAAGTCGAACCAACCTTTGTTAAATTAATGATATGATTGAATATAATGAGAAATAAGAAAATAAATCTAATAACCTCCCGACGGAGAAACTGCAATTTAAAATCTAAAATTGCAGTCTGCATCTTAAAATTTGATATATGACACCCACCACCAAATATTTTTTTTGTATTTTTTTTTTAACCTTTTTGAACCCATAACCATCTTAAATCTAATCTTAATCGTCTTCCCTATTTAGTAGGTCCTTGAGGCTCTGTTTGCAATGAATTGCAGCTTTCCTAGTGGGTCTTAAATTAGGTTTTTCTCTTTGAACATCTTTCGGATTTGGAAGGTCTTGACGAGCACCATTATGAGTAATCGAGATTTCTAATGGATACAGGTGACAAATAGGATAATTTAAAACTTCGTTATCTGATCTCTTGAGTTGAACACTTCTGACTTTGTTATCATCGCCTACAAACAAATGCAGGATGCGTCCCATCTGCCAAAAGGGTCTGGTTTTAGTAGTTGATTTAATCAAGACCACATCGCCAACTTTGATGCGATTAACCCAGTCTGATTCGTATAAATCTCGACTATGTTCTCGAAGACTCAACAGGTACTCCTCATACCACCATTGTCTAAATTGAGAATACTCTTTGTTCAATAATTCAAACGATTTGTTGAGTTCGTTATGAGTAGGGGGATTTTGTGACCATAAAGGGTCATCATCAGTTTCAAACTTGAATACCAAAGATTCCTTTTGGTGTTTAAGGAATGAATTAGGCGTTAAGCTTGATAATTCAGTCTCTGACGAGACGTATGTTAGCGGACGAGAGTTCACAGCGTTTTGAATGCTAGTTAGCAAGGTCAGTAGATCGAAATGATCTAGAACAGAACGCCTAATGGTTTTGAAAAGGCAGCTTTTCACTACTCGAATGAGACGCTCCCAAGCAGATCCCATCCAGGCTGAATAAACTGGAAGCCGGATGTGTTTGATACCACTGGCTCGCATGTGCTCTTGAAATTCGTTAGAATTTAAAGAGTCTTCTAATGCCTTACCACTTTGAATGAAACTTTTAGCATTGTCGCTGTAAACTCTGTCGCAAACACCATATAGATTAGTGAATCTCTGGAATGAGAGCAAGAAAGATTTGGTACTCATATCAGGAAGCAGATCTAAATGTATGGCTCTTATGTGAAGACAAGTATAGAGCAAAGTAAATCGTTTGACAGTTTTTCCTGAGTCAGGGTCTTTGACCCAAGGCAGCACAATTTGAGCATCAACAAAAATCTTGATATTTGAGAACTGAGCTTTAATGGATAAGAGAAATTGAGGAAGACATTTGAACGCTAGATAAACTGAAAGTAATTCCAAAGTAGGTAAAGTACGTGCTTGAATAGGAGCCACTTTAGCCTTGGAAAAAACTAAGTTTGATCCTGAAGGGCCAACTGCATAGACTGCAAATCCGTAACAACTGGCACTAGCGTCACAAAAAATGACTAATGAAGCAGAGTCACTAGAATCGAAAGCTGAACGTTTGAAAGAAAGATTTGAAAGTTCTTTAAGATCTTTGTAAATCTTAGTCCAAACCTTCAATTCATCTTGACCGACTTTCTCATCCCAAGACAACTTAAGCTTCCACAATTTTCTCACGAGAAGCCTACCCCGAATGGTAACTGGGAGGTAAAGGGATAATGGATCAAAAATTTTAGAAATTTGGGAAAGGATTTGGCGCTTGGTACAAGCTTCAGGGTCTAGATCATATTCTGACAGCAAGATTAAGTCCCGACTTACATCAAAGTGATAACCCAGCACCTTTTCCAAGCATTCATGTTGAACAACATTTTGATCTTGAACCATTATGTTTTTGAGACAGTCTAGATTAGTGTTCCATGATCTAAGGTTGAAACCTCCCTCAGACATTCTCTGATTTAAAGTGGAGTATAATTCCAGAAGTAATTCTGGATCTGAATTCGTGAAAATTAAATTATCCACATAAAAATGTTTCTTGAGAACTTCAGAGCATAAATCATCTAGATACTGATTGGCGTGATATTTAATGACATAGTTGAGTATGAAAGGTGAACTGGCCAGACCAAATACTATGGTAGTATACCGATAAGTTAATAATTGACCGTCCTCTTCCCAGAAAAAACAAAACCTATTTTTATCAACATCAAGCTTGAGCTTGATTTGAAGAAATGCCTGCTTTATATCTGAAAGGATTACGTATTGATTGGTTCTGAATGAGCATAATAAGGTAAACAGTGAATTCATGAGGTCTACACCAGGATATGCAGCTTCATTAAGAGAAGGAGCTTCACCTGTTTTCAAACTACAATTGAAAACTGGCCTTATTTTAGTTGTAACTTGATCTCCTACCCTAATGACCGGCCTATGAGGTATCCAGATGTAGTTCTGATATTGGTCTGGAGTCACATCAAACCTTTCAATTATCCCATCATCTAGTTGCTGTTTAAATACATCAGCATATTTAGAGTGCAAGTTTTTCTTATTGAGAAATCCAATTACCCTTTTTAGAGTTGCCAATGCTATTTTATGATTAGATGGAATACGGTTAATTAGCTCTTCATGCCACGGTAACTCCACATAATATTGGCCACCAGACAGATGTATAGAGTCATTAAATTGTTTAACCTTGATCTCATCCAAACTACCATTTGAACTCTCATCTATACCTATAGACTCCAATTTATATAAATTTTCCAAACCTAAGTCTAGATCGGAGTCGGATTTACAGTGACACAAAGGATTGAAATAACTTGGGGTCGGATTCACGACACAGTTCACGATAGAATGCAGACCCGGTTCATCATCGTTGAAGACCGCAAGCGAACTCTTCCCATCTCCAGACTCGTGAATCTGTAAATCATTTGAGTCCTGATTTAAACAGGGTATTTGAATATTTGAAGCTAAGCTTCGATTCGGTGTTTCACTTGAGGGGTTAGTAAGTTTAAAAAGGGAACAATGCCAAGGGTTTTTACACCCCGAAAGCCCTGATTTAAGTTTAAAAAGGGAACAATGCCAAGGGTTTTTACACCCCGAAAGCCCTGAATTAGTAGGTTTTAAAACTCGAACAGCAGATTGCTCCGCTGCCGTGAAACTCGAATCAAAACTTGAATTGAAACTTGATCCATCAGTCTCAGTCAGAGGAAGGGAATTTTGTTGATCAATTTCAGATCTTTCTAGTCATAATTTCTTAACAGGAGTTCTTGAAGAAAACTGACGAGTTTCCTTGACAGATCTACGACTGTTGCTGGAATGTTGAATTGGACTCTTAAAAGTATCCAACTCTCCAATAGGTATAAGTCCTTGAGAAACTGATATGGCAGTACCATTCTTGAGTTTTACGAAGGAGAATGGCATAAAATCTTGAAGCACATCAATTCCAATTAATCCTTCAATGTTTGAGACGAAATCATTCTGAAGGTTATAGAAGGACTTGTCCCCGAACGTAATTCCTTCTTCTTGAAGTTGAGAAATCACGTTTTTTAATTCTGGAACGGTATAATCTAAATCCATCTTTTCATCTACGATGAAGTTCTTGAGAGTTGCTTTAGATGGATTCAGCCTTACACCCAACTCCACTTCTTGAATTTCTCTAACTTGAGATCCAATAAAGGTTCTTATTAGACATTCGAATTTAGGTTTTTGCTTTAATTGACAGTCCCAACCATCTAGAACTGAGGGTCTGATATATGATCTTTGTGAAGCTAAATCTAGCAAACACCTAACTGATTTGACATTATTTTGATTTACAAATTCTAGAGTCACGGTAGGTAACAAGACGCCGCGACTTCGAAATATATGATTCTCCGAAGACAATGCATGCACCGATACACTGTTTACCTGAGTCTCGACACCATTAGTTATTTTATTTGAACCCAACTTGGGACATAATGCTGAAATATGAGAGTTCAAACCGCAGGTTGCGCAAGAAAATGAGAGCTTGTTAGCTTTACCAGGACAATTATTTCCCAAATGTCTGATGCTCGAACAATGAGAGCATAAATCGATTTCTTGACATCTTTTAAGTCTTTTTTGAAGCGTGTCATATTTAGAACAGCGAATTAAAGAGTGGTCGCCATCACAAAATTTACACTTTTTAAAATTAGGACCGGCCTTTTTAGGTTGAGGCATATTTGAGGCTGCAGTCTGAAAAGTTTGAAGAGTGGCTTTAGGTTCTTCACTTTTAATGTTTTTTACCACATTATTGGGTTTATAGAACGTTTTGAGATTTTGATTAGACTTGGCTTTACTAGACTTTAATCTGGACAAAGTTTTAATAATCTCACCATAATTCTTAAAAATTTGATTTGGAGAAGGGTAATTGGATTCGCATTTGCGAACAATTTCCTTCTTGAATGAAATAGGTAATTTACTCATTAAGATGTGACCCAACAACAAACTACCAGACGAGGTTTCATCCATTAAATCCACCTCATAATTTTTGAGATCAAGAACCATAGCTCGAATTTCACTAAGCCAGTTATTTAATTTATCATATTGAAAGTCATCAATTTCATTAGCCGTAACTAATTTCTTGAGTGACTCATCAATTATATAAGGGATGTCTAGAAAGAGATCTTTTAAAATGTCTAGAGCTATCTCATAATTGTCATCAACATTTGACAAATGTTTAATTGATTGATAAGCTATGTCCCTCAAGTACCCTTCAAGTATGATAATTTGGCAGAATTTGTCAGATCAGTACGAACACCTATCAAATTCTCGAACTGACTAAGAAAGTCTTTAAACTCGTGCTTGTCAGTAGAACCACTGAAATTTCTGCACTGAAGGTTAGGTGGTGCAGCATTACGCTTCAAAATAGCACTTAACCCATTCATGAAGTCACTTTGAAATTTCTCGGCGTTTGAAAAGCTATTTTCTAGGTTATTTGCTGCATTTCCAGAACTATTAATTTTTTCCTTTGCATCCTTTATTTGAGCTAATACATTTTTCACTTTAAAAATGCATTTTCGAATTTCTAAATCCCTTTCCTCCGATTCTTTTAAATCATCTAAATATTCTTGATCCTCTAAACTACACTGAATTTTATCATTAAGTTCCGAAAGTTTACATTGATGGTTACAAAGTTGTTCTAGTCTACTCTCTAGATCTTCAACGAGAATTTCCTTCTCGTTTAAAAGCTCGTCCAAACTCGAAAGGAGTCTAGAAACCATAGCTCTATGACCTCCACGCCTTTTAATAAATTCTTTAAGTTCAGACATGTTTATGTTAAAATTTCTTGAACTTGGAACTAAAAAATACTTAATCGAATTTTACTTAATTCTAGAATAATAAGAGGGAATTCTTGAATCAAAATTTTAAATTTAATTTGAATAGGACAAAAAGGTATTCACAAAAATTGAGGCTCAATGGTAGGCCGAAAAGGCCCCCCAAAAGGTATGCCAAACTTGAATCCTGGCAATACCAAACCCACTCGGTGATCAAACTAATTCACAGCAGCAGAATCTTGACTTAATTACAAACAAATAACTTTCTTGAAAATAAATTGTAAGGTCAAAGGGAAAACTGTCAAACAAATTAATGGTCAGGTTAAAGGTTAGGCTGTACTTCCCACACCTGAGTACCAAATTTTGAGCAAGAGGATAGTGACACAGCTTTCGTTTTTTGGAGATTTCACTATCAATTTAGCAATTCCAACAATTTATAATTTTTTAAGCCTAAATAAATTCTAGAAAAATAACTGCACAGATTTATAATCTGAATAAGTTTTTAATTTTGATAATTCTTACTAATTTCACTGAAATTACTAAATTAAAGAACAGGATTTAATTATCTATCAGCAGGAATGTTACATAAATATGAACTGAAACTCAAACTTTAATTAGTTTAAACTCAGAAAATTTAACTTAAGAATTGCAAAATTTAAATAAAATTAAATGAAAAATTTCTATCAGTTATGTTAGAATTAAAATTTTGTTTTAACCCAACACAGTATTTGAATACTAAACTATTATTTATTAACACTAAATTAAGCTTATGAATTACTTAACGAATCATAAATTAAATCCTGAAATTGATTCCCGCTGATAGAAATTTTATGCTATCAGAGGGTTAAACTTGTTTATAGTTTAACACCCTCTTTAGTTGGTAGTAATTGTCTTATTCTATGAAAACAAAATAAACCATTACCTTAGTAGTTTTAATTGTAAACACTTTACCTTGATAATACTTGAATATAAAGAAGATTGATTGCCTGTTTTCTGAAAGGGAAATGTTATACCGAACAGCCTTATAACAGCCTAATTTGAAGTAGATGATTGAATTTAAACATAAATGCAACTTAATACGCTTTACTATGATACACCGATCAAACCTGAAGAAAAAAACAGCAACACAGTTAGCTGAACAAATTTGAAACAGAATTCTTCTATAACCTCACTATTCAGTGCTTTTAACAATTAACCATCCAACAACTTCACTATCAAGTCTCTTTCTCAAACCAAAAAACCAGCAGATTTAACGAGGCAGCCGGAACGGTTTATGGTTGTAGTGGTTTGAAAATACGGAAGATATATCCGTACTGAAGTCGAACCAACCTTTGTTAAATTAATATGATTGAATATAATGAGAAATAAGAAAATAAATTTAATAATATTAAATATATTGAAAATATACAAAACGGTGCATTATCAACATATTAGTACAGGAAAAATATAGTTATATTAAATATATTGAAAATAATATATGATACGTATAATCATATAAGTACAAGAAATATATATATATATATATATATATATATATATATATATATATATATATATACACAATTTAAATATATTGTCTTTATGTTCTACGATGCAGAACGCTAAACTCACACGTAATAGAGCCATGTACACATGTGCGTCGCGCGTTAAATGGGGTTCGACCCCGTCCCGACCTTCCGCGGTATCATAGGTCTAAGGCTGGTGTAAGACAACTCGTACGAAATAAAAATAAATGAACAAGTCGTACGAAAAAATAACTCCCTAATAACTCCCCGTAGGTCTAAGGCGGGTGTAAAACAACTCGTACGAAATAAAAAATAAATGAACAATTCGTACGGACAAATAACTCCCTAATAACTCCCCGTAGGTCTAAGGCGGGTGTAAAACAACTCGTACGAAAAAAGAAAATAACTAAATCACCGAACACTTCGTAAGGAAAAATAAAAATAAATAAATAAATGAACAATTCGTACGGGAGAAAACGAAAAAATAAATCCGCGATACGTATCGTAGGTCTAAGGTGGAGTAAAGCAATTCAAAATAAAAATAAATAAATGATCAATTCGTACGGAAAATAAATCCCTAATGACTACCCGTAGGTCTAAGGTGGGCGTAAAACACTTCAATTCAAAAAGAAGAAAAAATAAATCCAAGATGCCGTAATGACTCCCCGTAGGTCTAAGGTGGGGTAAAACAACCCCTACGGGGAAAAAGAAAAAGAGAAATAAACAAATGATCAATTCCTACGGAAAATAAATCCCTAATGACCCACGTAGGTCCAAGGTGGGGTGTAAAACAACTCGTACGAAAAAAGAAAAAAGAAATTAACAATTCGTACGAAAAATAAATCCCTAATGATCCCCGTAGGTCTAAGTTGGGGTGTAAAACAACTCGTACGAAAAAATAAAAAATAAATGAACAATTCGTACTGAAAATAAATCCTTAATGATCACCGTAGGGCTAAGGTGGGGGTAAAACAATCCGTACGGGGAAAAATAAAAATAAAAATAAATAAATAAACAATTCGTACGGAAAACATAAATCCCTAACGATCCCCGTAGGGTTAAGGCGGGTGTAAAACAAATCGTACGAAAAAAGAAAAAGAAAAAATAATAAATCTCTAATGATCACCGTACGTCTAAGGTGGGTGTAAATCAATTCGTATGAAAAAAGAAGAAAAACTATGGGGTTAAACAATTCGTACGGGTAAAAAGAAAAAATAATTATGGTGTAAAACAAATCATACGGAAAAAAGTTCATCTAAAATTCGTGTAATCACTTCCCCGTTTTAAAGCAGGTCTAAGGCGGAGCTAACACAACAATTTGAAAAGTTCTTGCCAGAGAACAACTCGCACGAAAAAATAAAAACTTAAATAAACGAACAATTCGTACGGAAAAAGAAAAATAAATAATTAAATTAAAACAATTCGTACGATTGTTCTTTATTATCAAAAATTAATTAATTTGAAAACATGGGTAATAAAGTTATTTTTAGCCACCCACTAAAGATAGGTTTTACAACTTAAAAACGAGTAAGAGGATGAGAAGAGGTAATGTAGATATGGAAAAAAGCAAATGATATTGTTACTGAATGAAAGAAACATCATAAGGAAGAAACCGATTAAGCTCGAAAGAGACGACATAAAAACATGCCTTTTTCTAAATAAATAAATAATATTAATACTATTAATAATAAATCTTAAAAAATAATAATAAATTAATAATTAAGACTTTCAACAAAACGAATGGAAAAATAAATTAAAGCAGATCAATATCCACGTTATGATCGCGAAATGACTGAACAAAGCGGTCGGAAAAAATTGCCATAGCCTTTATAGTAACATACGTTATCTCTCCCTCCCTCCATCGATCCAAACCTCTCAAACCCCATCCCAAACATATCACTCACCTTATCTGAGCAAATACTTATATTATTCTACGTTCTGAAAATTGGATTGTGTATCCATCAATAAAGAATCCATCAATACCAAGACCTATTAAGTTACATATTTTGGGTAAATAAAAAAATTAACTCGTTGAGGTTAATGGGTATTTTCCGATACGTCAGATTAAGTTTTGATATTTTCTAGTTCCTAGTAGCAACGATACCGTTTTATGCGCTGCTAGTGGAGTTTCCCCATACAAGGGGTCAGTATGTTATATAAGAAAGAATAAGAGTATGATAAAGAGTCAATATATTCATGCTTAGGGACCACATTTCTGAGTTTAAACATTATAGCAACTCTCCTTGATATCTTTTTCGCCTATACAATTTACATGATCACTCCATTGCAATTTCTTATCTGTCATTACACCAAGAAATTTTGTTACAGTACAATCCTTTATGACGATTTCGTTAACACTAAGTTTATCAAGATATACATTTCTTTTATTAGTAAATCATGAAATTTTGTTTTACGGGTATTTAGGAAGAGTTTATTCGTGTCAGTCATTTTATTACACTGACGAATTCTGATTTAAATATATTCTTAGGTGTATTAACATCTTTGCAAGAAAAAGAGGCAATTGTATCATCTGCAAACATTATGAAGTTCAGTTTACAATATGAGTAGAAGACGTAATTGGTTCACATGTGTAATTAAACATCCATCGAAAGACTTTTAATATTGGATTGGTTTTTATTGTAAACGTTAAAATATTTTTCAACAGTTGCGACTAGAAGATGGTATATATATATATATATATATATATATATATATATATATATAGCCAATGTCGGATGCAAACAGTAAATGAAATCTCTCCCTGACCCAACCCCAGTGCTTCCTAGAGCTGGTCGGCTGTCTTCCCTGTATTTTATGTCACGGTGACACAGCGGGTCATCCACCTCTGTGGAAAATTCAGCATCCTTAAAGTGTATCTTTATGGCTAATCGCGGCCGTACCATAACTCAGATTCGAAAGGGTATCGAATAAATTTAACAAAAAATATGAAACTCAGAAACCTTAGTACACTTTTGCAGATTAAATAAATTCATGTATTGTATACTTTTTAGAAAATCAAAATAATATTTTTTACAAACTAAAAATTATAAATTAACAGCCAAAATCACGTATTTGTAGGAAAATCACTATAATTAAAAAAAAAAAAATAAACCACTCTTTTTTGAGAATTATTTTCAGTACCGGATTGTGATTTGTCAGCGCCCAGGCAATTTGTTTTTCAGAACCCTTAAGACTTGTTTAACATTTTATTAATTTTTCCTAATGATAAAAAAAACTACAAATATAAGAATGTAGGCCTCTCGCCACAACAATAAGAAATAAAATAGACACTCCTTAACAATTTGAATGCATGTCAGACGAATTTCATATTTTGGATTTCTTTTTATTCATTTATTAAGTTTTTTCCCCGTTTCATATCACCTACTTTATGTAGTAAGTAATATATGAAAATAAAAAGATTTATTAGCATTTTATAGTCCATATGACAAATATTATTAATACAATGGCAGATCATATACTAAGGATATAAATATATACATTTGATTAGAAATAATACAGCAATAAATGCAAAAACTTCACTTTTTTCTACGTGAAGGTCAAAATATGAAAATAAAAACCCGCTATAATAGACAGAGTTTATTTCCACAACAGTTTCGATGCCCACTGGCATCCTCCTCGGGTGGATACAGAAAAACGAATGAACCAAACCAAGAGGGAAAAACAGTCCAGGGACCGACCGCTAAGAAATTTGCACCTAGGTTAGATCCCATTCTCCCGACACCGGAAGGGCATTTTCTGTCCATTAGAGTGGGTTTTTATTTTCATAATACAGTAATGTTGAAGTTAGGCGGAGCTCTATATAATATATATATATATAATAAACTTAGTTCTTTTCAGCGACTGATTTGTGTTTCTACAACCTGCGGCTAATGGGCTGGGTTCTCTCCCAAAAATTCAATTACATAAAACTGAGAATGAGTGAAGCTTTGGATGACATCAGTCGAGTTTTATTTTGACTCTCTCCTTCTCTTCTTTATTTGAGGAGGGGTATTTTGCGATATTCACCCTTGCCCATCCTTCGTGTATTAAAAAATAATATAATTTTAATGTTAATGATTTTAATACGACTTCACTGGTAAATTATCTGTAAATCTGAATACACTACAGAAATTAGCACAAAAAGTGCTCAACTATATAAGCAGAAACATTTCCCTCCATCATCTTACACTCAACCGATTAAAAGGAAGAGTAATTTACACCCCGTCTACCATCACCTGGCCACGAACACAGGTGGAGGAACGGCTCATCCAAACCATGCCTAGTGACGGAGCACCAGCTTAACCTTCATGTGAAGAGAGAGTAACAAGTGCTAACTACTATTCATCACGTGCTTATATATATATATATATATATATATATATATATATATATATATATATATATATATATATATATATATGCATCTCAACGGTTTAGATGATGGAGGGAAATGTTGCTGCTTATATAGTTGAGCACTTTTTGTGCTAATTTCTGTAGTGTATTCAGATTTACAGATAATTTACCAGTGAAGTCGTATTAAAATCATTAACATTAAAATTATATTATTTTTTAATACACGAAAGATGGGCAAGGATGAATATCGCAAAATGCCCCTCCTCAAATAAAAAAGAGGAGAGAGTCAAAATAAAGTTCGACTGATGTCATCCAAAGCTTCACTCATTCTCAGTTTTATGTAATTTAATTTCTGGGAGGGAACCCAGCCCATCAGCCGCAGGTTGTAGAAACACAAATCAGTCGCTGAAAAGAACTAAGTTTATTATATATATATATATATTATATATATATATATATATAGAGAGAGGAGAGAGAAGAGAGAGAGAGAGAGAGAGAGAGAGAGAGAGAGAGCTCCGCCTAACTTCAACATTACTGTATTATTTCTAATCAAATGTATATATTTCTATCCTTAGTATATGATCTGCCATTGTATTAATAGTATTTGTCATATGGACTACAGAATGCTAATAAATCTTTTCATTTTCATATATTGCTTACTACATAAAGTAGGTGATATGAAACGGGGAAAAAACTTAATAAATGAATAAAAAGAAATCCAAAATATGAAATTCGTCTGACATGCATTTAAATTGTTGAGGAGTGTCTATTTTATTTCTTATTGTTGTGGCGAGAGGCCTACATTCTTATATTTGTAGTTTTTTATCATTAGGAAAAATTAATAAAATGTTAAAAAAGTCTTAAGGGCTCTGAAATTCAAATTGCCTGGGCGCTCACAAATCACGATCCGGTACTGAAAATAATTCTCAAAAAAGAGTGCAGTTTATTTTATTTTTTTTAATTATAGTGATTTTTTCTACAAATACGTGATTTTGGCTGTGTTAATTTATAAGATATATTATCTCCGGACAAATACTTAATTTTTAGTTTGCAAAAAGTATTATTTTGATTTTCTAAAAAAGTATACAATACATGAATTTATTTAATCTGCAAAAGTGTACTAAGGTTTCTGAGTTTCATATTTTTTGTTAAATTTATTCGATACCCTTTCGAATCTGAGTTATGGTACGGCCGCGATTAGCCATAAAGATACACTTTTAGGATGCTGAATTTTCCACAGAGGTGGATGATCCGCTGTGTCACCGTGACATAAAATACAGGGAAGACAGCCGACCAGCTCTAGGAAGCACTGGGGTCGGGTCAGGGAGAGATTTCATTTACTGTTTGTATCCGACATTGGCTGTGTATATATATATATATATATATATATATATATACACACACACACACACACACACTCTTCTAGTCGCAACTGCTGAAAAATATTTTAACGTTTACAATAAAAACCAATCCAATATTAAAAGTCTTTCGATGGATGTTTAATTACACATGTGAACCAATTACGTCTTCTACTCATATTGTAAACTGAACTTCATAATGTTTGCAGTTGATACAATTGCCTCTTTTTCTTGCAAAGATGTTAATACACCTAAGAATATATTTAAATCAGAATTCGTCAGTGTAATAAAATGACTGACTACGAATAAACTCTTCCTAAATACCCGTAAAACAGAAATTCATGATTTACTAATAAAATAAATGTATATCTTGATAAACTTAGTGTTAACGAAATCGTCATAAAGGATTGTACTGTAACAAAATTCCATGGTGTAATGACAGATAAGAAATTGCAATGGAGTGATCATGTAAATTGTATCGGCGAAAAAGATATCAAGGAGTGTTGCTATAATGTTTAAACTCAGAAATGTGGTCCCTAAGCATGAATATATTAACTCTTTATCATACTCTTATTCTTCCTTATATAACATATTGACCCCTTGTAGGGGAAACTCCACTAGCAGCGCATAAAACAGTATCGTTGCCACTCGGAACTGGAAAATATCAAAACTTAATCTGACGTATCGGAAAATGCCCATTAACTTCAACGAGTTAATTTTTGTATTTACCCAAAATATATAACTTAGTAGGTCTTATATATATATATATATATATATCGAAACAATTTAAAAAATTTTATTGATGGATACACAATCCAATTTTCAGAACGTAGAATAATATAGGTATTTGTTCAGATAAGGCGAGTGATATGTTTGGTGTTTTATTCAAAGAACCTTGTGCGGAATGCTGATAAATGTATATATTGTTTATTTATTTATGTGGTCACGTACAGATTATAAAAGCTGTGTGTATATATATGACAATAGAGGTATCAGAAAACACTTTCTGTAGTGTATAAAAGACTTATTTATCGACAAATCTTGTACGAATTGCTGATAAATAAGCAATTATATATATATATATATATATATATATATATATATATATATATATATATATATACAAGCTCAGATGGGGGTTGAGAGGTTTGGATGGAGGGAGGGAGGGAGAGATAACCGTGTGTTACTATAAAGGTCATGACAATTTTTTCCGACCGCTTTGTTCAGTCATTTTGCAGTCATAACGTGGATATTGATCTGCTTTAATTTATTTTTCCATCCGTTTTCTTCAAAGTTTTAATTATTCATTTATTATTATTTTTTAAGATTTATTATTAATATTATTGATTTTATTTATTTATTTAGAAAAAGGCATGTTTTTATGTCGTCTCTTTCGAGCTTAATCGGTTTCTTCCTTATGATGTTTCTTTCATTCAGTAACAATATCACTTTCTTTTTTCCATATCTACATTACCTCTTCTCATCCTCTTACTCGTTTTTAAGTTGTAAAACCTATCTTTAGTGGGTGGCTAAAAATAACTTTCTTACCTATGTTTTCAAATTTATTAATTTTTGATAATAAAGAACAGTCGTACGAATTGTTTTAATTTAATTATTTCTTTTTTCTTTTTCCGTACGAATTGTTCGTTAATTATTTCTTTTTTCGTCGAGTTGTTCTCTGGCAATAACTTTTCGAATTGTTGTGTTAGCCCCGCCTTAGACCTACTTTAAAACGGGGAAGTGATTACATGAATTTTAGATGAACTTTTTTCCGTATGATTTGTTTTACACCCTAATTATTTTTTATTTTTACCCGTACGGATTGTTTAACCCCCAGATTTTTTCTTCTTTTTTCGTACGAATTGATTTACACCCGCCTTAGACCTACGGGGAGTTATTAGGGAGTTATTTTTCCGTACGAATTGTTCATTTATTTTTTATTTCGTATGAATTTTCTTGCACCCGCCTTAGACCTACAGTACTGCGGAAGGTCGGGACGGGGTCGAACCCAATTTCGCGCGACGCACGTGTGTACATGGCTCTATTACATGTGCTTAGCGTTTTGTATCGTAGAACATAAAGACAATAAATTCAAATTGTGTCTATATATATATTTCCTGTACTTATATGATTATACGTATCGTATATTATTTTCAATATATTTAATATAACTATATTTTTCCTGTACTAATATATTCATAATGCACTGTTTTGTATATTTTCAATATATTTAATATAACTGTGTATATTTTTCTTGTGCTAATATGTAATTGATTATACGCTTCGCTTAAAGTCAGGATATATCCTTTAAATAAATAAGTAACGAAGCTGACAACTCAGCCTTCTAAGCCAACTGTCGGAAGAATATATGGTTTAATTAAATAATTATTGCCATCTGGTAACTCAGCCTTCTAAGCCAGCTAATGGATGAATATATGTTTTAAATAAATAATTAATGCTATCTGGCAACTCAGCCTTCTAAGCCAGATGACGGAAGAATATATGGTTTAATTAAATAATTATTGCTATCTGGCACCTCAGCCTTCTAAGCCATCTGGATGATTAATATATGGTTTAAATAAATAATTATTGCTATCTGGCAACTCAGCCTTCTAAGCCAACTGACTGATTAATATATGGTTTAATTTCTGCTATCTGGCAACTCAACCTTCTAATCCAACTGGCTGATTAGGGGTCCTATAAGAAAGCGCCGGGGTGGCTGAAGACCTCATATGCGCGAAGACCCTTCCTCTGGGTCCTCTCTCTCTCTCTCTCTCTCTCTCTCTCTCTCTCTCTCTCTCTCTCTTTTAGGTTAGGTATGCCCCTTTGGGGGGTGAGGCCGTCCCACCTTCGCTCCCAAAGAGGTCTCCCCTCTTCCTTAGGTAAGGTATGCCCCTTTGGGGGGTGAGGCCGTCCCTGTTCTCTCCCAAAGAGGTCTCCCCCTTTGCAACAAAGGGGGTGTGGGGTGCCTTGCAACAAAGGGGGTGGGGGTTGGCACTCTTGCAACATTTGCAATTGCATTGTACCCAAGCATTTTTCGCCCATACTACTATGGCGTATGCTCAAAATGGTTTCCCTGCATCAGATTTAGAGATGGAACCCGGTTTTTAACCGGTGATCAAAATTTTTAATCATCACCGAAATCGACGATAAGAACCGGTTTTCACATTTTTGCGCAAGTCTCCGATCACTTTGGTCCATTTTCTATGAAACAAACGTTCCCAAACGTTTAAAAACATAGTAATTACGTTTTGCATCGTTTCGTATCGTTTTTTGCTTGTTTATAAGTGTAAATAATTGATGCTTCAGTCTTGAATGTTATGTGGATGATTGCACATTGATCAGTTAAGATTCTAAGATTTACTACTCCATCATGTCAAAGAAATCAAATGCTTGTTATCATTTCACTCGTAAAAATAAAGAAGAAGCAGAGTGTATGACATGTCACAAAGTTTTAAAGTGTTGTGGAGGTTCTACTTCAAGTTTATCATCCCACATGAAAAATATTCATGGCATAAACATCGACCAGATTAATCAGCCATTGGAGAAACAAAGAACAGTGGAAGAGTTTGTGCAAAAAAAGTCCATAGAAGAGGAAATTTGGAAACTTGCGTGTGTAGATGGACTGAGTTTCCAATCAATTGCTAAAAGTGAATTCATTCAAGAAAGCCTAAGAAATATAAAATACGACAAACCTCATCCAACTTCCCATAATGGTGTCAGAAAAATGGTGCTTAGTTTTTATGAGAAAAAGAAACATGAATTGGTCAACTACTTCAAGAATCAGGTGAGACAAGGAATCCGCTATTCATTAACTGTGGATGAGTATACATCTTTGCAAAACCAAAGATATATTAATATTAATGTTCATGATGAAAATCAACATTGGTCTCTTGGCCTCGTGAAAATAAATGGTTCTCTCGATAGCACCAAAACTATTGCAATCGTTAGGAAAAGATTGGAAAACTTTGGCTTGGACCTAGAAAAGCATATCGTGGGTTGCACCACCAACAGTGCCTCAGTAATGGTCAAATTTGGAAGAGAAATAGTACCTGATCACCAGCAATGCACTACACATGCTATACATCTCGCGGTTTCGGATATCTTGTATTCAAAAACTGCTGAAAATTCAGTTGAAGGGGAAAGTGACCCTACCCATGAAGATGAAGCCATCGAAGAAGATGAACACTCTGCACATGAGTTAAGCGAAGATGAGTGTGAAATTTTATGCACTGATACAATTTTTGAGTCCGACATAGATGACGTAATTGTTCTTCCAAAACTTCGAGAAGATTACTTAAAAGTAATGAATAAGGTGAGAAAAATCTGCGCATATTTCGAAAGGCTCCTTTGAAAAATGAGAGATTGCAGGATTTTGTCAAAGATGAATTTAATGGAAAGGAAATGAAGCTTATCCTTGACTGTAGAACGAGGTGGAACAGTCTTTTGGCCATGATAGAAAGATTTTGGAAACTCAAAAATTGCTTTCCAAAGGCCCTCAGAGTGATAGGCTCAACAGAGACGATTTCAGATGAAGAATGGAATGCTCTAAAGAGCCTCTTTGACACGCTTCGTCCACTGGAAATTGTTTTGAAGGGACTCTGTTCCGAAGATGCAAATTTGCTCAAAGCTGAATCTTTCATGAAGTTCATTTTGGATAAATTTGAAAGCAAAACAATCCTTTAGCTTTTGAGCTACGTCAGTGTCTCATTGATTGCTACTCATTGAGAAGACAAAGAGAAGCTGTCGCTTTCAGTTTTATCCACAATCCCGAGGTCTTGAAAAATGAATCATCAGCACCGTTCCTCTTTCCTTCAAGACAAGCACTTAAGAAGTATGCGGATCATACATTTAAAAGGCTTTTTCCAGAAGCTTGCCAGATTTCAGAAACAGACGACCAAGTCCAATCAATTGCTTCGAAACTCGAAGATTCACAATGCAGCTCAGGTCGTGAAGTAAATGATGACGATCAACTTATGAACGAGTACATGTGTGAGATGAACAAACTGAAAATGAAACCCAAGAAAGATTCTTCTGAGACCTTTGACGTAAACAATGAATTCAAATATTATGAAGCTACTTTGAAGAAGCGAAAATTTGGATAGAATGTACAAGACGTTGCTTACAATAAAAGCCACCAGCGTAGAGTCCGAGAGAGTGTTTTCAGCTGCTGGTTTATTCGTCACAAAGATTCGATCAAGAATGTCAGATCAGACACTTAATGCTCTTTGTTTTCTCAAGTGTTATTTCAAAAATCAAGTTCGATAATAAACTTTTTAATTCAAATGTTACACATACTTGATTGAATCAATTAAAACCTTATTTCTGTTTAATATTTTGATCATTCACCGCCCTAAAAAGCATACAGAATGCCATCGGTGAAAACCGGTAAAAACCGGCTTTAAGAATATAGCGACGGTGAAAACCGGTTTTACACTTTTCGGTTATTTTCCATCCATAATGTGAATCTGATCAATGATGCTATTCATGATCTTGCGAAACAACTGGTGATAAGCATCTTTTCCGTCATTTTCTATCTCTCGACTGCATCCTTTTGGCTGTGGATCATGGAGCTCATCTTTTTCAGACACAACCGAAAGCCATAGCTCTTCAAAACTGTGATCCTTATCATATTTCAGTTGTGTAACGTTACTTATTTTCTTCCTACAGTACAGCTCATCAAATGTTTCACTCTATAATATGTTGTACTAAACATCAGTATACCGAAACACTTTTGAAAAAATCTCAAGGAACAATATTGTTTGAAAATCTTCCAAGAATGACAAGAATCCCCGTGCTTTTACTACTGCATCCGTGTCCCAATCTGTAGAATTTTCGATTACATCCTTGAAGAAATCAGTAAGACTGTTTCTGTAACTTTTTACAGTATTTACTAAACGAGATGTGAAGTTCCATCTCGTTGGAGCAATAGAGGGCAATCTTCTGGAAACAAATTCATTTAAAGCATGTACTCTTTTAGAATACTTGAAAAAACAAACATCTACTCCACTCAGAATTTAGCACATGAGCATAGCAATGCGTAAAAATGGCCAGAGGATAAGCTTCACTGACTTTTTTCTGCAAGCCATTTACATGTCCACTCATTACACATGCTCCGTCATAAGTCTGTCCAACTAACTTGCTTTCGATCTGATATTCCTCAACTATGTTCACTACATGCTTAAACAGGCCACCAGAGGTTCTGTCGCTACTAACATCAGTAAATCCAATGAATCTTTCATATACTTTATCTTCATGAACAAAACGCAAAACTGTTGAGAGCTGTGATTTTGAGGTAACATCTGAGGTTTCATCAAGCATTACAGAAAGAAATCTTGCTGAATCAATTTCCTTTTTTATATTGTCTTTTATTACAGAGGCTATAGCTTTGATTATGTCCTTTTGCACAGTAGGAGAAGTTCCCTGAAACACAGTGGATGTATTTAAATGATCATCTAGAAGAGAATGATACTCCCGAAGCAATTCTAGAATTTCTATGTAATTTCCTCTGTTCACTGAAGTTGAAGCCTCATCATGACCTCGCAGAGGAAGTTCTTGCTTAGCAAGATAGCATATTGCATCAATAAGCCGTTTTAGAATTTCTCTGTTCTTCTTTACTTGTCCATTGTGTCCGCTTACTTCATGTGCCTTTTGCTTATCAATTAATGTGTCAATTCTTTGCTTGCCAAACATTTTATGGCTAAGAAAAGACTGAACATGGCCTTGAGATCTCTCATGCTTCTGCTGAGCAGCAGACAGATGATTGAGATCAGAATATTTCTGTTTACTCCAGATATTATTCTCTTTTGAGAACAATAAACATGGCCAACAGAAAAATTTAGAACGCTCTTCACAACCAGTCAGCCACTCAACAGATTTATACTGAGAAACTGAAAAATGCCTTGTATATCCAGACTTTTTATCTTTGTGCTGACTAATCAAGTTTGGGGGTGCTGGACATGGCCTTCCTTCCTCTAACACTTTCAACTTGTCCTCATAACAATCACGCCTTGAAGCTGACCGTGAACAACATGCAACAGCAATGTGAAATTTATCCCGGGCAACGCCAGGTACCTCAGCTAATATATATATATATCGCCGCGCCGCAATACTGAAATTTCGCACCTCAAACAAGCTATAGGGACGCTTCTATCGCTCAGTACCAAAATTTTACCGAATGGTTGTGAAGACAATCCGAACAACTGAATTGAAGTAGCTCATTTCTCATCTCGACTAGTGTAACAGTCGAGCGCGGAATTAAGGGTTAGGGTATCTTTTTCGTCTCGACTAAAGTTGAGAGAGGGAGACAAAGGGATAATTAAATATTAATTTACAGAAAATCTATTGGGTGTGCGGCGCACACCCAGCACACCCTGAATATACGCCCCTGATATATATATATATATATATATATATATATATATATATATATATATATATATATATATATATATATATATATATATATATATAGAGCGTTCAACATCCAACCCGGCAACGCGGGGTCGCTCCGCTAGTTTTAATTATATGTGAAGCTCAAGATTTTCATGACTGTTTTCTTTTCTATAGTTTTATTGACCAAATAATTAGTCATGAAAATCTTAAGATTCAGAAATCTTGACACAATATGAAGCTCAAAATTTTCACGGCTGCGTTCTTTTCTGTAGTTTAATCGCGGTGCTGGGGCCTTCGGGCCCAGTAATTTTAATTATTTAATTTATTAACACCCAGGTGCACAACCTGGGGACCTAATCAATATGTGTGTGAAGTTTCATGTTTGTAACTGCTTCCATTTTGGAGTTATGGCTGGAACACACACACACACACACACACACACACACACACTCTCTGAAAAAACTATATAGGGCTATGGGTTGATTGCCTGATACCCTCATCCGTTGGAAATTTCCAGCAGATTCCAGTGGAGAGTTAACGACAAAAGCCCTACGTTTTTCGTTAGAAAGTTATGTATATGTAGGTCTTCAAAGGACTTCTTTATGTTTATTTGCCTTCGGTATTTGCGCTGCTTAATGGTAAAGAAAGGAATTGTCTTACCTTATTATTTCGTTGGGCCTCGCTTCTGTTTCGATGTAGGGCGCGACGATCTTTTTCGATGTAGGGCCGTGGTAAGATGGAGTTACACAATGAGTTGATTTGATGTAACTAATATAGGCAGTCACTATTTAAATACCTGAAGGAATAGGCTTATCCTTTTTAAAAGGATAAGCCTATATTTTATATATTATATTATGAGGATAATATATTATATTATACAGGGTGTCCGAGAATTATCTGTACAATTTTTGGCTGTTATTAAAAGTCAACCATGAAGTGTAGAAATTCCAGTGTTGTCCCATTTTACAGAGAATCTCATTATGTTTTTTCTGATACCAAGTTTTGACAAGTTTTTTAGAAATTCCAGTGTGTCCGAACATTATCTGTACAATTTCATCTTTTAATAAAATTCTTGATAACACACGTAAAATTCTTAAACAAGATTATTTAGAATCTGTATTTTCAAAAGTTTCTTTTATTAAAGTAACGTTGTTACAAACACTCGATATGTGCACCATTAGTGATTCGCAAAACATCCAATCGATACTCCAAATGTTGCCATGTACGCTGCAGCATATCCACATCAATTCGCTCAATAGCAGCTGTGATTCTTGCTTTTAAATCATCAATGTCTGTCACCCGCGTACATTTCTAAAAAACTTGTAAAACGTGGTATCAGAAAAACCTTAATGAGATTCTCTGTAAAATGGGACAACACTGGAATTTCTACACGTCATGGTTGACTTTTAATAACAGCCAAAAATTGTACAGATAATTCTCGGACACCCTGTATTATATATTATATTATATATTATATATTATATTATATTATGAGGATTTCACTCAGAACTTATAGGAAGATAAAGAACATCTTCCTTGCTTAAAGCATCGCTGTAACATAAGCAGCTCAGAGTGCCGCCAGTAAAATATAATATATCATTAGGAATCTGCTGATTTTTCAAAGTTCGTTCACTCTTCTCTTGATGTAATTTTCATGAGTCAGCAGTGCAAAATTTTGAACACGAAATAAATTTGGTTTTCTTGTTGTTATACAGGCCTGATGCCTACATATGGGTTCTATGTATGTATGGCAATTATTTTCATTTCCAATAGGCTATGTCGCCAATCCCGAGGCAATTTTGTAGATATTTAATTCAATTAATTAATAATTTATATTTAATTACGAAATAAAGGTACCACATACAATACCATGTTGTAAGCGTGTATAGTTTTTCCACACACCACACACACACACACACACACACACACACAGGTCCTTTTGTTATAAGTATAGATAAAACAGATGCCTTTCTAAGGTGATTTTCGTGCATGGTTACAGTGTTTTAAATTACCATGAACAAACAGTTCTGATGTAATATGAGAGGTTAATTTAAGTAAATAATCAAAAAAGGAAATAAGAAACAAATTAAAATTAATAATTATGTGATGCATGTTTAAATGAGATGTCAGTTATAAGTGACATCTCATTTAAACATTCATTACACGATTATTAATTTTAATTTGTTTTTTACTTATATTTACTGACTGATACCAACGATGAAAGTTAATATTCAGTTGAATAAATAGCGTAAATATAATAAATTAATGAATGAGATCAGTAGTAAGTCACCGAACCAGATCTGAACCTGTCTTTTATATATGTATGCATAAATTATACTCATCAAGCGTTTAATGAATGACATAATTCCCGTAATAAATTATGAAAAAGACCTAACCTAACCTGATTAAAACAGTTTCTTAAGTCTGAATAAACTAATTTGTATGTTAAAAGGTCTAAACACTCTTCTAATGATAAATACCTTGCGTACCCAGAGACCATAATTTGTACAGGGTGTCCCATAAGTCCGGCATCATAGGAAAAATAATAAAAAAGGCAAAACAAAAGCTTTTATTTACAGAACGTGCTCAGTATGTCCACCATTGTTTTCAATACACAAATCAGACGTGATACCAAGTCAGCAAGCACACGGTGAATGATGTCGGAGTAATGGTGTTACATGCCCCAATAATCGCTGCCGCAAATGTTCAACACTCCTAATTTTCTCTGCGTATACCAGCGCTTCAAGTGGCCCCAGAGATAAAAATCTAGTGGCGTGAGACCGGGATTCTAGCTGGCCATTCCACAGGCCCTCGACGTCCTATCCAATGACCAGGGAGATGTTGGTACAGGTATTCCCTTATTGGGTGCTGTAAATGTGCAGGAGCGCCGTCTTGCTGGAACCATGTTGGGAAATTTCCTTCTTCGTTCAAGACACTGGAAAATGCTTCTTCCTGAGCATACGTAGGTAGGTGCCTCCAGTGACATGTTCACGAAAAAAGGGGGCCTATGATGCAATCCTTCCAAATGCCACACCATACCATCACCGAGATGCACCTTGTTCCTTTGAAGAGGTATACCATGAGGGTTGTTTTGAGACCAGTAGCGGGTTGTTCTGTCGATTTACTTCACCATTTCCATAAAAACAGCCTCGTCACGAACAGAATGGTGGAGGGAAATTGGCATCCCAAGCATATTGTTCCGTAGCCCATTCACAAAATTCCATCCGCCGGTCGGGATCATCTTCGCTTAATTTCTGTAGGATCTGAAGTTTATATGGATGCCATTTGTGAGCCTGAAGAATGCGATGGATGCTACTTTTCGACACTCCTGTCTCGGCGGACATCGCCGAAGAGACTTATTGGGACTTCTGTAAAATGAGCCAGTGATAGCAGTCGCTGTATCATCGTCAGTGGACCTCCTTTGAAGGTCCACTGCGTGGTTTATCTTCTATGGATCCTGTTTCCTTAAACTTTGCAACAAGTCTGCTAACACAACTCTGTTACTGGCTCGCGGTCTGGATGCAGTCTGTTAAATTCAGCAGCGGCCTCTCTTTGACTCCGATTTCCTATGAGTAGAATTATCTGGATTCGTTCTTCCTTGCTCACAAACATTATGGGCTGTAGAAAGAAAAAAATATGAATTATGGTTTGTAGAAATAGAAAAATACTAGCAAAAGTTCGGCGCTATGCGCCGATTTTGCTAGATCTGCGGTGCTTCGGCTGAATTGTGGGCCTACGGCGTATTTTATTTTGAACATCAGTAGCCCTTTATCTGGATATCGGCCTTCCCGTTACTGGCAAACCAATTATTCATTCAATAAAACTACAGAAAAGAACGTAGCCATGAAAATCTAAGCTTCACAAATTAATACAATGAGCTCGGATTGAAGCCTAAGATTTTCATGACTGCGTTCATTTCTATAGTTTTATTGACCAATAACTGAACCGACAGTAATTGGGGCCCTGCGGCCGGCCAAATCATAGTTTTCATTGTTTCGAGTTCATCAATAATATTGTTATAGTGTTCCATATTTGTGATAAGCATGATCTTCCTGACCGAATCGATGTTGGTTATCATTTTTTTTCTGAGTTTCCCCATTAACCCCACCCCCCCCCCATTACCCCACCCCTCTCCCCAATACCCCCTCCCCCACCCCTCTCCTCAATACCCCCTCCCCCACCCCTCTCCCCATTTACCCCACCAATTTTTTCTGAGTTTTCCCATTAAACCCCCCCCCCTCCCCCATTACCCCCCCCTCTCCCCCAATACCCCCTACCCCACCCCTCTCCCCCATTTACCCCACCAATTTTTTTCTGAGTTTCTCAATTAACCCCACCCCTCCCCCATTACCCCACCCCTCCCCCATTTTGTGTCAAAATTATGATTAAAAATGAAGAAATGGGAAGAACTGTACCCCTAAAAGGGGGGGCAGGATTTATGTTAGGGAATTTTTTTTAGCATGGGCACTGCGCAATAAAAAGACGCATCGAATGGTGAAAACCGCATTGTTCTACACCAATTGTAGCGACCTGTAGGTGTGCGCAAAAAAACTGCTACATATATATATATGATAAATAAAACCACAAAGGAAAGGAAACACAAAAAGGTGCTCAAGCGCTTTCGTCTAATGACATCTCAGGAACACTGAAGTACATAAAAGGTTACGGCCTATATAGAGGTTACAGAAAGAAAAAAAAAAATTAATAAATAACACAACACAAACATATATATTATATATATATATATATATATATATATATATATATATATATATATATATATCTACACACATATATATATATATATATATATATATATATATATATATATATATACATATCTACATATATATAATATATATATATATATATATATATATATATATATATATATGCAATAAACGGAGAAGTAAAAATAAAAATTAAAAATTAAAAATTAGAGGATTAACAAAGAGGCATACAGATTTGTAAGGAAAAATATCCATTTTTAGCACAAGATCAAATGAATTATAAAAATACAAATTTATACTGGAAATCTGCCGGGTTTTAACACTTTGCCTTTTAGAGTCAAGTTTCGATATATATAAAAATAAAATGAAGATTAGAAGTTAATAAAGTAGCATACAGGTTTACCAAAGATTTAGCGTCCTACCCTTTTTATCTAAATTTGTTTTGAAGGAATTCAAAACAACAGGATCAAGTTGAAAAAGACCTTTGCTTATGTTGAAGTTATTTGAAAGTTGGATAATGGCAGACTCAAGAATATTTCTATTAACAATGTTGCTAGAATGAAATAAAACTGAAGCATTATTCCAATCAATACAGTGGGATAACTCTGACAAATGGACAAAAAGAGCACTGGACAACTGTCCTGTTCTAACGGAATATTGATGCTGTTTTATACGTGTCTGCAAATCCTTTCCCGTCTGACCTATGTAAAAGGAATCACATTGTTTACACCCAATTTTATAGATAATGCCTGAATTATTGGTAGGGCTATTTTTTACTATGATATTTTTCACAATATTGTTATATGAAAATACTACATTAATATCCAAAAGTTTAAGTACATTAGCAATGCCTAAAAAGCCCGGGAAAAATGGAAGTACTAAAATATTTTTTGACAAAGTACGAGTGTTATTATTGACACGATAGAAAGTTCGTTTTGCCTTGTTGAGACAAGATTCCATAAACGCAGATGGGTAACACAGATCACTTCCAATACCGTTGATTTTTTCCAATTCGGCATCGATGTATTCCGGACTGGCGATCCTAAGGGCGCGAAGAAACATTGATGAAAAAATGGCCTTCTTAGTGGGGGTGTCATGTCCCGAGTAAAAGTGTACGTAGGACAAATTGTTTGTTGTTTTCAGATAGATACTAAACTTAAAACCTGGGCTTTCCCTATGTACACGCACATCCAAAAATGGGATTGAATTGTCTTGTTCCACTTCTAAAGTAAACTTAATGGAGGGGACTTGATCATTTAACTGAAGGAGGAAGTTATCCAGGTCACGATTCATGGGCCAGATACACAAAATATCGTCGACGTACCGCAACCAAGGGATGCCAACCCCCAGGATTCTCGGAATGTAAGTAATTTCGAAAAACTCCATATAAATATTGGAGAGGAGGGGCGATAAGGGGTTGCCCATGGCCATCCCAAACACTTGTTGATAATACTCGTTATTGAAAGTGAATTTACAGTCTTTGATGCAAAGCTTAATAAGTTCCAAAACAATGTGTGAAGGTAGTGGCAGGTCATACTTATGTAATTCTTGGGAGAGAAAGTCAAGCATATCATCAATCGGCACTTTTGTAAACAATGAACAAACGTCAAAACTGATCAATCTATCGTTAGTTTCAGTACGTGCATTATTCAATTTTTCAGTAAGATCCATGGAATTTTTTACATGTGAATCAGAGATAGTTCCGAGAATGGGGGACAAGACTTTGACAAGCTATTTGGAGAGTTTATAAGTAATAGAGCCCACCGAGTTAATAATAGGGCGCATAGGGTTGCCAGGTTTGTGGGTTTTAATAAGACCGTAAAGGTAGGGCAGAGAAGGTGAAGTGGACATGAAAAGCGGAATTAAGTCCTTATGATCTTTGAGAATGCGTTTCAAGCCACTATTAAATGATTTGATGAAGTCATCCTGCGGATTCTTCCTAAGTTTGCTGTATGTGGCGGGGTCCTGGAGAAGCTCGTTTATCTTTCCGATGTAGTCCACTTTGTCCATAATAACTATGGTGTTAGCCTTGTCTGCTTTAGTAATATGGAGCTCCCCATCTTTTTTTAATTGTGAGAGGCCATCGCGAAAACGTTTAGGAAAGTTATCTTCGTAATTACCATTCGCCGCACTATAAACGAGGCCTTTAACTATGTTAAACAAATACTGAGGGAGATTACACTGTTTTTCAAAACACGCGAGACTAACAAATTTGTAAAGCCGAAGGTTTTTTAACAATAAAAAAGGACATACCATATCCAAGGGCACTTTTTGCATCGTCACTAATGTTTTTCGAAGAAAGGTTCAAAACACACTTTGAGCTTGCTTTTTTACTCCACTGACTATTTCGAATGAGACTTTTAATTTTCCGATCCAAAATGTTACGAAGTGAAGTAGTTCTCCGACGCAACTCGTTGTAAATTTCATCAAACAAAGGTTGGATCCACGGTTGGGGAATAACGGTTACAAAATTATGTTTGGCGATGTTTAAATTTTTGAAGGCGGACCACTTATTTTGTCTGGTGACTTCAATATATTTCTTTAAAATTAATCTGCTGAAGTTGTTGAACGGATGGTCGTCAATTTGTCTGAGGCGAATCGGAAGCAGGGATTTGGGAAGAACTTGCTCCTCTAGACAGTTAGTAAGAAACTTTCGTCGGATACGAATTGCATGCCCCTTCATTAATGTAGAAGAAAACACGGACACAAACGGAGACAAGAGAGGGAACAGCAAGCCGAAGGAACGTGTGGTGTTCATTATATGAAAATTATTTCACGAAAGTAACACGTGAAAAATATTTATGATAAATAAAACCACGAATGAAAGGAAACACAAAAAGGTGCTCAAGCGCTTTCGTCTAATGACATCCTCAGGAACACTGAAGTACATAAAAGGTTACGGCCTATATATAGGTTACAGAAAGAAAAAAAAAAATTAATAAATAACATACATACACACAAACATATATATATATATATATATACACATACATATCTACACACATACATATATATATATATATATGCAATAAACAGAGAAGTAAAAATTAAAATTAAAAATTAGAGGATTAACAAAGAGGCATACAGATTTGTAAGGAAAAATATCGATTTTTAGCACAAGATCAAATGAATTATAAAAATACAAATTTATACTGGAAATCTGCCAGGGTTTTAACACTTTGCCTTTTTGAGTCAAGTTTCGATATATATAAAAATAAAATGAAGATTAGAAGTTAATAAAGTAGCATACAGGTTTACCAAAGATTTAGCGTCCTACCCTTTTTATCTAAATTTGTTTTGAAGGAATTCAAAACAACAGGATCGAGTTGAAAAAGACCTTTGCTTATGTTGAAGTTATTTGAAAGTTGGATAATGGCAGACTCAAGAATATTTCTATTAACAATGTTGCTAGAATGAAATAAAACTGAAGCATTATTCCAATCAATACAGTGGGATAACTCTGACAAATGGACAAAAAGAGCACTGGACAACTGTCCTGTTCTAACGGAATATTGATGCTGTTTTATACGTGTGTGCAAATCCTTTCCCGTCTGACCTATGTAAAAGGAATCACATTGTTTACACCCAATTTTATAGATAATTTTATGGCAACCCTATGCGCCCTATTACTAGCTCGGTGGGCTCTATTACTTATAAACTCTCCAAATGGCTTGTCAAAGTCTTGTCCTCCATTCTCGGAACTATCTCTGATTCACATGTAAAAAATTCCATGGATCTTACTGAAAAATTGAATAATGCACGTATTGAAACTAACGATAGATTGATCAGTTTTGACGTTTGTTCATTGTTTACAAAAGTGCCGATTGATGATATGCTTGACTTTCTCTCCCAAGAATTACATAAGTATGACCTGCCACTACCTTCACACATTGTTTTGGAACTTATTAAGCTTTGCATCAAAGACTGTAAATTCACTTTCAATAACGAGTATTATCAACAAGTGTTTGGGATGGCCATGGGCAACCCCTTATCGACCCTCCTCTCCAATATTTATATGGAGTTTTTCGAAATTACTTACATTCCGAGAATCCTGGGGGTTGGCATCCCTTGGTTGCGGTACGTCGACGATATTTTGTGTATCTGGCCCATGAATCGTGACCTGGATAACTTCCTCCTTCAGTTAAATGATCAAGTCCCCTCCATTAAGTTTACTTTAGAAGTGAAACAAGACAATTCAATCCCATTTTTGGATGTGCGTGTACATAGGGAAAGCCCAGGTTTTAAGTTTAGTATCTATCTGAAAACAACAAACAATTTGTCCTACGTACACTTTTACTCGGGACATGACACCCCCACTAAGAAGGCCATTTTTTCATCAATGTTTCTCCGCGCCCTTAGGATCGCCAGTCCGGAATACATCGATGCCGAATTGGAAAAAATCAACGGTATTGGAAGTGATCTGTGTTACCCATCTGCGTTTATGGAATCTTGTCTCAACAAGGCAAAACGAACTTTCTATCGTGTCAATAATAACACTCGTACTTTGTCAAAAAATATTTTAGTACTTTCATTTTTCCCGGGCTTTTTAGGCATTGCTAATGTACTTAAACTTTTGGATATTAATGTAGTATTTTCATATAACAATATTGTGAAAAATATCATAGTAAAAAATAGCCCTACCAATAATTCAGGCATTATCTATAAAATTGGGGTGTAAACAATGTGATTCCTTTTACATAGGTCAGACGGGAAAGGATTTGCACACACGTATAAAACAGCATCAATATTCCGTTAGAACAGGACAGTTGTCCAATGCTCTTTTTGTTCATTTGTCAGAGTTATCCCACTGTATTGATTGGAATAATGCTTCAGTTTTATTTCATTCTAGCAACATTGTTAATAGAAATATTCTTGAGTCTGCCATTATCCAACTTTCAAATAACTTCAACATAAGCAAAGGTCTTTTTCAACTCGATCCTGTTGTTTTGAATTCCTTCAAAACAAATTTAGATAAAAAGGGTAGGACGCTAAATCTTTGGTAAACCTGTATGCTACTTTATTAACTTCTAATCTTCATTTTATTTTTATATATATCGAAACTTGACTCTAAAAGGCAAAGTGTTAAAACCCGGGCAGATTTCCAGTAAAAATTTGTATTTTTATAATTCATTTGATCTTGTGCTAAAAATCGATATTTTTCCTTACAAATCTGTATGCCTCTTTGTTAATCCTCTAATTTTTAATTTTTAATTTTTATTTTTACTTCTCCGTTTATTGCATATATATATATATATATATATGTATGTGTGTAGATATGTATGTATATATATATATATATATGTATGTTTGTGTGTATGTATGTTATTTATTAATTTTTTTTTTCTTTCTGTAACCTATATATAGGCCGTAACCTTTTATGTACTTCAGTGTTCCTGAGGATGTCATTAGACGAAAGCGCTTGAGCACCTTTTTGTGTTTCCTTTCTTTCGTGGTTTTATTTATCATAAATATTTTTCACGTGTTACTTTCGTGAAATAATTTTCATATATATATATATATATATATATATATATATATAAGGCTTCATTTCTGAAATAGTATATTAGATTTCTCCTATGATGCCGGACTTATGGGGACACCCTGTATAACACGACGAAATTTTTTTCATATCATGTAAGTGCAGTAGTATAGGATTCATAGTTTTCGATGAACAATTAGTGCAATTTGGAATGACACGATTAAGTTTGCCAGATGTTCCGTATTATAGAGAATGCCCTAAATTTTAGGTGTTCGGACGGCGTTCCACATCAAACATATACGAGACGCGATGAAAAATGAACTTCAGATAGCTAAATTTTAACCACTCGTGCAAGGAAAAATACGAGGTAGTACACGGTAAAAGTAGTGACATTTTTTGAAGGGAAGAAGTGTAAGAATTTAAGTGCATATAGACTCGCAGACAGTGGAAAAAGTGGGTGTTAAATATATTTAATACTTAGCAACCCTAGACATGACCATCAATATATTTTCAACCTCTTCGAAACACATTAGCGTTATTTGTTGCAGAAATTTTAAACTAGGATTATTTGTCTATCGGAATATTTATCCCAAATTATGAATTTGCATATTACCTGACTAATATGTAATATATTCATTATACAGCGTGTGGCAAACGTCAGGGGCCATATCAACTATATTATTTTATTAACAGCGGTTATAATAAATGTTCGAACTATGACCATTAACTTCTAAATACATTTCAGTACATTTCACGCAACTGCGTTGAACTTTTTGAAGTGTTTGAAACATAGAAAAAAGTAAAAAAAATTTAACAACTCTTGATTACTTCTGGCTCTTGACTTTTGGCGCACCCTGTACATCAGGAAAATGCTTTACTCATTTGAGTGCAGTGACGGGATAATCAATGCGAGTGTAAATCTTTAAAAGTGTGAACTATAAATTCGATGAAAAAATAAGTTTTTTTTTGTATTTATCATTTATTTAATGCAAAAAATTTGTGTTGAATTCAGCGGTAATGTTCTTTTTTAGTCTAAAGTATAATAAATTTTTTTTTTAGAAGTAAATCTCGACCGAAACCACGGTTGAAGAGGATAATTAATTTCCATCATACATTAAAAAACAAAAAGGCTGGATACGCTTCTTTCAAAATTGAAAGATAGTTTCAGGATGCTTTGAATTATAAAGAATTTTCTGTTGCACTGAAATAATTTTGTACGTGTTACGAGGAGGATTTCAGTGCAAAATTTCGATGACTTTTTTCACAACTACAAATTCAAAGGGGCTAAAAAATATTAAGTATTGTATATTTTCAGAAATGAGAAGACCACTTTTAATTAATTTTTATACAGAAGCAATAATTAAAAGGAGAAAAATTTTATTGGTAACTTTTGCGGATTTTTTAAATTTAGTCGGGAGTAAGAGTTTTTAAACACGCCAAAAATATTATAACTAAAAAATTGAAGTAATTTTTATTTAAAAAATTTATGGTACGTCTTTACATTCATATTGTGAAACTCTATCCTTAATCATTTTCTCTTTTCACTTTGGATAATTCAACAAATCTTTGAAAATGAGATTCTATTCAAATACGAGGTGTGTTCAAAAAGTTTCCTAACTGGTTATGCTGCACGCGCATCACATGACGCTCATGCGCGTCATATGATGCATGTTGCAATGTGACTCAGTCTGTGTCCAAAGACGGTTACCGCTTGTTGATATCGTATTTTGTTCTCTCGATATTTACTGTTTAGTGAAGTCATTTTGTGTGTTTTGTCGCATTTTGTGCATTTGAATAATGGCTAATGTTGAAGAAAAACGCGTGTGCATAAAATTTGGCGTTAAGCTGGGCAAGACTGCTTCTGAAACCCATGCCATGCTGAACACAGCATTTGGCAATGACGCCTTAAGTCGAACAACCACTTTTGAGTGGCACAAGCGCTTTAAGGAAGGCCGAACGTCGATGGAGGACGATGCAAGGGTGGGACGACCTTCGACTTCAAGAACTGATGACACTGTTGCTTGTGTTCATGAAATGACTCGAGGGAACCGTAGACTGACAGTCAGGGAAGTCGCAGACGAAGTGAACATTTTGATAGGATCAGGCCACACGATATTCAGAGAGAATTTGGGGATGCGTCGTGTGTCAGCCAAATTTGTGCCACGACTCTTGACTGCCGAGCAGAAAGAGCAACGTGTTGTTGTGTCTCAAGACCTCCTTGAACGTGCCAATCTTGAAAATTTTCTCAGATACATCGTTACGGGTGATGAAACGTGGGTGTACGGGTATGTCGTTGTTGTTGTTGTTGGTTAGCCGATCAGCCCACCCTGATCGAGCAAGCCGGCGGCACACAGGTAACCGATCGCCCTCTCCGGAGTGGATCAGAGGTTCAGTGCACTAGTGGTGATGTGTTGTATTTTTTGTTGTGCTAGAGCGGTACAGTCTGTCATAATGTGTTCAATTGTTTGTGGTGTGTCCTGGCATAGGTGGCAGGTGTCGTCTGTGGAGTTACGGGTATGACGTTAAAAAAAAACAGCAGGCATCGCAATGGAAGTGCGCGACGTCCCTGAGACCGAAAAAAGCACGGCAAGTCCGATCGAATGTGAAGGCAATGCTGGTCGTTTTTTTCGATTACTACGCACTCATTCATTACGAATTCGTCCCTAGAGGTCAAAAAGTTAACCAACAGTTTTAGTTGGGAAAACTGAAGCGCGTGCGAGACGCAGTAAGGAGAAAACGGCCTGAAAGTTGGAACGCAGGAACGTGAATGTTGTACCATGACAATGCGCTCGCACACACAGCGTTGTCAATTCAGCAGTACCTGGCGAAGCACAACGTCGTAGTCGCTCCCCAGCCCCCGTATTCTCCAGATCTGTCCCCGGCAGACTTTTTTTCTTTTCCCCAAACTTAAATTTTTATTGAAAGGTCGAAGATTTCAAAGTGTGGAAGAAATTATTCAAAATGCAACAATCAAACTGAAGGCGGTCAGGAATACGGCCTACCACGAATGCTTTCAAAAGTGGAAACGCCGTTGGGAGCGATGTATAGCTGCGCAAGGAGACTAATTTGAAGGGGACACCATCAATTAGATTGTAAGTGTTACCAGAAAGTTTTTGCGGGATCAGTCCGGGAACTTTTTGAACACATCTCGTATGGAAAAAAGCATTTTGTTACCAAAGTTATAAGAACAAATAATTCTCTCTTCAAAGTACAGAAGTACTCTTTATATATATATATATATATATATATATATATATATATATATATATATATATATACACATTTTAACTGCAAACAACACACAGTATAATTAACGTAAAGAACGACCTTGTATAGAAGAACGCCCCGCGCAAGATGAGGAGGGGGAACGAACAAATGAAAAAATGAGGTAACCACCCGGGATCTTCCGATTGCCGGTCAGATATGATAACCACTACACCATGGGCCTCAATCAATCAGAAGTCGTAATTCTCCTATATTTTTTCACTTGTTCGTTCTCCCTCCTCATCTTGCGCGGAGCGTTCTTCTATACAAGCGTCGTTCTTTACGTTAATTATACTGTGTGTTGTTTGCAGTTAAAATGTATATATGTGCGGCATGCGGGAAGTGACCCCTCAGGGCATTGGTTTCTGCTCGTATTTAGGAGAATTACGACTTCTGATTGATTGAGGTCCACGGTGTAGTGGTTATCATATCTGACCGGCAATCGGAAGATCCCGGGTTCGATTCCCGGGTGGTTACCTCATTTTTTCATTTGTTCGTTCTCCCTCCTCATCTTGCGCGGGGCGTTCTTCTATACAAGGTCGTTCTTTACGTTAATTATAATGTGTGTTGTTTGCAGTTAAAAAAAAGGCTACCTTGCTAAACGAATTTTTTACGTCAGTTTTTACTATAGAAGATGTAACAAATATCCCTACGGTCACGGACATAATACCGTTTGATAATGGTAATATTTTGGATAATATAGTGGTTAGTGAAGGGGGGGTAATGCGCTATATTGATAAAATGAAAACGCGTAAATCACCGGGTCCGGATTCCATATATCCCATACAACTAAAAGAATTAAAAGATAGCATTGTTGTGCCGCTAACAAAGATTTTTAATGCGTCTATTTCTGAGGGGTGCGTACCAGATAATTTCAAGTTAGCAAACGTAACACCTATCTTCAAGAAAGGCGATAAAGTTGCGGCGGGAAATTATAGGCCAATCAGTTTAACGTCTGTTGTAGGTAAGCTACTGGAATCAATAATTAGGGATCGTATAGTCGAACACTTAGAATTGCATAAACTAGTTAGAAATACGCAGCACGGTTTTAGGCGAAACATATCTTGCTTAACTAATCTTTTAGAATTTTTGCAAAGCGTGGTTGACGTTTACGATAGACATCGGGCGGTTGATGTAGTGTATTTAGATTTTCAAAAACCGTTTGACACCGTGCCGCACAAAAGACTCATTGAAAAAACTAAGGCTCATGGAATCAGGGGTGTAGTAATAAATTGGATAGAAGAGTGGTTGCGAGGTAGGAAACAGAGGGTGGTCGTTGATGGAGCGGAGTCGTGCTGGGCTAATGTAGCGAGTGGCGTTCCTCAGGGTTCTGTATTGGGCCCCTTGCTTTTTCTTATATATATTAACGATTTAGATGTCGGCCTAGTCAGTACAGTTTCAAAGTTTGCGGATGACATGAAGCTGGGTCGTAGGGCGATTAATGACGAAGATAGAGGTAAAATCCAGGAAGACCTAAATAAAATCGTTGATTGGTCAGTCACATGGCAAATGAGATTTAACGTCGATAAGTGCAAAATTTTGCATATAGGTTCGCGTAACGGTAATTTTGCGTATAGTATGTCAGGGAAAGAGTTAACAAGTGTAGAGCAGGAAAAAGATTTAGGAGTTATAGTCACTGGTGATTTAAAAGTAGCGAAACAAAGCACAGCAGAGGTCAATAAGGCGAACAAAGTGTTAGGTTTTATAGCTCGGAATTTTGAGTACAAATCGCGCGATATCATAGTTCCTCTTTATAAATCATTAGTTAGACCCCATTTGGAGTACGCGGTCCAATTTTGGAATCCGCATATGCGCAAAGATATAGACAAACTCGAAAGAGTTCAAAGACGAGCAACTAAGATGATTCCGTCGCTTTGGTCAAAGTCGTACGAGGATAGGCTTAAGGAGTTAAAATTGACTACACTCGAGACTCAGAGGCTAAGGGGTGATCTAATCCAGGTTTTCAAAATTATGAATGGGTTCGATAACGTAGATAGAGATAGCTTTTTCGAAATATCTCAATATAATAGGACTAAAAATAACGGGTGTAAGTTGACAAGTAGAAGGTTCGAGACAGCAGTTGCCAAAAACTTTTTTACGCACAGAATAGTAAATAGGTGGAATAGTTTGCCGGTAGAAGTAATTAGTAGCACGTCTATAAACATGTTTAAAAATCGATTAGACGCATATGTTGATAGATTGGGTATAGTTTAAGGTAGTAAAATTAAGGCTTTGTGGGGATAGATCCCACAGCTCAACACAAGTGTTGTGGGATATAGGGAGGCAGCATCTTGGGTTAGGGGATACTCTCTGTCCTTACACACCCCATTTAAAGAGATTCCTCTGCCGAGCGGTGCCCCCCATAGTACTGTGAGGTATTGAAAAACTCATGATCTTCACTTGCCCCACAAACACCTTGAAATGGGAGACCCGAAATGGGTGCACACACATTTCTACATTACTATCCAGTCTTTACAGCCACACCTACACTTTTCCTCCTAAGTATATATATTGTGATGTATATGGTGGTAAATTTTGACTTGGTCCGCAATCGATATGGATCGTGACTTATTTTTGGTTGGCAAGGTACTAGTATTGATGGATACCGTAATGAAATTGACTGGATTCTTTGGATCTGATATATTTGCATGTCGGTTATAAATAAATATAGAGTGTAACATATTTGTGGATAGTAGTCTATTATGACTTGATCCTCTGGATCCAGAGATTCTATCTTTAGTTTTAAATCGATAATTAATTAGTTTTAAATTGATAATTATTTAGTTTTGTAAAAATTGGTCGTTGCCAATATACAGGCAGTTTTTACATAAATTTCTTATGTTCTTGTGGTTCGGAACCCACGTAAAATTGTAGGTCCCCTCCGCCACCACGGAGGACATGCACAATACACAATTACGAACACAGGTAGACCAGCCATGAGTTGATCCTAGGGTCTTTGTTGGTCTGAAACATTATAACATTATAGCATATATATGCACTAAAATCACAGAACAACACGTGATCTTTTTAATAAACAAACAACCCTGTGGTTGTTTGCTTATATATATATATATATATATATATATACACAGGCCCTCTCAGAGGTCCAGAGAGGCCCGGGCCACTTCCAGCTTTTGAGGCTCATAGCTAAACCCAATTATTACTTTCACTGCAAAACATTATATTCAAACCTGAAAGTTTCTAAATTTGAGGCCCCCTTAAGCTTGAGGCCCAGGCCAAATGGTCCTCCTAGCCCTCCCCCCCTCTGATAGGCCCTGTGTGTATATATATATATATATATATATATATATATATATATATATATATATATATATATATATATATATATATATATATATATATATATATATATATAATGTTACACACAGGCCGTGCATGGAACAAAGAACTCTTCTGGGAAAATTAAATCCACTATAATCTGAATAAGTAATGGTAAATAACAAATATTATAGTTTTTTATTTGTTATGATGGAAACCCAACGTAGGCAACGGGTCACTAGCAAAGAGGCCCCCAAAATATAGCTTTCGTTACCAGCTATCTGTTAAGCAGATAGGACCTAGCTTTGGGACAGGGTCTAGAGTTTAAAGGTTCCCAGACCGCTACATTCAGCCCCTCAGTATACGCAAGAAACTCGTTGCATTTACATCGGATCGAATACATCAAAGCAAAAGGATAACTATTGTATTTTTAGCCAAACACTAAAACTTAAACCTCAACCGGAAAACTTGAGCGTCCACTTTTCAAGGTACTTAACATATCCGTTTAATATGTTGCAACTCAGAATGGTCCTCTGAGAAACTTTTTATGTTACACACAGACCGTGCACAGTTTGTATGTAACATAAAAGTTTCTCAGGGGACCATTCTGAGTGTTGGGAGTAGCGGTGCCACTTTTTTAGTAGCGGTAGTGGTAGCGCCACTGCTTTTGAGGAAAAGTAGCGAAAGTAGTAGGGGCGCTACATTTTAGAGGAATGCCAACCACTACTTGCTACTCGCTACTTTTAAAGTGAATAAAAACATTTTTGTTCTTATAGTTTACGAGGTAATAATATTACAATAAATAAAAACAATGAAAAATTAAATTTGGGCCACTAATAACGACGTGGTAGTGCTTGGAAATCTGCCTGCGTTATCAGCTGGAATGGGCTATATTTAGCTTGGTCAGCATCGAGTTCCTGATGCTGCCGCATATATGTAGTCACACTTATTTTATTATTTTATTATAAATAAATAATGCATATTTGACTGTTTTTATTATTTTCACTAGGGTGTGGTCAAAAAATAGCGTGAAATAGTCCAGTTCTACTAGTAGCACTTATTCCTACATTATTAACAATCAAATAAAAGAAATTTGAATTGAATCAATGCAATTTTTACTATCCCACCACTATAGAAGATGTAACGAGGTATTAGTTTCTTCCTTTTACCTGCTTTATTCGTCTTATTGTTCTATAAATTATACACCTTTTTTTCCTCTCACAGCTGCTCAGTAACTGAAAGCAACAACTTAGCTACTGAATTTGTGATTTACAGATATTTACATTGATACTATTTTTCTAATATTCGCACAAATTACACATACATATTGGGGAATTATTATTCCAATTTTGAATGCTTTTCAAAAGTAGCGGTAGCGCGCTACTTCTCCAAATGAGTAGCTGTAGCGGTAGGGCCGCTACATTTTCGCACAAGTAACGGTAGCGGTAACGTTGATATTTTCAGGAGGTAGCGCGCACAACACGCAAGAAAAAGATTTTTTATTTTAAAAATTTATTAAGTTCGAATTCGAGAAGGATTTCTGATCAGGATAAAGAGAAAAGTAAAGCAAAAGAAACACAAGGATAAAATCTGGAGAGCTTAAGAGCACTGAATGCCATTCTATCAAAAGCTGTCGCCAGTGGAGTTATGCCAACGGGTTAGCCGAGCGTCATTAGTGACTCTGTAGTTGTACTCGCCAGTTCGGTGAACACACTGAACAATTTTTGTGAAAAGTTTATTGCTATAAATGTTTTAAATGGATAAAATTTTTGTACACACCCCGTGCTTTTATAGTAGGATGGGGCAATGTATTGTCCAAATGTTTTGCTTCCTCATACGTAATTAGACAAGGCTCTTTGCTTTCTCCTCTGCTATTTAATGTACAGTGTATATTTATAGATTAATTACTTCTTTCAATGAGGCAAGAATGGGATGTTGTATAGATAACATAACTTGGTCTATGCCGATAATATAGTATTAATAAGCCCCTCACTTAAAAGTCTGGATCATCTTAAAAATTTGCGAATTATATTTACAGAACCATAACATTAATTTTAATGTTACTAAAAATAAGGTTATGCTAAGGTTATCCTAAAAACTCAAACCGAACGGCTAATACTATTTTCAAAATGACGGGCGAAACAATGTAGCAGATACTGTATAAGAATTTGAGTTTGTGGGTCAAATTATCACTAACTCCTTGAGTGACGACTCAGATATATAAAAAAAAAAAAAAACAATTCGAATTTACTATGCTAAAGCTAACATGATTATAAGGAACTTTAAATTCTGTACAAGAGAAGCTAAAGACACTCTTTTTTGTACTTTCTGCACTAATATTTATGGGCAGCAACTCCGGGTTAATTACAAAAAAGCTACTCGCAGAACCCTAAATCTAGTATATAAAAGACCTCTTAGACTGATGTATAATTTACCTCCAAGATGTTCACCTTCACAAATGTTCGCTAACCACAACGTCTCAAGCCTTCCTAAGTAACAAGATGTGCTCAGTTCAGTCTAATGCTCAGAATTCAAAACTCAGACAATGCAAATGTCCAAGCTATTCACGAGTCCTACTTTATGTCCTCTAGACCAGGGGTTCCCAAACTTTTACCACCAAGGACCCCTAAATATTAATTCCGTACGGACATAGACCCCCCCACAAAAAAAATTATGAATTCAGTTACAAACTATAGTATATTTCATAAACATAGATAGCTTTTAAATTAATGTAAAATTAAACATTCTACGCTCATTAAACCAGTTTAATAAACACTTACCGAATGTCTTGTGTGAAATGGAAATTTATTTTAATATAGTTAATGTTACTATTTTTCCAAAAGCTTAGAGACCCCCTGGGAGCTTCCTACAGACCACTTTGGGAATCCCTGCTCTAGACTATGGAGTTCTTGGTCATGAAAATGTTTGTGTATAGACATTCTCATTACACGTATTTTTTTATTTTCATTTTTTAGTATTATCTTTGGCTAGTTTTTATTACGGGTTAATTTTATTATTACTCGTTTCATTACGTGTCATATTTTCATTCCTTTCTTAGACTAAATTTTTTTAGTTTTTAAATTTATTGTTTAATTAATTAGTCATACCGCTTATTACCTTCATGGATATTATACTTTTTTATGGGATTTATCTCCTGTCAATAAAGATTATCATTATTATAAAAAATTTACAATTATAACGATTATAAAAATCTTTTGCAGAGATTTTAATTTTTAAATTAAAGTTTGTTACATTATTTGCGTCTCTTTTCTGAGGAAACAGTTTTGCATCGCATCAAAACTGAAAAGAACAAAATATTTACTTAGAAAAATATATATATATATATAATATATATAATATATATATATATATATATATATATATATATTAATGCAAAAAACTTCACTTTTCTACGTGAAGGTCAAATTATGATAATAAAAACCCACTCTAATAGACAGAGTGGGTTTTTATTATCATTATATATTAATTATTTGTCTTTAAAAATTGAAAATTATAAATGAATTATTTTGAAATCCATATTCTGTTATTTCTAAATTGGAGTAATAAAGCAAAACAAATTTGAATCTTGTAACTGGAATCCCTTTTGTTTTGTGCTTTGTGTCTGGGATGGGAGCGGAGCATCAAGTATTGATCTGTTAAAGGAGGGAGGTCGGTCGAGAGCGTATTTTGATTCTGTTCTCAGCTACTTCACGAGACGTTGATAGATCAAACGAGAGATGACCATCGCCCGCGTCCAGTCGCACATAAAAAAAATCTTTAAAAAAAAATCAGATTTTAACAAATTCATGAAAGGAGGAGTTTGCAATACATAATATATAAAAAATGAATTTTTGTAGTAACACATTCCACATAAAAAACATCATTATTACGTATATTCGCCGTATATGTATTCTTATAAGTAAGCCATAAAAAGCAATGTTTTGATGAGCGATGTTTATTAAATTTCTTTGGTTCTCTCCATATCGTTATTTTTATTTAAAATTTATGGCCAACGTATCACATTCAAGCATTTAAATTTTAAGTTCTAAAATTCAAATTGGTGGATATTGGCAAAATGTTTTGTAAGCATTATTGAAGTAACTTCGAGACCATAAGTATATTTAAATCATTTAAATCCTGATAAAATGCCGGAAGATATACTCCTTAAAACTTCGTGACTGAATTAAAATAAGGAAAATCTGCTTCAAATTGTTGGAATCTATTTCATAATGTGAATTCTTCATTCATAAATTATATTTGTACTTACTCCCTCGTACTCTTTAATTCAATTGAATTTAGGCTAAATTTTCGAGTTTTCAACTTCCGTTTCTTATATCTATTTAAAGAATTTGCACCCATTTAGGACGAATAAACGAACAAACAACGCCCTTCCCCCCTAAAGAAAAGTCTTCCATTAGTTTGTTGTTCAAATTGTTTCCAATATTTTTATCAAACTCCTTGTCATTTATAAGAACATGTAATATTTTTTAAAATTAAAACAATTACACCACTATATAGCACATGTATGTGCTTGTGCACACACACACACACACACACACACACACACACACAATATATATATATATATATATATATATATATATATCCGCCTCGGTGGTGTAGTGGCTAGCATCGCTAACTACGAATCCACTGGCCCCGGGTCCGATACCCGGTTACGGCAGTCGGCGCGTAGCAAACCCAGCTGTTTATCATTCCATACAATAAAAATTGGTTGGTAGACAAGTGAGCACCCTGCGTAGGCTAGTAGTTAAGATGTTGGGCTGGTGATCAGGAAGTCATGAGATCGAGTTTGGGCAAGGACTTTGTAATTTGACTTTCGTCAGAATGAACAATTCAGGCGGAAGTAAAACTAGGGTTAACCAAGATTAACCAGGGTATGCTTAAATCCCCAAGTAGCACCAAACAGAAGCACAGTTCTTGAGAACAACAGGAGGAACACCATCAGGACGGTACGCCTTCCTAGAGTTGAGCTCAGATAGGGCAGAAAGAACATCTTTGGAAGAGGTTCTAACATAATTAAGTCAGACATAATTAAGTCAGAGGAAGGAGGAGATGGAGGAACAGCACCGGAATCGTCCATAGTTGAGTTGTAAGCGAAAGTTTGAGCGAAGAGGAGTTCAACTTTGTTAGGAGAAGAGAGGGCAAATGAACCATCGGAATGGAAGAGAGGAGAGAAAGAAGTAACGTTGTTGAAGAGGTTCTTAGCTAGATGCCAGAAAGAGCGAGAAGAATTAGAATTGGATACGTTTTCACATTTATGTCGGATGAAAGGATTTTTGGCGAGTCGAAAAACAGATATAAGCTGAGTGAGAGTCAGGAGTTGGATGGCGACGGTACTTTTTGAAAGCCTCCTCTCTGTTTCGGATAGCAATAGAACAAGTATATTTAAATCAAGGGGTTTTTTTTGTGGTAGGAATAAAATATGGAATGTACGCCTCCATGCCCGAGGGAATCACCTCTGTGATGCGCTGAGCACACTCGGAAGAGTCCCAGCCACGGAAGCAGTAATCACTCCATGGGAAATAATAGAAGTACTGCCTAAAGGCCTCCCAATCAGCGGCGCCAAAGTGCCAAGGTGTCTCCTCTTGGGAGGATCTATATGCCGAATTGCAGCGATAGGACAGGGAACAGTTATAAGATTGTGATCGGAGGAGCCCAACGGAGAAAAAAGTTTGACGGAATAAGAAGAAGGATGAGTGATGAGAAATAAGTCCAGAACGTTGGGCTTATCTCCAAGGCGATCGGGGATACAATGATACAAAATTTGAAACACAGAATCAGATAGCGATAAACAAAACAAGAAGACGTACGGGACAACTACTGAGAACCTTCAAAAAATGGATGAGAATGTTCTGATTTCCCTGCTGAAAACAGTGATTATACCAAAATTTGAATACTCCTCAGTTTTGACGTCCCTATATTAAAAAGAAATTGAGAAACTAGAAGAAATTCAAAGAAATTTCACAGCCAAGATTGGTGGCTGTAAAGAACTCAACTACTGGGAAAGACTTCGTAAATTAAATCTATATTCGCTAGAAAGAATAACAGAGAGTGAGATACACCGTAATTTACATATGGAAAATGATCGAAAAACTGGTACCTAACCTCAAACTGAATCCAGTAACTATCCGAACAATACTGGCAAATAGGAAAGGAAGAATGGGTCGTGTTTCTGAACTATAGGCCAGACAAGGGACACCCTCAACACTGAAGGAAAATAACACTCTCAGCAGTACTAGACATTTGGTTATATAGATGAAACATCTACTCGACATAAATGCAAAAAACTTCACTTTTTTACGTGAAGGTCAAAATATGAGAATAAAAACCCACTCTAATAGACAGAGTTTATTTCCACGACAGTTTCGACGCCCACTGGCATCCTCCTCGGGTGGATACAGAAACACAAATGAAACAAAACAAGAGGGAAAAACAGTTCAGGGATCGACCGTTAAGAAATTCGCACCTAGGTTGGATTCCATTCTCTCGAGACAGGAGGGGCATTTTCATTCTCATATCTACTCGACATCTTATTACGAACTTATCTTCCTGAAATGAATAATAACTATTTTGAATAGATATTTCAAATATCTAAAAACTGTGCTTAAATGTTTCACATACGAGGGTAAGTCAAAAAGTATCCACAATTTGGGTCTTTTTTTCCAGAATTTTCCACATTGCTGACCGTTGGCGGCACTGCAGTCACTGGGCGTACAGGTCACTGCTTCGTGGAATTGAGACCTTGACACTCAGTTGTTCAGTTGTAATCGCGCTGTAAACATGGCCGCACCACTTTCGACTTGCACCAAAGAAGAGCAGCGTGCTGTCGTTCGATTTTTGTGGGCTGAGGATCGAAATGTTCAAAAATGGCCGAACAAGTGTCGACTTAGTGGTTGATGTGGACGGCCGCCCTGAACGTTCTGCGTCGGCGACACTTGTTTGGCCATTTTTGAACATTTCGATCCATTCGTACACGTTCCACTGTGGAAAAACTTGATCACCATACTGTACAGATAATCTTCTGTGAATTTCAGCCCCTTTTACGCCGTCAGCCCACAAAAAACGAACGACAGCACCCTGCTCTTCTTTGGTGCAAGTCGAAAAGTGGTGCGGCCATGCTTACAGCGCGATTACAACTGAACAACTGAATGTCAAGGTCTCAATCCTACGAAGCAGCGATCTGTACACTCAGTGACTGCAGCGCCACTAACGGCCAGCAGTGTAGAAAATTCTGGAAAAAAAAGACAGACAAATTGCTGATACTTTTTGACTTACCCTCGTATGTAGAGGTGTAGAAATTAAACATTTCACTTGTATAAAAAGTTAGTCTTTTATTCTTTGCCCCTAGACAGAAATAAGAAATAAGAAAAACCATAGTAATAAGAAAAACCACAGAAATAAGAAATTTAACTCTTAAAACGATAATATTACTTCATGTTATAAAAAACAAATTGAAATTAAAACTCTTATTTCATTATTTACTGAAGTGAATATTTTTTAAGTCAATCATATTCTGCATGTGTACTGTGTCACTGGATAAACTTTTTAGTATTATGGATCCGAATTATCCTTTATCTGGACTTTTCGGTGAACCTTTGTGGTAATCGAACGTACCTAGAATTGCTTGAAAATAAAAAGTTTAAATTATTTATTTCTGAAACCAGTTAGATTAAGGCTTGGTTATACAATTTACACCCAGATTGTGTAGCCAACAAATTTAATAGTCCACTTTTCTTACAGTAAGTGGAGGGTCTAAGTTTTGTTACATCAAAGGGCCTGGCTTTGCCTGGCTTAGGTTGGGCCCAATTAGGCCTACCTAACTGTACCTGTAACTTCTTTCGATTGTTAATTACGATTTCGACTTGATCACTCTCTAATTGTATCCTTCTAGTCTCTGAATAGGATAGCCCCGCTGTGTTAGGGGTCCTCGACTCGGCTCGGGCTTTTTGCCTAGACTGAGTTTTGCGGATTACGGCACATGGCGGGTTCGCCTAGTTCAGATATGGCTACGAGTTCGGATTTCAATAGATTGAAAAGTAAAAGGTTGTATGAATCTGATTCGGAGGAGAATGTGTCTCTTGCCCCGTCAGTTATTCAAGCTCTCTGATGCTGATGTGGCTGGGGGAAATGTTTCTTCCCAGTCTGGTCTCCAGGGACTGGGCAATGTTGGGCCTAACCGGGTTCCTCCTAATAGGCCTATGGCCCAATATAAGTTCAGAGCTCTCAGACCCAGTGAAGGCTTCCTTTTTATATAGGATTACTCCTATGAATCATACTATCTTTTGCATCAAGACCTTTGGCTTTTAGCATAGCACTAAGGGATTCGCCTTTCCATGGGTTGGGTATGCAGGCACCAGTCTTCCAGAGATGCTCTGGCACAGTGCAAATAAAGACCACCACTGCCCTTCCCTCCCAGTTTTTGGGAACTCCATGGAAGTTGGGCCCATGGGAGGTGGATTGCTCTTTGGTTAATGACACCTATATTGTACATGGTGTTATAGGACCTATTGATCTGGAGGAAGATCTACTAGCCATTAAGGATGAGTTAATTAATAATGGTCATCCAGCAGCAAATGTCAGTAGACCCACAAAAAGAATAGGTTCTTCATATGTTCCAATTCAACAAGTTAAAGTCTCTTTCAATGCTCAAGTTCTTCCAGCAAAGATCTTTATAGCTTATATACCTTATAGAGTTCGTCAGTTTATTCTACATCCGATTCAATGTTTTAAGTGCCAGGTATTTGGTCATATGGCTAAGTCTTGTCGGTCGAAAACAGTATGATGTGTTTACTGCTCTGGAAATCATGTCGTCGCCTCTTGTCCAAAGACTAATAAAATCTGTGCCAATTGTTCAGGTCCCCATGCAACTAGTTTCAGTGGTTGCTCCTACTTTAGAACTGCACAAGAAATAGAGAGGCTCAAACTTACATCTAATCTCTCTTCGAAATCAAGACCCTAATGTAGCCTCAGAAAGAACATTTACAAGTAGTGACTTCCCTGTTCTACCAAAACCTATTGTGTCAAGAGAGGAGACTCAAGGCTTGGATGTGGTAAATCTTCCTCTCCCCCTTCAAAATTCTTGGAGTGGGATTGTGAGGGGAAGCCCCGGTTCGACTGTGGCGATGTCCCAAAAGCCACCTGGAGCAGGGATGGATGGTGGAGCTGCGGTCTCTGAACCCTCCTCTACCCCTTTTGGACCTATGGCTCTATCGTCTGACATAATTAAAGTTCTATGTTTAAGTTTATTCAGCTTCACCCTTCAGAGTAGTAGTAGTCTCTCCAAGAAGACTTTGAGTACTTTATTCAATTTTGTTTCTTTATTTAATGACGTTTTCCGCACTGATCTCAAAATTGACCAACTGACAGTTCCTTGATAAACTGAAACCTAAGCCTACACCCAAACAGAAACGTCATGTCCAAATTCGTAAACCCATTTAATATTTCATATCCTAAGGTTTCTAACCTCTTGTTTGTTCAGTGGAATGCCCGCAGTCTCCAATCTAACTTGTCAGAATTTAAACTTTTAATTATACTAAAACACCCCATTTAGTAGCAGTCTGTGAGACCTGTTTAACCTCTAGACTCCAGCCTACATTTATTAATTACACTCAGATCAGAGCAGACAGGGTTGGCCGGGGGGGGGGGGAGGTTCTATTTATGATTCGTTCAGATTTGTGCTTTAGACCATTACCTCTCCGTCCCTTCCCTGCGGGAGTTCTCGAGGTCCTCGCTTTATCTTTAAAAGTAAACAGTGGTACATTAGATATACTTACAGTTTATAATCCACACCTTCCTTTAACCGCTTTAGAGATTGAACACTATGCAGGTCAACTCGATCAACAAGCTTTTATTTTTGGCGATTTTAATGGTAGACACAGGGGTTGGGATATTGGTATGTCAGATGCAGGTTCTGCAACATCAACTGCCTTAAATTTATATAATTTTACTCTTTCTTCGGATTTTGTGCTATTGACTCCTGTTGATCTCCCTACAAGATTTAACATAAATAATGGAAGTTATTCAACATTAGATCTCTCTTTATGTAGAGGTAGGTTTGCTTCTAACTGTACTGTGACTAGTGATGTAGCGGATGTCATTTTTTTCACATCCGCGGATGCGGATGCGGATGAGAATGTTTGATTTCAACATCCGCGGATGCGGATGTCTACATTTTCGTTATTTTTTAGGATATATTCGAGATTTGTTGTTTAACGTATATAATAAGTTATTATATAGAGAGAGCTGTAGCTATAATGTAGTATAATTGATTAATTGTACAATAATTGCTGTACTTTTCCCTGAACATATACAATAATAGCAAGCATCTAACTAATATAGAAATCAATTAGTGAATTCGTCTGCAAATAAATTCGTTATATTTTGTTGAGTTTCAGCCACAATTAGAAACCATAATTGTGTTACCCGACCTCTTTCCCCAACCTCCACCCTTATAGAAAGAGATCTTTAATTACTGTAGCTTGATAACTATTTATATTAAGTTTAAAGTTTTATTAGGCATATTTATAAATGAGTAATTAAAATAAAGTAAACTAAGATGTTCATCGTTTAATATTCAAACTTAATTATAGGAAGGTTATGCTTAAGGAACATTAATTTTTCTGCCTTTTCTGCTGCCAGTCTGTTTCTCTTTTCATCATATATTAATCCAGCACTGCTAAATAATCTCTCGCTTGGTACGCTTGTTGGAGGACGTGCTAAATGTTTCCTTGCAAGTTTACTCAAGTATGGATAGATATTCTGCGTATTTTTCCACCAACTAATAGGATTGTCACATGCAGCCAGGCGTTTTCTTGGTGATAGCTCTCGATCATTTTTACTACATCTTTTGACATCGCGTAGGTCTCGTCATCGCTGCTTGACTCAAGAAACTGAGAGAGAGATTCTGTGATAGATTTGCTTGTTGAAGGTGTTGGTTCTGTCACTGAAACTTTTATTCTTTTGGTGGGTGGCGAAGCGACAGATTCAAGAGATTGAAGCTCTTCAACTGCTTTGCCAAGTGATGATTTAACTCGTTCTAATGTACTAGGTGAAAATAACTTAGCTTTGTAACGTGGATCTAAGTAGGTTGCAAGAGAGTAACTTTATACAAGAACAGCCTCTCGTCTTGTCGCTTGCATCACTTTTGCGCACAATGAACTAGTTCTATTATTATAGTAGAATTTGATAATTTCCGCTTATTAATGACGTTTTATCTCAACGGTCCACATCCGCACGACATCCGCAGTCCAAAGTGCGGATGCGGATGCAGATGCGGATGCTAGAAAATGTGCGGATGTTCCGCGGATGCGGATGCGGATGCGGATGTGACCTACATCACTAACTGTGACTGTTGGTGGAAGTCTGGGTAGTGACCACTTCCCTGTCCTCACTGCTCTACAAATTTCGCCAGGATCCACACCTCATAAACGACGTCTAACCTGGAAATTACGTGACATAGATTGGGGAATTTAGTCTAGAGCTCTTCCTGGCACCCCCTCTATAGAGGGATCCTTAGCTGAAAAAATCCAACACTTTACAGCCTTATTAGTGGAAACAAGTACCTCCACACTGAAGAAGACAACAGGAAATTTTGTTCCTAAATACCACAAATGCTGGTGGACAGAGGATTGTAGTAGGACAGTGGCTATCCGCCGTCGTGCTCGACGTTTTTATTCTCATCACCCAACTCTATATAATGAGATCTTCCTAAATAAGGCAACTGCTATAGCTCATCGTACTATTCGTAAGGCGAAGAGAGTTTCACGGAGTCGGTTTTGTTCAAACCTTAGTTTCACTACACCTTCCACCAAGGTTTGGACTCAGATTAGGAAAATCATTAAGGGTACTGATTCACTCTTCACTTACCCTATTGTTGTAAATGGTTCTGTACTAAGTGATGTACGTGCCAAAGCTGAAGTTTTGGGAACCTTCTTCCATTCATTTTTTGGGACTGTAGCAGTTATTGAAGATGAGGATTTTTGCAGGGACATGCAGTCTTCCTTATTTCTTGATTACAATGAGGATTATAACCTGGACTTTACATTGCAGGAATTACAATTCTCCTTAAGGCAATATGAACATTCCAGAGGTGGAGCAATGGGACTGGATAATATACATAAATATTTTCTTAGTCATCTTCCATTGGAGTACTTGCCATTTTTATTATCAGCATTCAATGATAGCCTGAGTACAGGAGTCTCTCCTTCATCATGGAAACAGACATTACTGATTCCTATCCTCAAACTACAGAAAAACCCTCCATGTCCATCTTCGTATCGTCCTATATGCTTATTATCCTGCTTGGGTGAAGTACTAGAGAGGATGGTCCATCAGCGGTTGCTATGGATTTTTGAAACATGTCACATTTTTCGAGATTCGCAGTGGTTTCCGTAAGAAGAGAAGCACCGTGGATCAACTTCTGAGGTTGGTAACTTTTATACGCCAAGCTCTCCGACAGAGAAAATATGTTCTTGTTATATTTTTTTTATCTCAGTCGAACTTTTGATTCCATCTCCCATACTGGTATACTTTATAAGTTAGGCAATTTGGGGATTCGTGGTAGATTACTACGATGGTTAGACAACTTCTTGTCCGACCGCACTTTTCAGGTACTAATTAATGACGTCTACTCAACACCTTTCTCCTCTAAAAAAGGTGTACCCCCAGGGTTCTGTTCTTAGTCCATTGTTATTCACTGCATATCTCTCGAATATACCAAGTATTAAACTAGTTCAATCGTTAGAGTTTGCTGATGATACAGCTTTCTATGTGGCAGCAGACACCCCTTTAGAAGCCCAACAGATGTTGCAAAAAGCAACTGATAAGTTTTCATCATGGTGCAGAACTTGGGGTATTTCCCTGATTCAAGAAAAATCCAGAATTATGTTCTTTACAAATCAAAAGGTTCAAGTGAATCCCATTATCCAAATTAGTAACACCCCAGTTGCTATGGTCACATTCTTCCAGTTTTGGGGGATGGTACCTGACAGCCCCAGACTGACTTGGTCTTGTCATATTAACTACCTGGTGACTTCTTGCACGAAATGTCTGTACTCATTAAAATCTGTTGCCTCTCATAGATGGGGTGCAAATCGATCTACACTTTCTCACTTTTTCCGATCATTCATCTTGGGTAAAATAAAGTATGCTGATGTTGTTTATGATTTAGCCTCTTTCACCTTGAAGAAGAAACTGGAAACCTTGCATAATTCTGGCATGCGCCTCATTTTGGGTGCTCGCCCATCTACTCCTATTATTGCCCTACAGGGTAGGACTGGTCTCCATACCCTTCAGTACCATAGAGATTTATCTACAGTGAGGCAGCACTTTAATGTTCTGTCTTCCCCCTTTTCTCACCCTTTACGTCAGTCGTTCGAGGTAGATCATCCCTTGATCCTTGCAGTAGACTGGACTGTGGCAAATAAGCCACCTTTCTTCTTTAGAGCTACTGGACTTCTTAATAAATATCAATTGCAATTTAAATTTTTTACAGTTCCAGTGTTCCCTTCAATCAACCTTGGAGATTGAATCTGGTACCAACCTCTCTCTCTCTCTCTCTCTCTCTCTCTCTCTCTCTCTCTCTCTCTCTCTCTCTCTCTCTCTCTCTCATTTTTATATGAACCTCCTGTCCCCAAAGAAGAGATTGTGCAGTGTTTCACAGCGTACTTGGAAGAGAAGTATCCAGATTACTTGTATATTTATACCGATGGATGTAAGATAGATGTGCCTGGGCCATCTTGTTAATCAGCTGTTTTTGTCTCAAATCATAATAGGTTTTTTCCTGGAAACTATCTCCCAATCATAGAATACAGGCAGCAGAGTTATTTGCCATCCAACAGGCATTATGTTTTTTGGTATCCACAAGTAATGCTTGTAGTGTCCTAATAATTCCAGACTCCCAGACCTCTCTTCACCTGATCAACTCACCCACACTCACTCTATATCTGGCCCTAACTACTTCTATCCATTCTTTACTGAAGACCCTCTCTGCTTTAGGAATTATGGTTTCCTTCAGTGGGTTCCGAGCCATGTTGGAATTAAAGGTAATGAGACGGTTGATACACTGGCCAGGGCTGCTCATCCCCTCCCTGGTGCTACTTCACTCTATTTCCACCCAGGCGAGGGTTTTGCAGTAGCTAAAGTGGCGGTGCAAAATGATTACAAAACCCAATGGCAGAGATTACGGCACTCAACTCTTTATGGAACGTTTAGGCCTTTTTGGGACACAAGAAATTGGCCTGTACCATCTTATCACTATAAAGCTTCTATGTACAGGGTGTCCCATAAGTCCGGCATCATAGGAAAAATAATAAAAACCGGCAAAACAAAAGCTTTTATTTACAGAACGTGCTCAATATGTCCACCATTGTTTTCAATACACAAATTCAGACGTGATACCCAGTCAGTAAGCACACGGTGAATGATGTCAGGAGTAATGGTGTTACATGCCCCAATAATGCGCTGCCGCAAATGTTATTGGCTCGAGGTCTGGATGCAGTCTGTTAAATTCAGCAGCGGCCTCTCTTTGACTCCGATTTCCTATGAGGAGAATTATCTGGATTCGTTCTTCCTTGCTCACAGACATTATGGCCTGTAGAAAGAGAAAAATATGAATTATGGTTTGTAGAAATAGAAAAATATGAATTTCTCCTATTATGCCGGACTTATGGGACACCCTGTATAATATTTAGATTCCGTTCTGGTCATGTAGGCCTTCAGGCCTACTTGCACTGGATTGGACTTGACTTCTCCCCATTATGTGTTAGTTGTAATTTATCAGGGACACTGTCCCATTTCTTTCTTTTTTGCCCATGTTATGCTAATCAAAGGAAAAAATTAAGATCCTCTCTTTTGCAATATGGTGTCAGGGATTTTACTTTATCTGTCGTTTTAGGTAGGGGTAGCTTTTCTCCCCCATTAATAAACTTCACTATGGACCAAGTATTAAAATTTGCAGTGGCATCTGGGCGGTTGAGAGAGTTTTAAATCTTGCATGGTATACTGAATTCCATTTCCACAGGTTTATTAATCAGTTACCTCCTAGTTACTCCATCTGGCTGTTACTGTTGACTTAGTACTTGGTTCCATTTTTATCAGGTCATGTTTAGTAGAACTAACAGGCCTCATATTCATCCCTTTCTGAGTGTTCTGAAGTTGGCCCCAGAACTGAAGAGGGTTATGGTGTGCTTTCTCTTTCTATCTCATCCCGATAATAATAGACCCTGTACTTGATGTAGGAAGAGCGGAAGTGCCCCCATAGAATTTGGTGTTTTGGTCTTGGAGGATATTAATAGCCCTACTAGCTGAGCATTTCCATATAAAAATTTAAACAATCAATCAATTAATCAATCCTTTATCTGCTCAGTCTAGAAGAGTTTTAATTTGAGAACTTTATATTTTCTGTTGTGTTTGACTACAGGCACGAATAGACTGCAGTTTAATCGGGGAATAAATGTGTTTGAAAAGTTCTTTGCTTATCTGTACAAAATGTTTAAATAATTGTGAACCTCATTAGAATAACCAATATTATACGCGGAGATTCACATATGTAAATCGTCTTAATTACATACTTGAAATATTTTCCAAACGTGTGTGTGTGTGTGTGTGTGTATATATATATATATATATATATATATATGATGAATAAAACCACGAAGGAAAGGAAACACAGAATGGTGCTCAAGCGCTTTCGTCTAATGACATCCTCAGGATCCTGAGGATGTCATTAGACGAAAGCGCTTGAGCACCATTCTGTGTTTCCTTTCCTTCGTGGTTTTATTCATCATAAATATTTTTCACGTGTTACTTTCGTGAAATAATTTTCATATATATATATATATATATATATGATACACACAGACCGTGCATGGAACAAGGAACTCTTCTGGGAAAATTAAATCCACTATAGTCCGAATAAGTAATGGTAAATGACAAACACTATTCCCATCATGAAATCATGAAACGGACATGTTATGTGTCTTGAAAAGTGGACGCTCAATTCTGCCCAGTTGAGGTTTAAGTTTTGGCTAAAAATATAATAGTTACCCTTTTTCTTTGTTCTATTCAATCCGACGTGAATGCAACGAGTCTTTTGCTTATATTGAGGTTCTAAATATAGCGGGGCTAGGCTGCTTTAAATCCTAGATCCTGTCCCAAAGCTGGAACCTATCTGCTTTGCAGATAGCTGATGAGGGAAGTAGTATAGCCGAAAAAGGGGAGAGTGCAAGAATGTTGCAAGTTATTATGTAAGGTTGCAATGTTGCAAAGGGGGTGGGGGTGTTGCAAGAAAGAAAAAAGAAAAAAAAAGAAAAAAGGAAAAAAAAGGAAAAAAAAAGAAAAAAAAGAGTACTGGCCTTTGTTGCCAACCGGGGTTGCAAGGGGCATGCAACTTGGAGGCGGAGTTCTCCCCCAAGCTATTCCCCCCAAAGGGCCAGAAAGGAGGAGAGGTGTTCACCTGGCAGGAGCCAAGTGCATATTAAGACTTCAGCCGAGTAGGCGTTGTTTTATAGGCTCCTAATCAGCCAGTTGGCTGAATCAGTCAGTTGGCTGAGCCAAGGGGGTAGGGGTACACCTGAAGAGAGAGAGAGAGAGAGAGAGAGAGAGAGAGAGAGAGAGAGTAGTTGCCTTTGATTGCAAGGCATGCAACGTGGAGGCGGAGTTCTCCCCCAAGTTATTTTCGTTTACCTAACCTAAGAGGCCTCTAAGGGGTTTTCCCCAGAGCTGGGCACTTGCGTTTTTTTGCGCGTTTTTTTGCGGTACTGCGGTACTGCGGTACTACTACCGCACTACCAAACCGGTACCGCATAACGCAGTACCGCAAAGGATCGCTGAAAGTACAGCAGTACCGCTACCGCATTCAAATTTCCCGCGGTACTTTCCGCGGTACCGACCAACACGGTAGTACCGCAGTACCGCAGTACCGCAAAAAAAACGCAAGTGCCCAGCTCTGGACTTTTTCCCAAAGGTCCAGAAAGAGAAGGACCAGAGGTCCTTGCTCGGCTGGGAGCCGAGCTTGAATGACTCCGTCAGTCGTCTCTCGGTCTTTTATAAACCTCTATTCTGGCTGAGTTGCCAGATCGCACCATGTATACAGTTGCTGAGTTGCCAGATCACGCCATGTATTCAGGTGCTGAGTTGCCAGATCGCACCATGTATTCCAGATAGCGCCATGTATTCCAGATAGCAAAAACCATATATTAATCATCCATTTAAATAGTGTACCACAATATATGACGGTCGGTAGATGAATCCAATTAAATTCTGTTTATTAAATAAATAATTTTTACACACTTAATTTTTATAGATATATAGATGTATATAGTGTTTTACAATAGATGTATATAGTGTTTAACGATTAGAAACAAATATAACATTAACTTGAACTTCATTAAACTTGAAGTTAAACTTTTCGGAGACGAAACAAATAACGTAGTTAGCCTACACATAATTCAACCAACCATAGAAAACAGAATTATAGAAAAACAATTAGGTTTTTATGGATAACTAGTTTATCTTGACATAAGCTTACTATAATTATATATATACAGTCTTTTAAACATCTTGTGATATGTATATGTATATATATATATATATATATATATACTGTATATATATATATATATATATATATATATATTAATTTTTTCTTTATTTAAAACAAGTTTGAATGTATTTACTTTGCAAACAACATGAGCAAAATTAAACGATAAATATTTTATAATTTTTTAAGATAGATAAATAGATATATATAGTGTTTCACTATAGATATATAGATGTATATAGTGTTTTACAATAGATGTATATAGTGTTTAACGATTAGAAACAAATGTAACATTAACTTGAACTTCATTAAACTTGAAGTTAAACTTTTCGGAGACGAAACAAATAACGTAGTTAGCCTACACATAATTCAACCAACCATAGAAAACAGAATTATAGAAAAACAATTAGGTTTTTATGGATAACTAGTTTATCTTTACATAAGTTTACTATAATTATATATATACAGTCTTTTAAACATCTTGTGATATATATATATATATATATATATTATATATATATATATATATATATATATATATATTAATTTTTCTTTTTTAAAACAAGTTTGAATGTATTTACTTTGCAAACAACATGAGCAAAATTAAACGATAAATATTTTATAATTTTTTAAGATAGATAAATAGATATATATATAGTGTTTCACTGTAGATGTATAGATGTATATAGTGTTTTACAATAGATGTATATAGTGTTTAACGATTAGAAACAAATATAACATTAACTTGAACTTCATTAAACTTGAAGTTAAACTTTTCGGAGACGAAACAAGTAACGTAGTTAGCCTACACATAATTCAACCAACCATAGAAAACAGAATTATAGAAAAACAATTAGGTTTTTATGGGTAACTAGTTTATCTTGACGTAAGTTTACTATAATCATATATACACGGTGAACCAAAAGTAGGTGGACAGTAGGTTGAATACGGTTTGTGTTATATTATATTATAACTATGGTGTTCATTATAACTATGGTGTTTATGTTATATTATATTAAATATTATAACTAAATTTATTTAAATTTTATTTTGTATTATAGTATACAAAAAAATTAAATATGTATTCTCAAAATAAACGTTATCATTTACTGTCCACCTACATTTGGTTCACCCTATATACATTATTTTAAACATCTTATGATAGGTATATGTAAATATATATATATATATATTATTTATTTTTCATATTATAACATTTAATTTTATTTTAGTGTTTATTTATGCAGTGCTTAGTTAGCCTCTTCATTTAAACTATAACATTTATAGTGCTGCAGTTAAACCACCCTTAAAATGACAGAGTTTGTTTCTAGTGAGAAAGGAAAACCAATGCTTTTAGTGAATGGGTTTTTATATGTAAGAGACCTAACCTAACCTAACCTAACTATAATTTGCAACTATAGTTTACCTTGACTTTCATATGCTTCTATCCTGTTTTATTAATAAAGATTTTGATCGCACCATGTATTCCAGATAGCGCCATGTATTCCAGATAACAAAAACCATATATTTTGCTCTTTTAAAAATATAATTAGGATATAATTTCTTTATTATAAAATAAGTTAACAATTGAAATTATGTTAACACAAGAATTTGTGAAAACAATACTAATAACTTGTAAGTAAAAATAAAAATATAATATAAGGGACTACCATAGAAATGTAAGTGTCTATAATTTATTCACAAGAAACACGATTTTATATATATGTTACTCGTCCGGACCCGTTATAGCGGATTGGTACACATCATAGCTCCACCCAGCTACACCGGCAGCCAATCACTACGAACATCTGGTCTTTTGGGGCGGAGCTTGGCGATTGTGCATATAAAAGGGGATATTTTTCAGTTGGGAGTAACAGTAGCTATTTTCGCGTCAGTGAATAATCATTCCCTCCACCATGGACCTGTACGTCTCCCCAGATTTGTATGAAGAAAGTGATACTGCAGCATTAACGGCAATTAGTCTTTTCAATGCGATTGACCGTGATGAATTATTTCCAACGCAAACCGTAGAAGATATTTGCAGTGACGCTCCTTACAATCCGACGCAAGGGACCACCATAGAAATGTAAGTGTCTATAATTCGATTTATATATATGGAGAGTTGTAGTATCTCGTCAAATAGATACTAGCCAAAAAATTTTTATGGCAATCAATGTTATTTTGTTTTACTTCTTATCCCCATTATGCTAAAATCGAAATTTTTTATGGCAATCAATGTTATTCCTCTTAAATGAACCAAAGATAACTTCACATAATGGGGATCTGTCTGTATACTCTGTATATGTTTTAAAAGAATGAACATTATTCCTTTAAGGTCCGATGAGGATTTGACACGTGTTATACAATCTTTTGAAGAATCTCGTGTCATGAATACGGAGGATATACTGATCAGTCAACAATGTCACACCGAAATAATGTAAGTGTTTTTCGATCTTTTTGGGATAAGAAGACAATATATTTTCATAAATTTATTAAATGAAAGAAATCAGTACAATAACCAACTACAGAATATACCGTTACAAATATACGAACAAAAACATTATACTATACAACGAGTACGTACAATTGGAAAGCGGATTTTTAGCTGTCTGCATACCATTTCATCGTTTCGGCGAGTGTGACACGGGTCAAATAAATTTAAAAAATTTATAAATTCTTTATCACATGACATATGCATGAGAAATGAGACGCAGTACATTCCGCAAACATTAGTAAAATATCCTTGTACACGAAACGGGTTCCATACAATTTCGGGAATATGTAACTGAGCGAGAAATTTTACAATAATAGGGTCACTCCAGGGTTGAGTACCGAGTGAATCAAAATAGTACAGGCGCTGTCTATTTTTAAAATAGACAGCGATCCAGTGAATCCCTTCATTACCGATGACATCTGTGTTCACAATAAGACTACCGCATTCTCGCGTACTTGGCAAACTCAATGTTTCATTCTTCGCAAACACGCCGATAAATTTGGAACGTGTGACTCGTTCCATTACATTCTGAAGTGTATTAGCATCCATTTTAAAAGTCAGTGATAACGCCCCTAAATCTATCTACTTCTATTAGGCTTGCGATTCGAGATATACTAGTACACTAATAGGCGCGTCTATAGGCTTGGCGAATTCCAGCCGCACGGAGATGTTTCCGCTCTGCTGTGGGGTTAAATGGGTATTTACGCTAGCAGATAAGTCAGGTGTAATGTCAAACGGATAAAGGTTAAATTGATCAATGTTCTTCCTGCGTTACCCCATTACCAAGCTCATCACAATCACCTGCAATATGGGTCAGATTACTATAGGCTCTGGCACAAAGAGGTAACACAGCGTCTGATGAATAGTCCGTACCCATTGTTCCACCCAAAGCAGTGCCATTAACGTATAGAGTTATATTTTTAAGTCCGAAATTCTCGAATTTAAAGGCACTCTTTTTATATTTTCCATTCACCGAAGCATGGTCCTGCATGCCGATTAATATCCTTTTAGGAAATTTCCCAGGGCAATGTTTTCTATCTGCTTCGATGCCAACCCTGCAGGAACCTATATAGTTTGATTTGCACTCTATTAATAGGATATTTCACTGTAGCGTTTAGTAAATTTTTCTCAATTTCTAGTTGTTTTGGTGAACTTAATTTCACTCGCCGTACGCGGAGGTATGTGTCCATAATGTGAACCACAACGGGCTTTGCACCCTCTTCTTGATCAGCATCCAGATTTAGCAGATCTCAGGACTCGTGCGGGTGAGCTTTATTTTCATATCCACCCCGTTCACAAGCAACTTCTCCTGGAAAGTGAAATCTGTGTGCAACCGTCCAAAACACTCGTATATTTTCTTTTTAGAATTTTTAAATTTGTCCTTTATACTATTTTCATCTTTAGTTTGATAATATCCCTCGGCACTTAAAAGGTAGCCTTCGCTTCTTTAAAAGTTGAGGACATTTTCCAGATAGGCTCGTAGATGATAGTACCCCCGTGCCTGCCGATATGCTGGTCTGATTTAAATATACGTCACACTGGTTGAATATGGAGTGCAGAAAGTTTGTTTCAGGGTATACAGCATATTTGTCATCGCAGACCGTTCCATCAGAATGGGCTATACGTAGCTTAGCGTACATGTGCACACAGCTTGGATCAAAAAGTAAGGACCTGAGCTGGTATCACGAATTCTATAGGTGCACTCGGGAACTAATTGTGCTTAAAGGGTTAATTGTAATAAAGTCACTGTGCTCAATAGAAACTTGGGTTGGAGGTAGCTCAAAAGGGACAACTCCATTTACAGCATTGTGAACTACATGGGTGGATGAAGCGTGCCATGGCGAAATAGTGACTCCTCTCTTGACAAGTGGTAAACAACTATGATTCATGAGATCAATGTCCTTAGCTTATATCAGTCAAAAAAGTGGTCAACCATAGGTTTCATTCGCTTACAGCACTTCTTTTTTGATAGCCTTTTACGTTTATACCACGTGACCCTTCTTCTTCCGGGCAGCCCGCTTCTTCCCGCCACCACGCATTTTTCTCTTTGCATCTTTGATGATTTCGTCCCGTGTACGCTTTAAATGTTTTTTTAGAGCCTCTTTAGGTTTAGCCCCGCCAATATGTCTTCTGCAGTGTTAATACCTGATTGTAGCGCTTTCCTTCCAAGGTATCTAGCACCCCTCTTCAGCAAAGGAACAGCCGTACGTAGTATGGATGAAAAATGGACCCAAGTCCACTACCGCGCTGGTATCGCACCCCTCGATAGACGGTGAAAGGCTTTCTATCCATTATAACTCAGTGCGTCGAAAGTGTAGCTTCACTGTTAAGCTCCCGTTACCGAATGGGAAGTTTTCACCCTCAATCGTTCTTTATATATATTGAGATATTGGTTATTAAATTAGTTGCGACATTCACATAATGGGGTCTGTCATATGTAATACTCAAACTCCTTCCTCTATGGTTGGGGATGTGAGCAATGCGCAGCAGGCGTGCCTGGGTATCCCCAACAAACTGGTGCTCCACTATATTACTGTAAATATAGCATATGTCTGGGGACCTTTCAGCCAATTTCTCCATCTTCAATTGATACATTAATCTGGACAAGTCATGCTGTGTCTCGTGAAATGTGTCTCTTTGGAAGGCTGCGCTATATCGGCCATTGGCTAGAATTTGGAACTTTCTATGGTCTTTAATACGTCTGTTAGTCTTTGATTTTAGGATTAGTGTATGTGCAGGGTTGTTTACGATTTCGTATACTAAATCATTCGTAAGGTTTGAGTTTCTTAAACTTACGTTTAAGCCTCTCACAACATCCTCGGCCGAACCATATTGACCCGGTCCTAGTCTTACTTCTGTACTGTAATACCGTGCAATCTTAGTCCGAGCGATACGCATAGTTTCATCCATAGCTACCCCAGCTTTTTCACACTCGTCAATGTCTCTAAGAATCGTAAAAACGGTTTCTTTATGTTCAATATTTAAAAAGATGGTGTCCAGCTGAATTTCGCATATCCCCACCTCATACGAATCACGACCCAATTCAATGTGCTTGTGGAGCTCTGTTACAAAGTTGGCTATGTGTTGTTAGGGTGTACAGACAGGGACGAGGAGAACGGGAGTGTGACGTAGAAATGGTTAGGAGCCATGTTGCATACTATTTAAGCTTCATTATTGCATCAGCTTTTATATAGGTGTTGAAGCTTTCTGGGTACCCTAGCCATTTCACCAGGTACATTTTTCTCTTTCCTGAACCTTTGCTTCCTAAAATTTTCTCAATTTTAAACCATTTTTTTCTAAATTAAACGCAACTTTCTGCAACTCCTCGCGGTAAAAACCTCCTGAGATTTCTTCCCCATTCAAATCTTCAATGTAATACATCATTATCTCACCTTTAGGTCTCACAGCCCTAACTTTAAAAATCTCGCGTGTCCATCCTTGCTCAAAACCTTTTGCGAATTTATTCCCCGAACGCGACAGCCTTACATAATCATTGATTTTTGAAGCGCGCAGAGTGTGGTGGTGGTGGTGATCCATCTCTTCTCGGGAGCGTACCTCTTTCTAAAACTTCGTTAGGTGTTGTCCCAATCGTGCGATGGTGTGAGCGGTTGTAGGATGATGCCAATGATTCCAGAATGTCTAGAAATCTGTATGTGTTTTTATGTGTAAATAACGGTGCATGCGTTCCTTTATGGTGCGCTGAACTCTTTCAGCTAAAGAAGCCTTATGTATAGAATTGGTTGTGTAATAGCTGATATTAAACTCTGTCAACATGTTCTGAAAGCACGGCCTATAATTCCTTCCCCATATCCGTACAAAAATAGCCAGGAACCCTGTTTTCTTTTAACATTAGCGTTTTGGTGGCTTTAGCAACTGTTTCAGGTGATTTATTTTTCAGAGGAACTAGCCACAGATATCTAGAGAATACGTCTATTATGAATAGAATGTAACGGTAACCATCGTTATACACAGAATATCTTTGCATGTCTGTTAAATCTGCTTGCCAAATAGAATCAATCGAGGAAGCCGTTGTCTTGGCTGTTTTAAACCTTTTTCTCACAGGCTTATGAAGCGTATAAGCGTCCTGCTCCCTCAAAAATCTTTCATCTTTTTTTCCTACTCCGTAAACACTTCTGTACAGTCTATCTACGCCGCCGCAAGAGGATGGGTTAGAAACGTCATAATAGCGTTTAGTTAATACGTTAGCCATTTGCGTATTTTAGAGGCACGTGGGTAGGGTTGGTTTAACCTCTTCTTTCTCCTCTTCAAAGGTGTTACCGCCGGGTGACGGCGTCTTCAATTGTGTCACATGCTTGCATGTTCCAAGTCTTTTAACCTGTTCAGATTTCCTATCAACGTTTTAGGGACATTTATTTGTTGTAGTCTTGCTTTAATATGCTTCCATCCTGATGGTGATGGCCTATCCCACTTTCTCACCAGATCATGGACAATGTCTACGATTTCGATCCCTGTACCTTTGATCCTTCCACAATGAGCTCGCCTGTATCGGTCCATTGTATGGCTGGATCCTCATTCAATAGATTATAAAGACTTAAGCCTTTACTCATCAATGTATGTGGGAGGGTGCTTTTTAATACATGTTCGATATGTTGTGTGGCTAATCTTTTTGGTTGGTCAGCTGTATCGTCGGGCTCAGATCCTATGTCGCCATGTCCATCGTCCCCCGTGCTGTGCCTAATAACCACAGGAATCTCTGTAGGGCTCTTATAATTTTCGTACTCGTGAAGAAATTTCTGCAGAGCTTCTTGGTATAAGATTATTTTCTCATCAGGTGTTTTTTTTCACTGTTTAATAGAGCTAGCAATTCGCTTTCCATTCTTTTAAGTCTGCTTTTACGGGGATCTAGATCCGTGTCTGGATTCCTTTGCAGTGAAGCGTACACCTCGTGGGGAATCACTACCACTTTCTTCATTATATTAATCTAGTCAGTAAAGGACCCAAAACTGAAAATAAGATGGGGAGAAATGACCCTCCTGTTTGTACAATAATTCGTTTTTTCTTCGCTACAGTTTGACTTTTACGAGCGAGTGCACGTATTATGTTCTTGTAGCGGCGTAGGCGAGCCTTCTGATGGGTTTTCATTGATACATTGCAATTTATAACGTTAAGACAGATTTCACAGATGCATTTTAAAAAGTCGGCGTCGATATTTTAATAACATCTGCTGCATTGCCCGGGGCAGTCGATGATAGATTTTTATTAATTCACGGTATTTCTTTAGTCTCTTTGTCATTCTGGAATATACACCGTTTCAGGCTCGTTTGGAATATATTCGTTCGCAGAAGCACTCTAAACGTGTTTCGCGGATGAAGGTCGCAAAGCAAATATCCGTAACGCGTGCTTGTAGCTTCTTTATAAACTTCCAAAACTCCTTACGCTGATTCGGGAACATTTGATTGGCTAATACCCCAATTTGTGATACATCTCTACGTTGCACGAATAAGACTAGATATTGCGTATTTAACGACACATCGCGCATGTATCTATTTTTGAAAAATAGATTCTGATTGATGAAGAACACGCTTATGTTAAGATGGTGGGAGAATACTGTAAATGTCTCGGCAAACGTTTTATCCATCTCCAACATGAGATCGTCAATTACAATGATTGTATGTTCATTTCCCTTTAACGAATTAACGTCATATACGCCTTTGTGGAACAAAATATCATCTTAGTACCCGTTGAACACTGATTGATAGTCGAATAGCACCATATAACTTTATGCACGAATTTCGAGAACATCTCTCCCTTTTCTTTAATGATTTTAAGCATAAACACAGTTTTACCACATCCTGTAGGTCCAGATATAATACATGTGGATGGACTCGTGAATCTGAATTTTTCTACAGAGTCCATTTCTAACACGTCACACTCCTAAGTGGGTCATTTACAAAATATTACAAATTTTGAGTGCTGTTCCTTATATTTTGCTTTCTTCTCCCACAGAACCGTGAATGACGATGAGGTAGAGCATCCCATCATTGACATTACGGATGACCTCGACGACAGTGTAGTTGTGATCTCTTCCCCTGCAAACGAACCCTCACCAGCGATACCGGTAGCACGTCCAAAGCGGAGGTATGAGAACCCCACGTCAGGTATAAAGCGCACGAAATACGCGCCTGTTGCAGCGGTAATAGATCCCCAACCCTCAACCTCTTACGCAACAAGACCCCCAGTAGCACCTCCCGCTAATATATCCCCTTATTCATCCGCCGCCCCCCGTTCTGTTAAGTCTACAATAATAGAGCCCCAACCATCAACCTCCTACGCAACATGCCCCCCAACAGCACCTTCCGCTAATATATCCCCTAATTCATCCGCCGCCCCCCGTTCTGTTGAGGATGAAATAACGCTCGAATTGGTGCGATCAGCAGCCCCCACCCCAGCCTTGACTAGAAATCGGTATAGAGTCAGGGTCGACCTTAGAGCCATGTATAGCAATGGAATTGAGCGCGGGCTACGCCGGGTTGTACAGCATATTGTAGAGTTTGCTCTTCAGAATCGTGACGAGCGTGAAGTCAGGACGAGTCTGTCCTTTGGATTCGGGTCAGATGACGGTGATGTAGACGATTATTGGGTGATAGTGCCATTTAGACGTTTGGCGGCTGAAGATGTAGAATATATATTAGGACGTATAATGCAAGCCGCCCAAAGTAGTATAGCCTTCAATATGGACAACTTCACAGTAAATATTAACCATGCATTCCGTGTTGCGGGTCATAGTGCCATACCGTATACTCTTAACTTCAATTCTCCGACTATTTACCGAAAGCATATAAACGTCGATCGTGGTTGCGGCTTTATAGCAGTACTCTTAGCACGTATGTTTACAGTACAAAATACACGGACTCAAAAAATTTGGTTGCCTACGGTCGTGGAGCGTGCCCGTAAACTAGCTGTAGACTGTGAACTTGAATTTGACTGTAATATGGGTCCTGAAGAGCTGAGAAGGGTAGAACAGGAAATGAATGTCCGCATAGTTGTGTTTGGGTTGGATGATCGTCGTAGGACTGTGTATGTTTTTAAAAGCGGTGTGAGAGATCGTACAAGACCCCTACTTATTTTAGGATTGTCAGGGACAACGTATCTCCCCATCCGTAATATAAGGTGGCTTTACGCGAGTTATGACAAAAGTCGAAAATATGGGAGACATCATGATTTGTGTAAGGGGTGCCTCGAGTTTGCGGATGATATAGTGAGACATTGTAAAGAATGTCACATGGTATGTGAGCAGTGTAAATGCACCAAATGTGAAAGCCGTGTAGTTGAAGCTGAGAAGAGAGACTGTAATGTGTGTAGACGCACATTTTTCAATAATAGCTGTTTTGATTTCCATAAATCAATTGGCACGTGCAGGAAAATGAGAATCTCTGAATGTGGTATGTTTCACACAATGGATAATTGGGGAAAATTTAAGCACAAGTGTGACGTAATTCACTGTCCTACATGCCAGGAGGAATATAAGGCGGATGGAGTAAAGCATGTATGTTATATGAAAGATGCTAAGCCTAAAAATAACCCTTGTATAACTGTATACTACGATATAGAAACATATACGAACGCTGAAACCAAAGAGGTAATTCCACATTTACTTGTGAGCCAGACCATCTGTGATGAGTGTATGGGTATCGAATGTGACGAGTGCACCAAATATGGTAAACGGACAAACGTTTTTAAAACGAATGTCCGCGATAGTCCTGTGAAACTATTTGTGTCCTATATTGTCAAGTTAGCCGACAAGTTCAAAAAAATGACTGTGTATATTCTCACCCATAACGGGGCAAAGTTTGACACGCAGTTCCTTTATAAGGAGTTGCTTGAACACGAATCCTCTGAGATATTTACAGGTGATCCATTGAAAAGAGGCAACAAATTAATACAGATGCAGATAAGAGGCAATGTACAATTTAAAGATACTTTATTATTCACACCTTGTAAATTAGCAAAGCTACCCAAGGTGATGGGAGTAGCAGCTGAAGTTTCCAAAGGATACTTCCCTTACACTTTCCTCACCAGCGAGACTTTAAACTACGTAGGCCCACCACCCCCCAAACATTATTTTGACTGTATGGATGAACGTGAAGACTTTGATCGATACTACGACAGTTTTAATGAAAGTAACCCTTATAATATAGCTGATGAATGTGAGCGTTATTGCGTGAATGATGTGCGCGTGCTTAGAGTATGTTTCCAGGCCTTTAGAAGGATGTACATAGCCCGTTTCAAATGCGATCCACTGCAAGTCGCAACCACCATCGCATCATTATGTTTTACGGTGTTCAAGAATAACTTCATGCCTAAAGACACCTTAGCCATTATTCACCGAAACAATCCCCGCAGTTACGGGCACAAGGCTATTTACTGGCTCATACACCTACAGCAACAGACAGGTGTATACATAAAGCACGCCCGCAACACGGGTGAAGTACCCATTAAGATTAATGGACGTGTTTTTTGGGTTGATGGGTTAAGTGAAAACCGTGTCACTGGTGTGAAGACTGTGTACTCCTTTAACGGTGCTGGTGGCATGGATGCCCCGTCCTGAGTGCGGAATCACCGGAGATATCCACGGTAGGTCTCCTGCCGACTGTCTTGCATCGACCCGCACCCGCGATCAACTTATAGGATCACAGTTCACTCACAAAGTCTTGTGGGAGCATGAATATGATGCACGGATGGAGACAGACGAGGTGTACCGTGAGGAAATAAACACGATCAAGCGTTCAATGGTGCTGGATCCTCTCAAATGTGGTGATAGCTTGCTTGGAGGACGTACAAATCCTTTCAGACTATACTTTCCACCTACGGAGGGCGTGAAGCTCCATTACTACGATTTCTGTTCTTTATACCCATACGTGATGAAGAGCAATCCGTACCCCGTGGGCGCTCCTGAGAAACTGGTGGGACCTAGCCTACCCTCCATCAATGAATTTTCAAAAAATTTGAATGATCGTTACTTTGGGCTCTCTTTCGTAGACGTACTCCCCCCACGCAATTTATGGATGCCGATCTTACCTGTCGTTATCGACGACAAGCTCATGTTTCCCCTGTGCGTGAAGTGCGCGGAAGAGGATAAAGGCAATTGTAACCATATACCCCACCAGCGTAAGATCAGAGGCGTATATACAAGTCCTGAGCTGGCCCTAGCCGTACGCCATGGTTATAGAATACTGAAGATACATGAGGTGTGGAGGTTTCAGAAGCTACCCAACCTTTTCACACCATATATAAACGCCTTTTTGAAGGATAAGGTTGAGGCATCAGGGTATCCGCGAGGAGTTGATACCGAAGATGAAAAGTCTGCCTATATTCAACGTTACCGCGACCGCGAAGGTATACAACTTGATCGTGTCCAAATTGTAAAGAATCCTGGCAAGCGCTTTAGTGCAAAGTTGTGTCTAAACAGTCTATGGGGAAAATTTTCGCAGAATACCGGCAGAGGGAGCATTCATTTGGCACAAAGTTATAGCGATGTCTGGGATTATGCCAATGCTCCCGATAAAGAGGTCATGGAGATCGTGAATGTAGGTAATACTTACATAATAAAGTACAACAACACTGAATTTGCCACAGATACCTCAAGGGTTACAAACATACCTGTGGCCAGCTTCACAACAGCCTACGCCCGTATAAAACTTTGGGGTCTATTGCATTCTCTTGGGCGGAGAGTATTGTATGCCGATACAGATAACGTGATATTCACAGAGAGGGAGGTTGAATACATGCCCGCTATTGGGGAGTTCCTCGGCGAGCTCACTGATGAGATCAAGGACGAGTATGGGGACAATGCTTACGCCGACTCTTTTGTCTCAACAGGACCTAAGACTTATGGGGTACGGGTCAGGGTGGGAGAGGAAATGAAATATATCGTGAAGACAAAGGGTATTACGCTCAACCATGCGAATCGGCAGGTTGTTAACTTTGAATCGTTGAAGGATCTAGTATGTTTGGACGATGATGAGGGCGAACAACCTTCCCAACTAATTGTAGGCACCCACAATTTTCGGGCGCAGAAGCTGGGGGGCGTGAAGGAACTTAGGGGTACGAAGGTGTGCCGTAACACCTATAGGAAACGTTACCAGTTACCTGGTACCTATGATACCGTACCCTTTGGATACCATAAAGTATGATGCTTCTATTGTTAACTCACACGTATTTGTCTTGTATATAATCGTATCTATTTATTACACGTATTTGTAAATATATATATAACTTGAATATCTCGTTTATTAAATCGTATTTGTAAAGTATCTATTGATTTATTACACGTATTTGTAAATATATATATAACTTGAATATCTCGTTTATTAAATCGTATTTGTAAATATATATAACTTGAATATCTCGTTTATTAAATAAATCATGTTTCAATTAGCGTTTCACTTCCTCCTTTGTGTGTGTGTGTATGTGTGTGTGTGTGTGTGTGTGTGTGCAGGTGAAAGTTCTAAGCTCCGCCCACTGTAAGACCGTGAGTCATGCTACTATCTGGGAGTCCCTGCGTGGTCAGTCGACTGCAGTAAGCCCGAGAGATCAGACGTGTATTCAGATCAGACGTGTATTCAAATGGCTACCTTTAATATTGCTTGTACAACGTTTAGGAAATGGTATTCAGCAAAGGGTCAGGATGTGGTGGATACCGAAAAACTTCCTATTCCTCCCTCCTATACCTCTTTTAAAAACACATTGGATTGTGCGAAGTTCCAAGATGTACAAATACTCTACGGATGTTCTGGTGAGATCGTTGAAGGCTTTCGTTGCTATACATCTATAGTGAAACACTATATATATCTATTTATCTATCTTAAAAAATTATAAAATATTTATCGTTTAATTTTGCTCATGCTGTTTGCAAAGTAAATACATTCAAACTTGTTTTAAATAAAGAAAAAAATAATATAATATATATATATATATATATATATATATATATATATATATATATATATATCACAAGATGTTTAAAAGACTGTATATATATAATTATAGTAAACGTATTTGAAGATAAACTAGTTATCCATAAAAACCTAATTGTTTTTCTAGAATTCTGTTTTCTATGGTTGGTTGAATTATGTGTAGGCTAACTACGTTATTTGTTTCGTCTCCGAAAAGTTTAACTTTAACTTCAAGTTTAATGAAGTTCAAGTTAATGTTATATTTGTTTCTAATCGTTAAACACTATATACATCTATTGTAAAACACTATATACATCTATACATCTGTAGTGAAACACTATATATATCTATTTATCTATCTTAAAAAATTATAAAATATTTAGCGTTTAATTTTGCTCATGTTGTTTGCAAAGTAAATACATTCAAACTTGTTTTAAATAAAGAAAAAATTAATATATATATATATATATATATATATATATATATCACAAGATGTTTAAAATACTGTGTGTATATATATAATTATAGTAAACTTATGTCAAGATAAACTAGTTACCCATAAAAACCTAATTGTTTTTCTATAATTCTGTTTTCTATGGTTGGTTGAATTATGTGTAGGCTAACTACGTTATTTGTTTCGTCTCCGAAAAGTTTAACTTCAAGTTTAATGAAGTTCAAGTTAATATTATATTTGTTTCTAATCGTTACACACTATATACATCTATTGTAAAACACTATATACATAATACATCTATAGTGAAACACTATATATATCTATTTATCTATCTTAAAAAATTATAAAATATTTATCGTTTAATTTTGCTCATGTTGTTTGCAAAGTAAATACATTCAAACTTGTTTTAAATAAAGAAAAAATTTATATATATATATATATATATATATATATATATATATATATATATATATATACATTAGGGTGTTTCATAAATTAAAAGTTTGGAAAAATTTTAATCCACATGGATCCCCTTGTTCCATTTGCTGAGGAGACTGATAAACCGAAGTATTAATTCAATAGTTTAAAGTTTACGGGTCCCCAGTTTGATGCTCTGGCAGATCATAAACGGAAAAAATTAAACAAAAATCTGTCAATGAATTTTTATTCAACAAACGAGTACCATTTCACTACACATTTTCACAAAGATACAAAAAACATAACCACTTCTTGCGAATCATTTGTCCATGAAATCCTTCTTGGTTTTATTCGGGTATTTCGCCCTATGCTGCATCACAGTTTTGAGCAAATACTGCTTCTGCTTCTCCCAGGAAGATGAGAACCAACTGTAGCAGTTCCTTGTAGTCATCGCGCTGATGCGACGTGCTCACCATCCCTCTCACCAGCAGGACTGACTTCTCCCTCAGTTCCCTCATAGAGTCATTGACTTGAGCAAAATCGTACGGCCGCACGTCCAACCGGTCGATGAACTTCCATTGTGCCTGAAACCTCTTGAAAACGGGTATATCGGGGCCACTTGAAGGGCCGTATGCACGCTTGAAGACGGAGCTGAGGATGACTTCATAGATGTGATGCCGACAGGGGAAGTACATGAGTTCTCTGCCAAGACCTTTCTCAATCAGGACGCAGGCCCCGATATGAATCCCGGTGTTCGACGCTGTCGTGTCGAAAGACAGTCCCCGCACGCGCTCTTCCATCCTGTGTTCCTTGACCAAATCCAAGCAAACTCGCGCTATCTTCTCGCCGGTTCCGGACGTCACCTTAGGAACGCCGAGCAACTTCTCCTTGCCGTCGCCAGAGACGAGGACGGCGATCCGGTCAACGCTCTCCTTCCATTGCTCATTGTCAGGTAGGAGCTTACCGTCCCAATGCAAGACAAGAGGCTGACCAGGACAAGCTTCGTCGGATTGATAACTTTCAGCAGCCACCTTCCTGAGAGCCTTGCGTGTGCGGTACATGGTACTGGCAGAAATGGACAGTTCATCCAAGTCAAAACCTAGTGATTTAGCCGCTGCAGCGTACGACATAGCTGAATCGCGGTACGAAATATTCAGCCGATCGTAGGTAGTCGTCACATCCTGTGAGATCAGATTCCTGCGTCGCTTCTTGGTATTTCCCTTGGAGGAGGATGGAAAAACTTCCACGGTTGGGTCAACGACATCTGAGTCAGTCTCTGACGAAGTTGAAATCACTAAAGCCCCCGTATCTTCTGCAGCTCCTTGTTCCTTCCTGGCCTTCTCCTGTTGTTCCTTAATCTTGTCCAGCCTCTTCCTTTTCCTAATCTCCTTATAGTGAAGCTTCATGTCAACAGGGCCCATGCTGCAAGAATTTGGATCTTCACGCTGCATGTCGAGAAAGTGGATGTCCTCCTGATTCTTCATCATTTCCTTAGCCTGTGAATGAGCAATGTCCATGATCTCCTTCGCTATTGCCTCCTTGAACATCGCCTCCTTCACTCGGAAGGACTCTGCTTTATGTGACTTGTGCTTCACAAGCCGGTCGTATTCCTTGAGAAGGGATTCCATCTTCCTCAAGGCCGAATCTCGACGCATCATGGGGATTCTCGCTCTCTCCCAAAATATGAGACAGGCATCCAGGCACAGGTTCAGGCATTTAGTACGTCCAAATTTTTGCTCCTTTTGGTGGTAAAAGTACTTTTTGAGTACTTGCAACTGAGTTGGAAGGCCACTTGATGTGATGTTCGCATCCGTCTGGCCAATAAGAAACACTTCTGTTTTCGCTCTGGTAGACACCTGGAAAAGAAAACAAACTAAATAATTCCACAGAAATAATTTCCCATCGTAATTAATTTCATTAATTAAATAAAGAAAAGCAGTAACTGGGACTCGAACCAGTGTCATAGCCGTTTGGCGTCATCGCTCAAGTCGGCGTACACAGCACGCTATCCACTACACCATCTAGGGAGTGGATAGCGTGCTGTGTACGCCGACTTGAGCGATGCCGCCAAACGGCTATGACACTGGTTCGAGTCCCAGTTACTGCTTTTCTTTATTTATAAAACTGATACGTGTACACTACGTTCTCTTTGACAATTCATTAATTAAATAAATTTCAATACCGCAGTAAAATTACATTAATTAGTATCATAAATAATTACCAGCTTAGTTGTCCAATATGCAACAGACTAATTAATTTCATGTAATATTAATAATAAATATCACTACCACAGTAAAATGACAGAAATTAAATAATAAATTTCAATACCACAGTAAAATGAGATAATTAGTAGCATAGGCTATACAACACGAACCGCTCAAGTGACGAAGAAAACCGTCTTCACTGCAGGCAGGCGAGAAATGAACTGACAAAAAGTCGTCAAAGTTGGGGACCTCTAAATGCAGCGCGATCTGGTTCAAACTTGCACAAACGTGTTTTCTTGTTCTTTAGAATACGGAGAAACGTGTGGATTAAAACTCCAAGCTCATTTTTATTTTACCCTATAGGTATGAAACACCCTAATATACATATACATATCACAAGATGTTTAAAAGACTGTATATATATAATTATAGTAAACTTATGTCAAGATAAACTAGTTATCCATAAAAACCTAATTGTTTTTCTATAATTCTGTTTTCTATGGTTGGTTGAATTATGTGTAGGCTAACTACGTTATTTGTTTCGTCTCTGAAAAGTTTAACTTCAAGTTTAATGAAGTTCAAGTTAATGTTATATTTGTTTCTAATCGTTAAACACTATATACATCTATTGTAAAACACTATATACATCTATACATCTATAGTGAAACACTATATATAATCTATTTATCTATCTTAAAAAATTATAAAATATTTATCGTTTAATTTTGCTCATGTTGTTTGCAAAGTAAATACATTCAAACTTGTTTTAAATAAAGAAAAAATTAATATATATATATATATATATATATATACATATCACAAGATGTTTAAAAGACTATATATATAATTATAGTAAACTTGTCAAGATAAACTAGTTATCCATAAAAACCTAATTGTTTTTCTATAATTCTGTTTTCTATGGTTGGTTGAATTATGTGTAGGCTAACTACGTTATTTGTTTCGTCTCCGAAAAGTTTAACTTCAAGTTTAATGAAGTTCAAGTTAATGTTATATTTGTTTCTAATCGTTAAACACTATATACATCTATTGTAAAACACTATATACATCTATTGTAAAACACTATATACATCTATATATCTATAAAAATTAAGTGTGTAAAAATTATATATTTAATAAACAGAATTTAATTGGATTCATCTACCGACCGTCATATATTGTGGTACACTATTTAAATGGATGATTAATATATGGTTTTTGCTATCTGGAATACATGGCGCTATCTGGAATACATGGTGCGATCTGGCAACTCAGCACCTGAATACATGGCGTGATCTGGCAACTCAGCAACTGCATACATGGTGCGATCTGGCAACTCAGCCAGAATAGAGGTTTATAAAAGACCGAGAGACGACTGACGGAGTCATTCAAGCTCGGCTCCCAGCCGAGCAAGGACCTCTGGTCCTTCTCTTTCTGGCCCTTTGGGAAAACCCCTTAGAGGCCTCTTAGGTTAGGTAAACGAAAATAATTTGGGGGAGAACTCCGCCTCCACGTTGCATGCCTTGCAATCAAAGACAACTACTCTCTCTCTCTCTCTCTCCTTCAGGTGTACCCCTACCCCCTTGGCTCAGCCAACTGACTGATTCAGCCAACTGGCTGATTAGGAGCCTATAAAACAACGCCTACTCGGCTGAAGTCTTAATATGCACTTGGCTCCTGCCAGGTGAACACCTCTCCTCCTTTCTCTCCTTTCTGGCCCTTTGGGGGGAATAGCTTGGGGGAGAACTCCGCCTCCAAGTTGCATGCCTCTTGCAACCCCGGTTGGCAACAAAGGCCAGTACTCTTTTTTTTCTTTTTTTTCTTTTTTTTTTCTTTTTTTGCAGCACCCCCCCCCACCCCCCTTTGCAACATTACATAATAACTTGCAACATTCTTGCACTCTCCCCTTTTGCGGCTATACTACTGAGGGAAGCTATATTTTTGGAACCTTTTTGCATGAAAAAGGAAAAAAACTATAGTGTTTGTCATTTACCATTACTTATTCGGACTATAGTGGATTTAATTTTCCCAGAAGAGTTCCTTGTACCATGCACGGTCTGTATGTATCATAAAAACCTCAGGGACCCATTCTGAGTGCATTCCCATATATATATATATATATATATATATATATATATATATATATATATATATTTGTTTCATATCTATAACTTAAGTACAGTATATTATTATATTTTTTTTACGACGTGTTTCATACTCGATTGTGATTTATATGTAGTTCAAATAATGATCACAAGTGTAGCTAACCTACCATCAGTAGGGCGGAGTGAAAAACCCATTTTTCGAATTTTCAAATTGGCTAGTGTGGAAAAGGTGTGGAGTAGTGTGGAAATAAGCTGGTATAAACTTAAAATCATAACATTAATATCTTCAGGTGCCACAATGACCTTCAATATTGAAAAAAATTGAAAAAAGCAGATTTTAACCAATAATTACAGAAGAGTCCACGATGCACAATAGACAAGAATTTATTCACACTTGTATAAAAATAGCTCAGTCAACCTTTAAAAAAAGTTTCTATTCTCTAAAAACAGTTTTCTATAGTCAGCTCACTCAGCTGTCACGTGAGTACCTCGGTTCAGTGTAGCTGTCGCTCTCGTAGCAGGTGGGTGTTCTGTTGTTGGCGTTACTCAGATAGTCTAAACTATATTTCTTATATATTTTGCATTTCTGTATTGTGTTGCCCTAAGTTTGCCATGTACTATTAACTGAAATTAACGTATAATTGATATTAGCTCTTTCTTTTTCAGATTTGTATACTTTCAAAATGTCTCGAGTTTGTGCAAAATCAACCAGGGCCTCAACTGAGTGCCCCATGTTTGGTATGGGGGAAGATTTGTGGCACAGGAATCTTCCTACATACGAAGGAGTTTTTAAATATTACTTGTTTGTAAGAAACGATTTGAAACAGAATACTAATAAAGATCCTTCAATATCTCAAATATTAGAACAAGTTGTTGATAAATTGAAAACAATTTGGGAAAGTGCTTCCGTCCCAATTCTGTCAGACAGGCGAATTGAAACAATGTTCAGAAGCTACCACGAAAAGTATCGTGTCATTATGAAGCCATACCAAAGCAGAAAAAATTCTGAAGCTTACAAAGCAAAGATTGATATGCTCAAAAAAGAAGCACACACGAAACTTTTTGACATTGCAGCGTGCAAGTGCAAAGTACTAACACAATGTTCTTGTCCCAAAGAAAAAACGGTTCCAAAGGAAGAAGTGACGTTCCTCTTAGATCAAAGGAGTGAAAGAAAACTGTTTATTGATAGAGTAGATATTACACTCTCAAAGAAAAAAGCATCTACGTTGCTAAGAAAGCAAAAAGAAGCTGTGAGGCTCACCAAAGAATCTTCACAGGAGAAATTGCAGGATACAAATGTTGAATTATCATCATCGACATCAAATAGTGAAAGTGAATCCGGCGAAATATCAGACGATACATTTCCAGAGCCAGTTAGCTCGAAGAGAAAGCTCGAACAACCTGAAGAACAATTATTCAAGAAAAGGAAAACTACAAATCTACCTTCAGTGGCTACTGCTTGTGACAGGACTGCAGTTTCAGATCGAGCTGCAGCATTCATTGTTAGTGCAGTATTGCAAGATATTGGAGAAGTTTCTATTGACAATACATCTGAAGTAGTGGATAGGAGTAAAATCAGAAGAGAAAGACAAAAGAAGAGATCAGAAATTATGAAAGATCAAAATCAGGTTCCAATCAGAGGAATCTATTTTGATGGTCGAAAAGATTCTACACTCTTCCAAGAAAAAAAAGAGTCCAAAGTATATCAGAAGAAGGTAACAGAAGAACATATCACTTTAGTGAGATAACCTGGTTCAGATTATTTGGGCCATTATTCTGTGAATTCTGGATCAGCTGAAGAAATATGTAAAGGAATGTTTGAGTATATTGGAAATAATGACATGAACCTGGAAAACCTTGTTGCCATTGGATGCGATGGTGCAGCAGTCAACACTGGAGAAAAGGGAGGCGTTATAACGCTTATAGAATTGAAGCTGAAGAAGCCAGTTCAACATTTAGTGTGCCAGCTCCATGCCAATGAATTGCCATTACGCCATTTAGTTGCAAAGCTGGATGGAAAAACATCTGGCCCCCGCGGATTCACCGGTCCTATTGGCAGGGAATTAGAGAACTGTGAGAGTCTTCCTATTGTCGAGTTTGAAAGGATTGATGCTGAGGAACCAACTGTAGACTCTGAAGATCTTAGCACCGACCAAAAATATCTAATTGATATTCATCAGGCCATAACAAAGGGATATTGCTCTCCAGATCTTGCTCATCGTAGTCCAGGCAAAATGGCACATTCACGATGGCTGACTACAGCAAATCGTTTGCTTCGTCTATACGTTTCAACTGTAAGTCCATCTGAGAACCTCATGAACATTGCTTCTTTTATAATGAAGGTCTACATCCCAATGTGGTTTTCTATTAAGCAAAGTACGTCTTTTGTCAATGGCTCAAAACATGTTTTCAAAACTATTAAACTAACAAGAACACTGAATGACGAAGTAAAGGATATTGTAAACCCTGTCATACAAAGAAATGCATTTTTTGCAAATCCAGAAAATATTCTAGCATCAATGATTCATGATGACCGCAGCGCCATAAGAGAATTAGCGTGGAGGCGAATAAAGAAAGCAAGGCAAACAAACAAGGAAAAAGTTGTGAGGCGTTTCACAGTACCTGTTATTCAATTTGAAGCTACTGATTATACTGATTTAATTAATTGGCAAAATGCATTGTCACTGAACCACCTGTGACAAGACACCTGACAGAAAATGAGATTGAAGAATTCATAGAAAACAAGAGTACCCCTCCATTCGAGAAATTCCCTTGTCATACACAAGTAGTAGAAAGAATGGTAAAATTAGTGACTGAAGCATCATCAAAAGTATTTGGATTGAACGCGCGAGATGGCTTCATAAGATCAACACTTCAGTCACGTAAAAAAATGCCATCATTCGAAAGTAAAGCTGAATATAAAGTTTAAATAAAACGTTAATAGAAAAAAACATGCGCAAGGATGGGTGGTTGGGAGGGCATGGGTGGAGCTCGACACGCAGCCACCTCCTCGTGGTGAGTTCTGGATTATTTAGATCATTAATCAAAAGAACATTGATCTAAATAAACTAAGAGCTGCGTAATTCAGTAACTATTTTGGTAATTGGAACACTTAATATATAATAATAACAAGTAAGTTTCAGTTATTGTACTAATGCAGAATATAAGAAAATCATCATATTTCACTTTTTTCGACGGCTTTGTGGCACCTGAAGATATAATTTCGCAGGACTAATATTTATGCACAGTCATTATCTATAGCACCCACATATTTTCCGCACTAGCCATATTTGAATTTCGAAAAAACGTTTAAAAACCTCATTTTCGATCCGCCCTAACCGTCAGTACTGGCTCGAAGTTTATCAGCGCCACAGCAAATTGAATTTCAGCCACCTTTAAGGCTTTTTATAATTTTAATAATCGGGTCATCTGAAGACTAAAGCCCCCAATGTCAATCGCCTTTGACGAGTGCTTAGGTTTAGTCGTGATATTTTCGTTAGTTTTAACGAAAATATCACGACTAAACCTAACCAATCGTCAAGGGCGATTGACATTGGAGGCTTTAGTCTTCAGATGATCATAATAATCTTTTCATAATGATAAAAAAACTGATAAAAAAAAAATACAACAATAAGAAATAAAATAGACACTCCTGAACAAATTGACTGCATGTCAGACGATTTTTATATTGAATTTCTTTTTATTAATTTATTAATATTTTCTCGTTTTTTGTCGCCCCCAGCACATTGCGCCCCGGGCAACCGCCCGGTTAGCCAGGGCCTTGAGCCGGCCCTACCTACTGTCTAGTATCGTTCCCAGTGGGTGTGGTAAATTCTGGTAATTTAATCAGTTGTGTTAAAATGTAGGCTCGAAACAGGGCCGTGGTTGACATCCGATGAACTCAAGGCTTACTCTCGTATGAGATAGGCTTAAATAATATTTTTCTACGTGTGCTGATAGATGTAACACAGCTAGGCTTAAGGTTAAGCTGGCTTTTGCTACCAATTTCGTAATCATATAACCCGAGTAAAGTCCTCTTTATTATTTCCCAGATTTACGGGCGTAATAACGACAAGGTAATTGAGCGACAACCCTTCAATACTTTCATTGTGATTAAATGATAATGATAAGCTTTATTGTTAGGATATAAATCCCATAAAATAGCACAATATTCTTGAAGGTAATAAACGAAAAGATAAGTCAATAATAAATTTAAAAACTAAAAATTATGACTAAAAGAGAAATAAAAATAAAAAGTACACGTGGTGACAGTACCAACATATACATAGTAATGATGATAATGATAATGACAATGATAATGTTTATTGGCAGGAGACAGATCTCATAAAATAAAAAGGTACAATATCCCTCAAGGTAATCAACAATACATTAAAAAAACAAAAAACAAAGATGACTACGGTAATAAAGAAATAACAATAATACACTAAAGAAACGAGAAATAATAAAAGTAGCAATAACAGTTTCATAAAAATAAAAAGTACATGTAATGGAACGGCTAATGCAGGAGTTAAGTGGAGCTATAAACAGTTTCATACCAAACGGTCCACAGTCAAGAACACATAAAGCAGGACTGACGAATGGCTTGGACATTTGAATTGCCTGAATTTTTAATTCTTCCCATTAGACTGTATTGAACATATCTTTTTGTCTCAGGGAAGCTCGGAACGTTGCGATTAGCGATCATTTGAGAGGTTGAACATCTTGGAGGTAACTTATGAAACAGTGTATAGGATCTGTTGTAAAGTAAATTGAGGGTTCTGCAGGAGCTTTTTTTATAATTAACCCAGAGTTGCTGCCCATAAATAGTGCAGAAAGTACGAAAAAGAGTATCCTAATTAGCTTCGCTTGTACAGAATTTAAAGTGCCTTATAGTTATAATCAGGAGTATAGTGCTGTGGGAGTGCACGGGAGCGCCGCTCCCACACCTCCATTCATCCAAATTTTATTTATTTATTTTTTTTTAGTTGATACTTGGAAGTTGGGAACAAATAGACCGAGATGAAAGCACTGGCTTCTAATTGTGATTTCAAATTTGGTTTTCTTAGTTAAAAGGCATATTTTTATTGAAATAGGGAGCCAAATTTTCCTCTTAAATATGATTTGTAATTGCAAAAATTGGATGAGTTAATTATTACACCTCGGTGTACCGTAAAATTCGTATATTCAACTTTTTGCTCATTCTGGGAAGTAACCTGATTAACTGATGTACCGGTACAAGGAAATAATAGCACAATTTAAATTTATGTACCAACATGCCGGTATTTCCTTAGAGCTCCTTCACCTTAAAATTTGCCACTACACCCCTGGTTATAATCATGTTTGCCTTAGCACAGTAATTTCGATATTGTGTCCTTATGTCCGAGTCGTCACTCAAGGAGCTGGTGATAGTTTGACCCAGATACTTAAATTGCTGTATCTGCTCTATTGGTTCGTCTCTCATTGTAAAAATAATATTACCTGTTTGGTTTGAGTTTTTAGGATGGAATTGCATAACCTTAGTTTTAGTAACATTAAAATCAGGGCTGGGAATCGATATGAACGGGAATCGATAAACTTATAAAACTGATTTTTAAAAAAACTGAAATCGAAAAGTTTTGCCGAAACTGAAATCGTAACTGAAATTGAATTAAAATAAAGTTAAAAACTGAAAACTGATATCGAAATCGATATTTTGGTTAGTTTTATAAATTAAAGGCTTTTTTAAAGAAGTTAAGATATTTTTAATTCAAATTTACTAACACGAGACACAACTTGTCAAACAAAAAACAAATATTCAGGTATTGAGACGTAATAGAAATGTTTTGGATTTATAGATACACTTCGTCTCATCCCATAAGACTACCTCTGAAGATATTGTCTATAGATATAGAAAGTTAACTTATCAGCTTTTCCTTTATAGCTCTCTCTTTTCAATATATTCGCCTCCCTCTTCATATAGGGAAATAGATATCACAGGTGAAGAGAAAAAGTCAGACCTTTTCCAGTTTGTGTACCGTTTTTTCATATAATTATTTTGAGAATATTTTGTTAAACTAACGAAAATATCACGACTTAACCTAATCAATTATCAAGAGCGTACAGTTGATCTATTAGTAATAGTAAATACTATTCCAGAAACAAACAATGTTATAATTAATAAATAGATCAATTGTACGCCCTTGATAATTGGTTAGGTTAAGTCGTGATATTTCGTTAGTTTTAACAAAAATATTCTCAAAAATAAATTATATGAAAAACGGTACACAAACTGGAAAAGGTCCAAAAAGTCATACCAAGATGAGAAGTGAATTAGCACAGAAATAAAAAAAATATCAGACAACTGTATAACTTTAAGCACGCAACTTAATTTTTAAGTATCATTTTATCTGGTTTTCAAAGGCGAAAGTTTTATGAACTGACGAAGAATAACAACTGCGCTTTACAGTATGATACGAAATCAAATCAATAATAAAAAGCTTCATAAGGAATATATAAATCAAAGATGTGAATATTAAAATTTGAGTTTACTGCAACTAAGAAAATGTCAATATAATTCATAAACTGAAAGCAAATAAATTGAAATCGAAATTGAAACTGATATTTTGTTTTTGCAAAAACTCAAATCGAAAATCGAAATGATATATAGTTTCCTACTCCTGATCAAAATTAATGTCATGGTTCTGTAAATGTGATTCACAAATTTTTATAAGATAATCCAAACCTTTCACCGAAGGGCTTATTAACACGTCATCGGCACAGTGGCGTAACAACCTAACAAGAGGTCCGGGTGCGATAGATGACTGGAACTCTTGGTCGGAGCTGAAAATTTTTCACTGTTACTCACTGAATTCGTGGCTTAAAATTGTCGGCCTTAATAGGGAAAAAACAGACAAAGTTGAATATAATATAATGAACGATCAACTATTATATTAAAACAAATAGGTATACAAGTAGATAGGGCCTATACAAACTGTAGGTATATAACAAATATACAAGCACATGTAGGTATACAAATTGAATAGCAAAATCCAAAATTTCTGTCTTCTGATTAACAATTAGGGATGTCATGGGTACACGACCCGATCGGGTAATATACTACTCGATGATACCCGACCCGATCGAGTAATTGCTAAAAAATCGGGTACGGGTAGTAAAAACCAAATTCTAATTTAATTTTAATTTTATTGTTTTGCAGGTTTTCTTGATATATTTTTTGTATAATACTTTTTAACAACATTCAAAATGGAAAATCGTAGTATGGTTTGAGACTATTTTGTCATTGATAAATTAGATAATAGTAAAGCCAAGTGCTTGAACTGCACACAGTTAATAAGTCGCGTGACTAAACCAACAAATTTTGGAACGTCTTCAATACCCGATCGGGTATTACACTTCGGGTACCCGTACCCGATTACCCGGTAAAAGCGCTACCCGTTGCATCCCTACTAACAATATTAACATCCAAAATCTACTTTTCTAACTTTTTTGTTTGCAAATGAATCAATAACATTCGCATTGTTTCTCTGTTTTGCTTTTTCGGTTTCTATGGACAATATGGCAAGGCCAGAAAGTCGTTCTTGAGAAACTCGTGATCGCAGATAGTTCTTGATCAACTTAAGTTTCGAAAATGAACGTTCGCACTGTGCAACTGTCACAGGAATAGTAAGGGATATTGTACACTCGGTGATGATATCCAGAAAAGTAATATATATATATATATATATATATTTTTTTTTTTTTTTTTTTTTTCTTATCATGAATGGAATGGACAGGAGTTAGGAAGTAGCTACGCTACGACGGAATAAAAAAAAGTTAATACTTGACAGACATTTCAGCGTCCGAGGGAACTTTTCAAGGTCTTTTTCAACTCGATCCCGTTGTTTTGAATTCGTTCAGAACGGATTTAGACAAGAAGGGTAGAGTGCTAAACCTTTGGTAAACTTGTATGCTTCTCTAATAACTTTTATTTTTCAATTTATTTTTATATATATCGGACTTAGACAAGAAGGGCAGAATGCTAAAACCTGGGCAGATTTCCAGTATAAATTTGTATGCTCCTCTTACAAGTTTTATTTTTATTTTTCAATTTATTATTTTTTTAATTAACTATAACATTGGTTGGAAACAATTCATTTGATCTTAGATTCGGGCAAAGTGCTAAAATCGGTAGTTTTTCCTTACAAATTTGTATGCTCCTCCCACAATCCTTTATTTTTTTTATTTCTCCGTTTATTGTATATATATATTTTTTTTTTTGTAACCTATATATAGGCTGTAACTCTTTATGTACTTCAGTGTTCCTGAGGATGTCATTAGACGAAAGCGCTTGAGCACCATTCTGTTTTCTTTCCTTCGTGGTTTTATTCATCATAAATATTTTTCACGTGCTACTTTCGTGAAATAATTTTCATATACGGTATATATATATATTATAATGTAATGTTATAATGTTTCAGACCAACAAAGACCCTAGGATCCAGAAATGGCTGGTCTACCTAACTGTATTCATAATTGTGTATTGTGCATGTCCTCCGTGGTGGCGGAGAGGACCTACAATTTTACGTAGGTTCCGAACCACAAAGCCTTAATTTTACTACCTTAAACTATGCCCAATCTATCAACATATGCGTCTAATCGATTTTTAAACATGTTTATAGACGTGCTACTGATTACTTCTAACGGCAAACTATTCCACCTATTTACTATTCTATGCGTAAAAAAGTTTTTGGCAACTGCTGTCACGAACCTTCTACTTGTCAACTTACACTCGTTATTTCTAGTCCTATTATATTGAGATATTTCGACAAAAAGCTGTCTCTATCTACGTTATCGAACCCATTCATAATCTTGAAAACCTGGATTAGATCACCCCTTAACCTCCTAGTCTCGAGTGTAGTCACTTTTAACTCCTTAAGCCTATCCTCGTACGACTTCGACCTAAGAGACAGAATTATCTTAGTCGCTCATCTTTGAACTCTTTCGATTTTGTCTATATCTTTTCGCATATGCGGATTCCAAAATTGGATCGCGTACTCTAAATGGGGTCTAACTAATGATTTATAAAGAGGAACAAAAATATCACGCGATTTGTACTCAAAATTCCGAGCTATAAAATCTAACACTTTGTTCGCTTTATTGACCGCTGCTGTACTTTGTTTCGCTACTTTTAAATCACCAGTGACTATAACTCCTAAGTCTTTTTCCTGCTCTACGCTTGCTAACTCCTTCCTTAACATACTATACGCAAAATTACCGTTGAGCAAACCAATATGTAAAATTTGGCACTTTTCGACGTTAAATCTCATTTGCCATGTGATTGACCAATCAACGATTTTATTCAGATCTTCCTGGATTTTACCTCTATCTTCGTCATTAATCGCCCTACCACCCAACTTCGTGTCATCCGCAAACTTTGAAACTGTACTGACAAGGCCGACATCTAAATCGTTAATATATATAAGAAAAACAAACGGGCCCAATACAGAACTCTGAGGAACGCCGCTCGCTACATTAGCCCAACACGACTCCGCTCCATCAACGACCACCCTCTGTTTCCTACCTCGCAACTACTCTTCTATCCAATTTATTACTACACCCCTGATTCCATGAGCCTTAGTTTTTTAAATGAGTTTTTTGTGCGGTACCGTGTCAAACGCTTTTTGAAAATCTAAATACATTACATCAACCGCCCGATGACTATCGTAAACTTCAACCACGCTTTGAAAAAATTCTAAAAGATTGGTTAAGCAATATCTGTTTCGCCTAAAACCGTGCTGAGTATTTCTAACCAAGTTATGCAATTCTAAGTGTTCGACTATACGATCCCTAATTATTAATTCCAGTAGCTTATCTGCAACAGACGTTAAACTGATTGACCTATAATTTCCAGCCGCACCTTTATCGCCTTTCTTAAAGATAGGTGTTACATTTGCTAACTTGAAATTATCTGGTACGCACCCCTCAGAAATAGACGCATTAAAAATCTTTGTTAGCGGCACAACAATGCTTTCTTTTAATTCTTTTAGTTGTATGGGATATATGGAATCCGGCCCCGGTGATTTACGCATTTTCATTTTATCAATATAGCGCATTACCTCCCCATCATTAACCACAATATTATCCAAAATATTACCATTATCAAAAGGTATTATGTTTATGACCATAGGGATATTCGTTACATCTTCTATAGTAAAAACTGACGTAAAAAATTCGTTTAGCAAGGTAGCCATTTGCTTGTTTTCAGAAACTAGCTCCCCCTTAAAATTTTTCAACGGCTCCAAGATACTCTTTACTGGATTCCTTTTCTATTGTTGATGTATTGGGGTTTTCTTTGCCGTCACGAGCTATGGAGATATTCGCGCTTGGACTTTTTTATTACACTTTTCGCTTCACGCCTTAGAGATATGTAGTTTCGTAACCACAAATTGTCTTTATCGCACTTATGTAGCCTATAAGCCCTATCTCTACTCTTTATAATATCTCCTACTCTAGAAATAAACCACAAGGGCTTGTTGTTTACTTTCGCACGCTTAATTTTGTGCGGTACACATTCCTCATTTATAGTCCTAAATACTGTTTCAAACGATTCCGACATTAGTTTTGCGTTGGAGATCCCCATTACGTTTTCCCAATTGACGTGTGACAATTCATTTCGAAATTTACAAAAGTCTGCGTGCTGGAAGTTAGGAATTTTAATCGAGTTAGCTGGTTTCGAGTGACTTACTGAGAGGACAAACTCTACCATATTGTGATCGCTATTGCTTAACGGTTTTATTACTTGAAGATCAGTGATTAGCCTATCTCCGTAGTTATTACTAAATCTAAAATACTGTCCAACCTCGTAGGTTCCCCAACCTTTTGAATAAAAACGCTATCCTCGAGAAAATTAACTAAACGATTACCTTCCGTGTCTCCCTGCATTGTATCGTAATTCACGTTGGCGCAATTAAAGTCACCCATAACTAAAGCCTGTTCATTACCTATTATTCTCTTTAGTTCACGATATAACGCTTTGTCCGTATCAGCTGTTTGATTAGGGGGCCTATATATAACCGTAACAAGAAGTTTGAAATCGTTCAATTTAAGTTCTGCTATAGTCGAATCTATCGGTTCTGGTATTCTGTGCTTTACTTCTATAACGTTCGCAATATTATCTTTGATATACAACATAACACCAGAGAGAGAGAGAGAGAGAGAGAGAGAGAGAGAGAGAGAGAGAGAGAGAGACTCTATATATCCCAAGAATTCAGCCAGTTAGTATAGGCTTTATTTTGCTATTTTCTTGTTTTCCTTCAGAGTGAGCTGTAAGTAGTGCCTTCTAAGAATAAAGGTAGGCCCTATTTTCACTTCTACAATTTAATTCTTTAGATCTGATGTCTAAATCAAATATGGTAATTCAGACTGACATTAATCTAGTTATAGCTTAGTTAAGTAAAAATATTATTCAAAGAAACTTCTCGCATTACTTACCAACTACAACTACATATAAGGTAGCACTTTGTCTACATTGCAAAAACTCAATTAAACTTTTTGACTTGCAAAAACTTTGCTATAGTTTTATCATGTATAGAAAATGCACGCAGAAATTCTTTTCACACTGTTTTCACAAAATTGGGTCTTTGGAGGATAGAGGGCCACATGATTTCGCTTAATATCACAAACGGGCCACGCATTTCATTATGGTTTTTCCTGATAAAAGCAATAATATTTTTTCGAGCTGTATTTCTCATAGTTATTATAGAGAGGAAGCTATTTATATATAACTTAATTTCTAGACTCTAGATATTAAATTATATACAAATAGCTTTCTCTCTACCATCGTTGTATATTGTATATCCCTCTTTATCGCATTTATATAAACAATAAAATTCCCAATTTGGGAATGAATTTCACCAAAGTATTAGCAGGTGATGAAAACAAATGAGAGTTTTGAAGACTAATTTAAAATAGCATTCTGTATAAATTGCAATAGATGGGGGAAGGGCGTTTTAAAACGGTTTAATTAAACAGATTCAAGAAGAGAGTTAAAATACTTTCACTAAATTTCAAAAGTAAATTTAGTGAACATTATGACAATGTTAACATATCATGTGAACAGATTTTCAAATATCTTTACCCTTCATGTTTTTTTTAAATAAACTTTTAAATTATTTTCTGTTATAACTCCAAATTCATGTACATATATCAGGAATTAAGTGCATATATATATATATATATATGTATGTGTGTGTGTGTGTGTGTGTGTCGGGCGATGTCCCTTAAAGAAAAAGAGTTCAAATAATGGCACTTGGTTCGAAAACAGCAACGAATTTTAACGCCTGTTAAACGTTTCACAATAAAAACTCGTATCGATAAATATGAGAATTTTTGTTATTAAAATATATTAACATATACAAAAGAAATTTCGAAGTCCTCCATACTATTATTTTTGCATATTATGTTTGCAAAATTATATGTCTATTAATAGTAATGGAAAATGGTATATATATGAGAGAGAGAGAGAGAGAGAGAGAGAGAGAGAGACTATACAAATTTTACATGTTTATAAAATTGACACTTTAATTGACAAACCTTTGAAGATTTTTTGACAGTTACATCAGAAATCTAAACACATTTTTACACTTTTATTACGAATAAACAGCAAACATAATTTCATCCGTATGGCTCGCTTATGAGATAATATAAATCATTTAGCGAAAGTGATAGAATTCGAATATGCTGTGACTAAACAAGATCTTGTTTCTTAAACTAATATAATATACCGTTCGTTCAGCACAGCGTATGAGAAAGGACTGACGGAGGTTAAGGCCATCGTATAGTAAGTGAAAACCAGGAATTTTTCATTGTTATATGATAAAATTACCAGAATGCCACCTCACCATGCGATTAACAATATTGGAATACCAGCTTGTGCCTCCGTCCGGGGTAACGCGCGCTTCTCTTAGATTTTCGCTCTCGCGCCAGAACGAACGAAGCGGCGATCGATGTCCCTTTAACTATAAAAATAAATAATAACAAAAAAAAATCAAAATATCGCCACTTGTTTCATAAATGAATTTAAGTAGAAATGAAGCAAAAAAAACAACCGGCAAACTCTTGTTAAAAAATAAATAAAACTCATGAGCATATATAAACTGTAGACATTATTTATTATCCACAGTAAAAATAATTTTGATAATATGATCAAATTATTAAAATTGTTGATGCAAATGTTGCATTGCAAATGTTATCAAGCTGATGTAGTTAAAATCTTCAGATTTATGAAATGAAAATGACTTTTTCATTTTGAAAACTGTCCGCTGATTATTTGTCCACGCTTAAGAAGACATGTTATTGGTGAGTTCCAGGAAGAGCGGACATGTTTGCTAGAATAAGTCACATAGTTGAAGTATTAAAGCGTCGTGCCTTGTTTTATTGGAGTCAGAAACTCTCTCTCGACGCGAGTTTCTCGTGCCAAAGCCGCGTGCCTTCTCTCTGTCGCACACTCGCATCCATCTCGCATCCCTATACTTGTCCCCTGTAATACCTCCTTGCCAACACATCCCTTAGCCTGACTACGCAAACATTTAAGTGGGTGCGGGAGGGAAAGAGTAAAGCGTGAGGGGATGGAGGAGAATAGGGGAAGAACTGACGAATGAAGTTGAAGTTTAAAAAAAAATTAAAATTCAGAATATAAAATGTGTAATATTAATTTCGTCTGTACATGTATACATATATAAAATGCAAACTTTAAATTTATGCATATACGGCTAATTAATTTGAGTTATCCTATACCACTAGTAGCATGGTTGCAAAGGTGCCGAGTGAAAGGAGGGAGTTAGGGGAAGGGGCTGCACCCCTCTGTGGCCAATTAGACAGGGAGTAAGGGGTGAGGGCGTGGCACTGCTACTATGACGTAATAATATGTAGTTTAAAAATTACCATTTATTTTACGTTAAAAATTATCCAGAGTTTATATATATATAACCTTTGGTTCGCTTCGGCCCGAATTGTTCATTCTGACGAAGGTCACGCTTTTCACTCCACCTTAGACCTGCAGTTTAACGTGGGATCTGAACCACCTTCTACCAGCAGCCCAGCATCTTAACCATATATATATAATAGGCCATGGGGCTGAAATGTCTTTTGGGCTGTAAGTTTGAAATTTCTACGCTTCACATAACCGGATTTTTCCAGTTTGAATCACCCCTCCTTGTATAAAACCGCTTTTAAACGCCCTTGTATAAAACCGATGGTTAACGCAGTTTCGAAAATGGCGTCTGACAGTAATGAACGTCGTAAACAGAGAGCTGTTACCGAGTTCTTAACCGCAGAGAAGGAAACAGTTGGAAATATTCACAAACGTCTACAAAACGTTTACGGAGATGCTGTTGTTGATCGAAGCACAGTTGGACGCTGGTCTAAACGTGTGAGATCATCGGAAAGAGGGAGAGTCGGCCTCGATGATGAGCCACGCAGCGGTCGCCCGGCCTCGGCTGCCACATCTCACACTGTGCAACGTGCTAACAGCATCATTCGATCAAATCGGCGCGTCACATACAAGGAGCTCTCACTGGAGCTAGGAATTAGGGAACGAAGTGTGAATACGATAATTCAGCAACTGCGATATTCAAAAGTGTGTTCACGGTTTGTTCCTCGCGAACTGTCTAAAGATCACAAAACCCAAAGAAAAGAAATTGGTTCTGTGTCGTTGGTTCGATACGAGACAGAAGGGGATGACTTCCTTTCACGAACTGTGACGGGATGAGACTTGGGTACAACACTTTGAACCTGAAACAAAACGCCAATTCATGGAGTAGTATCACGCAGACTCCCCACGCAAGAAGTTCAAAATGGCTCCCTCTGCAGGAAAGGTTATGGCCACCATCTTCTGGGACATGAAATAGGTGATTCTGGTGGACATTATGAAGAAAGGACAAACAATCAACTCAGAAGCATATATTGTTACCCTACAGAGACTCCAGAGACGTATAAAGCGAGTTCGACCGGAGAGAAAACTGGAAGACGTCCTTCTTTTGCATGATAACACAAGACCACACAACAGTTTGCAAACAAGAGAGGCCATCACAAAAATGCGCTTGACTGTGTTATCCCACCCTCCACACAGCCCGGATCTGGCACCTTCAGACTTCCATTTGTTTGGGCCAATGAAGGATGTTATTCGTGGAAAGTTTCAGAGTGACGATGAGGTTGTTGAGGAGGTTAAGAGGTGGCTCCAGCGGAACCCAGCGGAACCCAGCGGACTTTTACCAGCAAGGAATAAAGGCCCTTGTTCGAGGTGGAGGAAAGCCGTAGAAAAGGATGGAGACTATGTGGAAAAATACAAACTTTTAAAAAAGGTATGTAACTACTTGCATACAAAATTTCTGGAACTTACAAGGAAACTTGAAAAGAAAAAAAAAAGGTGGGGCAAAATATATTGAGTGGCCCTAGTGTGTGTGTGTGTGTGTGTGTATATATAATTTAGGGCGGGTCGATTTTCCACATGTTTTGAAATCGCAAGGTGAATAAGTGCCCAGTAGTTAGGTTTGGTTGAGAAATGAACCCAAACAAATTTTTAGAGCAAACGGATAAGGGCCTGCTTGCGGATTTGCAATTAAAGTTTGTTATCGTTTTTGACCCAATTTTTGTCATACGCGATAGGTAAACTCGTCATTTTTGAAGACATAATATTAACTAATTATAGATGTAGCAACTCAATATCATTTTCAATCCCAAGAGGAAACAATGCCTAATGTATATCATGTGTTTTAAGTGTAAAATGATAAAATTTCGTTGAAAAAACCTGCATTTTTGTTAATTTATTCACATATTTTGGCTACAAAACTTGAAAAAATACTTTCAAAGGGTGATAAATCCAAAAAAAATCACATGTTCTCATGTAAAAAGAAAAACTATTCATATAAATCATCATAAGATTGAGAATAATGTCCTTTTGACATAAATGCAGGACGCATCTTCCTGCTCAGTACTTTAGTAAGGATACATCTGTGACGAGTTTCGAACCCGTACACGGTATGGGAAGCCTTTGTCACTAATTTCACACTCCTCTCAACACTCTGAGAGTGAGAAGGCAAGTCTGGAATGTCTGGCTTAGTGTTAATGTCCATGAATGACTGGATTTCTTCATCAGATAGGTGCTGTGTGGTAGGTGGTTCCATGACATCAGGGTCAGTGAGGTCGATGAGCTCATGCCAGTGATTTGCATTCCAATTCACCTGGGGAATTTTCTTCCCTGCTTCCTGGTTGCTCTTCATTCTATAAATGAAAAATGAAAGTGAAAATATAAATGAAAATATAAATATAAATAAAAATATAAATATAAATGAAAAATAGTACTCAAATATTGCCGTTTCAATAATACAAACAAATTACCCACTTAAAGTGACAATTATAATATTTTTTCCATATTTTTTGGAGAATAACAGCTTTGGCCAAAAAAAAATAATAATAATTACAAGAAGCGCAAAATTTACCTGTGTCTGAGAGTGAGTATAGTCTGAAGCCCAAGATTCCTGATTCTGTCTTCATCATCTTTCACCATGGCATAGAGGATGTTCTCAGGTCGGAGGCAGAAAACATTATCCTGGATGTTCTGCTTTACAATGCGTTTCACATCATCAAATGGAATCAGCTTCAGTCGGCTGATATCAGAGAAGAGGATGCGAGGAGAATCATGCAGCTTAGAGGATGCCTTTGTCTCAAACCATGCAGGAGCATAAACTCGAACAATGTAATGGACCAACTTTTTCAAATTCAGGTTTGGTCTGTTGTCTCTTGTGTACAAACAAAGAAGTCGTATGGCAAGAGTTAACCACCTTGCATGGTTAAGTGGACCAATCTTCCAAGCAGCTTATTTGTCATCTACTCTTCCTGATCCGATCCTTCTGCAATACTCATACAGAAGCCTTTGATCATGACTGAGGTCTTTCAGTACTTCCTCCGGAATGTACCCTTCAATGATTGGAGTTTCCACAGCTTCAAACTGTACCTGAGGTTCATCCTGGATATCTTCTGCGCACCTTTGCCCAAGGGGCCCGCTGAAATTTCTTGGGCCAGTTGTCACTCCATCCATTTTTTTGAAAAGAGCTTTTAGTGGGAGTTCATTCTGATGCAGTGCGCAACCAATAGTGTGCAGTTTCCTCCCCAGAGTTTCTTCAAGTTTTACCACTAAACCACTCTTCCAGCCAGTGTTGGTTGCGGTATTATCAAGAAGAATGGCTCGGATACTTTCAAGGCTATTATATTCTTCAAGAACACTGAATGTCTCCTGAGCAAGGACTTCACCAGTGGCGCCTATAACAGGAATTGTTCTGTGGGTCAAATAGGCGCCAGGAGATTTTCCATCTTCATAGGTGAAGGTGAGGTGATGTTCTGCGTCAACACACTTTCTGAGAACAGTTTCCCCTTCAGGTGTCTCTATTTCTTTGTAAGTCATGGTATTCTCGTCAACCTTCCCATCCACACCAACACAAATGAGCTGTCTTTTTCTCTGATTCCACACCCTCACTAACTACCCTAATTTGGGCTTTGGCCCTGTCTAATTTGCACTTGTCAATCATGATGTGATTGATGTCAACTTCAGGTCTCAGTAGGTGTTTGATGTCATGGAGCAAGGCATTCCCAAGAGCTGCGCCCAGATTTGATGAACATTCACCTCTGACAAGTTCCATAGCATATCTGGGAAACTTTAAAAGGCTGTAGTCTCCTGAAGGCCTCTTCCTAGGCTGCCATTCATCTTCTCCTTCCTGAAAATAAATGGAAAATATTAATGCGTTTTCTGTTTATTTATTTATTTAATTAATTTATTTTTATTTATTTATTTAATTTATTTATTTATTTATTTATAATCATATATAATTAACATAAATAAAAGGAAACTAACCTCGCCACCAGATGAACTGCTTGTAAGTCCAGGCAACTCTGTAGGCTGTATGAAAGATCCTACTAGCTTAACTTCCTCCTGAGGTAGTACATGTTGTTGTCCTTGTTTGGCCTTCCTGTCTCTTTTGGCAGCAGTTGCGTCCACTGAAGACAGCTGGTATGCACCCTCAGGGCCTGTTTTGGATCGCTGATCACGAAGGTATGCTCTTTCTTCAAGTGGCACCTTTGCATTTCGAGGGCAAACACAGATGATGTGTTCTTGTGTACACTTGTCCTTCTTATAGTATACTCTTGAATCACTGCAAGGCAAAATATCCAAAGAACAGGAACAGGCAGAAATATTAAAAAGTTTGTCCAAGTTAGCATCCAGATTTCGCTTGACACTTGCCTTAGCATGCTTGCGATTAATGTCTTTCACAAGAATGAGTAGGTCTTTAACCTTTCTGTCAATGGATTTGTCATTAATCAAAGGCAGCCTTGGATTCACTGAAGACCAAATGGATTTTAAATCCTTGCTAACTTGCTGCACTAAGGCCCAAAAATCTGCGCCAAGGTTAGCATGATTAAGGTCATAATAGTATTGAATCAGCTGCCTGTAAGTGCTTGGTTCGGTCATTAATAATTCACAAGGACCACCTCCATACTTTTCTTCACTTTTCTTTCGGGTCAAGTGTCTTGTTTTCGCTTTCGGCATTATTTACACCAGAAAATCTGAAACATAATGAAAAGTGTAATGCGAATAGCAATATGTAAGAAATAAGCGTGAACGGTCACAGGAAATATAATATTTTACCATTATTTTTTAATAAAGATGCATAATTAATAATTATATAAAAATACAAGCAAAACGTTGATATTTATGCTTATAGAAACAAGTTAATAATTTTGGGTTTGCTTTGTTTTGGTTGCGCGGATGCCGCATACGGGATTTTACGCATGAAGCGACAACAGAAAAAATTAAAAACTTAAAAGCTAAATTCGCATTCTGAGCTTTTATGAAAATGCATTTCTTTGTGATTTTCACATTTCATAGATGAAACGACAACTACTGGATGTTTATTCGCTTTCTGATACCAACTTCGACCACCCATATATATATATATATATATATACACACACCTCTTCTTCTTGTTCTTTTGTTTGGGTTCCGTGCGTCGGTCTTTCTTCACACGAAGGTCAAACTGGTGGTCCTGCCTCTAGTCCTGGCTTGATGGAGGAGCGAGTTGCTTTCTTGCGTTCTCCATCGTACATAGCCAGGTACACCAGGCTCATCTGGTACCGTCCTGAGCCAGGCATCTAGTCTTCTCTTGAAGACTTCAACTTTGACCCCTGTAATGTTTCTGAGGTCCTTTGGAAGCTGGTTGAAAATTCTTGGCCCCCTGACAACCAAGCTATTTTCCTTCAGAGTTGAGGAGGTTCCTTGTCGGGCCTTTAATTTGGGAACACTACACATTCTGCATTTCCTATTTTCCAGCGTTGTCTGGATGGTAATTTGGTTTTGTTTGAGGTTTGGTATCCAATTTTTCGATCATTTTTCATATGTAGATTATAGTATACCTCTCTCTTCTTTCCAGAAAGTACAGATTTAGTTTGCGTAGTCTTTCCCAGTAGTTGAGTTCTTTGCAGCCATCACTCTTGGCTGTGAAATGTCTCTGAGTTTCTTCTAGTTTCTTAATTTCTTCCTTTTTATATGGGGACGTCAAAACTGAGCAGTATTCAAGTTTTGGTATGATCAGTGTTCTCAGCAGGGGAATCAGTACTGTTTTGTCCCTCCTTTTGAACGTTCTTAGTACCAGTCCCGCGACTCTTTTTGCTTTGTTTATTGCTATCTGATTTTGTGTCTCGAATTCGGCATCATCGGTCATTAATACCCCCAAGTCGACCGCTTTCGTGCTTCTCTGAATTTCCTGTCCATCTGGAGCATAATATGCAGTCTATTTAATTTCCTCATTTCTACCATATCTCAAGAGCTGAAATTTCTCGGTGTTAAATGTCATATTGCTGTCTTCTGACCATTTGTATATTTTGTTTGTGTCCCTCTGCAAGGCCTCCACTTCATTTGCCTCGCTGATTTTTCTGCTGATCTTTGTATCGTCCGCAAATGATGTTACTATACTGTTGCTGTTAATTCCACTGTCTATGTCTATTAGCATGATAATGATCAGGAGTGGGGCCAGCACTGTACCTTGTGGCAATGAGCTGCGTACTTCTGATTCTGATGATGATACACCTTGAATTTTGACCACCTGTAGTCATATATATATATATATATATTGTGGAAAAGGGTTTCCACAGGAAAATAAATTTATGTTAAAATTTAAAAATATCATTCTGCTTATATAAATTAAAGTATTAATCCTTTAAAAGATATTCTGTTCGTATAAATTAAAATATGAATCCGTTAAATTTTTAATATTGTATAAGGTGCCTCAGATGCCCAGTACATCGCTTGGCATCCTTTTTCTCTAACCCTAACGAAAGCAGTGTTGTCACGTCTATAATCTTAAACAGAGATTTCTGTCGTAATTACTTTCTATAAGGGCCCATTCCTTCATTATTATTATTCATTATTTACTTTACTTTTTTATTCCATTTTTCTTTATCCTTCTTCGTTCTCTTTACACTCGTTTCACTCGCTTTCGCTGTACTTCATAAATACGATAGACGTGTCCGAATTGAGGCGCCGTTATAATTTGAACGGGGCATGGGACACCGGGGGATTAATTATACTCTTCATTAACACTTTACTCTTTTATTTATACCGAAACAATTTAGACAAACGGGGTAATGCGAGGGGCGGGGAACGCTAACATTTTAGTCGGAGAGAAAGACAAAAGAATATTCTAAATTTACAATTACATCTTAACACGCAAAAACACCAAGTTAGTAAGCCCAAGGTCGTCCGATGACTACCGGGCATTCCTACCCAGCCTCTAGCCTGTGTTCAAGCGTTGCCAATTCGTATTTCTATATATTTTATAAACAAACCATTATTTATCGTAATTACATTTATTAAATATTATTATTATCTTTATTAATTTCTTATAACCAAAACATTCTAATTTTTAATTAGACATTACTACATTTCTAAATTCTAAATGTTATTTTCGATTATTATAAATCACATAAAAGAGTTAAGTGTAAAACTACAATTATATAAATTCTTTTGTTAATATCATTATTAGAGTAGGATTTTGCAAGTTTAATAATCTTTTGTAACACGTGGCACCATGGGGGTTCCTCCAGGTCAAAGGGAAACACCTTGAGTGAGGGAACACGCCTTGAGAGAGTCAGTCCCGCCTCGGCCTTCGGACAGAGAGTTCGTGCCGCACATTTTGAGTGGTTAGTCAACCAAATTGGGTTCTCTTTCGTTTTTAGAATTCTCTAAACAAGTGTAGTGAAAAGGATTTGATTTTTTTATTACTCTGTATTGGAAAAGAATTCTAATAGTTTAAAATTGATTCCAACCTTGTGTAATAAAGACTGACAAAGGAAAACTCGTAATTTATATCCTTCCGAGAAAGGCATTCCACTCTCTCAACGGACTGAGGGAGAGGACGCAATTGGGCAAGGGGTATAAAGTGTTGTCCCGGAACCTCGCAGTCAGATTAATTAAACGGTATAAACTTCCTTGCTGATGCGAGGAAGCGACATACTGAGAATACCTTAAAGGATATCGTCTATCCGACATATATATATATATATATATATATATATATATGTGTGTGTGTGTGTGTGTGTGTGTGTGTGTGTAAAAATGAACAATGAATAATTCTTATATTCATATATTCATATATTCATATATTCTTATATTCATTTTTGCATACAGAGTCCAAACTCACACAACGCTGACGCAAGTTCGGATAAAATATTTGATTTTCTTTCTATTTTATTTTTGCTGAATAATTAATGAATTATTTCTTTTTAAATTACTTCATTTTTTTTAGATTTAGCTTAATAATGTAATCGTGTTAAATTCTTCAATGTTCATTTTCTTTATACATTCTCTCTTCGTTGTAAAAGATGAAGTCATGTCTTGCTTCACACTTAATTTTAAATTTTAAGCATTTAATTTTGGCTCATATGCATGTTTAATTGTAATTCATAATAAAATGCATATTTCAGTTTTCATTTTTAGTTAACTCGGCAGATCATGATAACGTCAGATCTGTCAATATGCGGTTTAAAATAAAAATATGGCTTCATCTTCAAATATCTTGCTTATCTGTCGAGAGTGACCTAGTGCTTGCATAATACCGAAAATTTTCAATACCGGTATTTGGAGGCAATTATGCTAATCCCGGTATTGATACCGGTATTATGAAAAAAATAATTTATTTTGATTTATTATGGTGCCACCCTACCAACCCTCCCACAAGTCTGAGGGACTTGCAGTACTCACCATATTTACTATAAATTAATGACCCAACTCCAAATAGATGGCATTCTATTCGAAAAAGTTTATACAGTAAATTACTAAATTGTAATAAAAATATTATTTGAATTTTTTTTTAGCATATTATTATACAACTACTGGGGTAGATAGAAATTATTAGTATCTAAATATTTATTTCTTAGTTTGATTTTGAAAGTATGCTTTGAGGAAACAAAGAGCATCTAGGGATTGTTCAGATAGACTTGATCTCAGTTTCGTCAGAAATAGGCCTGCAGCAGAAAAGGCTCTTTCTGATTCTGCACTTGTAGGTTTAATTGAAAGCAGTGCCTTGTACAGCTTCTCTAAATTCTCACTTCTCTGTAAAGTAACTTCCAAGCTTTTAAATTCATTAGTAACATCAAAATCAATGGAATTTTTTTTAGATGGCACTTTTCCTAGTTTGTCCATTTCTTGCATGTATTCACTCAGTAATGAATCTGCTTCCACTTCAGTCTTATTTGCAGCTACATTTTCAGGGTTACATGGAAATTCCTGTTCTTCCATTTCTATCTCCAAATCAACCACATTCTTAGGGAAAAGTCTTTTATGGAGCCTTTCTGCAGTTCTTTTGAGAACTAATTTTGATGGAACAGAAAAACTTTCCTCTTCTTGAACTTTTAAAACTTCGGGATTATGAAGATATTTGATTAAACCTACAATGTCTTGCTGTCTTCTTGAAATGTAACGATTTCTAAGACAATCTTTTAACTCTTTTGCTATTGGATTATTTTTCTCTCCTAGTTTCTTTGAAATAAATTTCATTGATGATTCAGCTGTCAGGAGTGATGCATCTTTCGAACATAACCCTTTAAGAATTATTTCAACAGGACGTAAGGTGTCATAAAGGTTTTCAATAATTTCCCACTCTGTTGAAGAAATGGCTACAGTTGAATGAATCACTCTTAAAGCTAGTGCAATAAATAGTTTTCTTTGATAGAAAGGAATAGAAAACGAAAAAAAGAGGTTAACTGCAAAATACCCCGAAACTTTTTTTTTCTCCGAATCCTCCAAAAACAGTTTATTTGCCCATCGGAGGACTAAATTGCCTAAATTTTACAATAGCAATTTTTGTCAATACCGAAAACCTATAATATCGGTATCGGTATTATTTGTACTTCTTCAATACTGGTATTAATACCGGTATTTCAATACCGGTTTTAACCCCTAGTCGAGACCAGCATTTCTTAACCTGGGGGAAATTTCAGGAATTCAGGGGGGATTTACGGCAGAATTTTGTTTGGTGATCATATAATTAGTGTGCATTATAAGTCTGCTAATGTTATTAAATTTTGGCTTCGAGGCTACTTTTTTCCGTATCCTAATGGAGGGGGAAATCGGGTAGGGCGAACTGGTCGAAGGGGGAATGACACGAAAAAGGTTAAGAACCGCTGGTCTAGACATTGCTCCAGCTGAAATATTTACCTTATCTTTAAATATTTTGCAAAATAATTCAGCCTATTGAGAATAAAAACAAAACAGGTCAGCATTAAATAATAATGGTCATTAAATTTTAGGTATATAAACATGTAGAACTTCTCCACTGTTCATTCTGATTCTGATTTGTGTGATCTGACTTAGAGGCTAAGCATTACCTGTAACATTTTAGCAGTAAACTACAGTAAGAGAATATCTTTGTCTTCTCCTTCGAGCCTTGTTTTCTTCAGGGACCTTAGTCTTAAAATAGAGAAAAATAATTTCCCGATACGCTACAAGAAGAATCGGGAACCCTTAGAGAATTTAGTAAGCTTCAGAGAATCCTCCGAGCCCCTACAAGAATAAATCGGAGAGTAGTATAAGAGAAACTACTGCGATTTTCTACACGGTACCAGCTACTCCAAGGTAACAATCCATTGCTGCCACCTAACCAGAACCCCCGTCAACCTCGAACCGCCCAAGGCTATAGAAAGAAGGGTTAACAACTGGTGACCTTTGCAACCAGGACTCTTCCAGTCTTCTAGACCCTGGAACTAGAACCAACATTCAAGTAATTGTGGCTACATCATTTGACCGGTGTGTCACGACTCCAAGTTCTCCACCCCCATTCTGCATCCAGAAACAAGTGGCCAGCAAGATACGTCTTCAGAACACGTTTTCAAGGATTTCACCGTAGGAATCTTGTTAAGTACAGATCTCTTTTTCAAATTATTTGCTAAACATTTGAGAAATCAGTAAAATTAACAGTTAATAATTAGTATCAAGCCAGAATTAACACAAAACACAGTGAACACTCCATATACCAGTGATACACTTCGTTTTATTGAAACCAAGTTATTTCCACTATTATAGTTAGCATAGAATAATTTTATTTAATGTGCCAATCATAATATTACCGTACATTCACGTACATTCGAGTGAATTTTTGTTTACATTTGTTTAAATTTTTCCAATTTATTTTCCCCCGTTAGGCAATTTGCTGTGCATTTATTGGTGTATTTCTTAGATAGAGTAGTTAAGCAGACGGAATTAAAATACATTAACAGTACTTACACATATGAGTGATTCAGACAGTGCGCTTTCTGACACTGAAAATTCCCCTACACCCATTTTTCCACCTACCCCGCGCCCTTCAAACATATTTCCAAACACGCAAACTTCAGATCAAGCACAAGACAACATGTCTCAAACCGCTCCCCCAGCATACATTAATTTAGGGAGACTTGTAAACCTTCCCCATACTGTCCTAATTTTTAAAGGAACCACAACTAATAATTTCGTTAAACCGCACGCAAGACCTTCGATTGAGTCTCTAGAACAGCATTTCTTACGCGAAAACATCACAGAGGATGACAAAGATTAGGCAAGCTAAAAGGTTTATTGTCCCTAAAGAGGGGAATACCCATGATACAGTTACATACGTCCCATCCATTAGCGAAGCTACAACTTGGGACAAGTTTAAAAAAAACTTATTAGAATTTTTGGATCACCTGAAGATCAGGGCCCCCAGCCTTCTTTAGTTAGCCTTATAAGGCTAACTAACGAAAATATCACGACCTAACCTAACCAATCGTTAGGTCAACTGTACGCTCTTGACGATTGGTTATGTTAGATCGTGGTATTTTCGTTAGTTAGCCTTATGAAGCTAACTAAAGAAGGCTGGAGGCCCTGATCTTCAGGTGATCCGAATTTTTCAAAGAAATAACACTCGCACAACCTCTGGCCACATTAGAAGTTGTCTTCCAAGCTAAATGGAAGAAAGAAGAACATGAAGATTTAAATAATTTTATTACACGAACATACAAACTCGTTGGAGAAGCCCTCCGAGCCGCAGAAAATGCATGCAACATTACATTCACTTCACAGCAATTAAGCATTTAATTTTGGTTCATATCATCATGCATGTTTAATTGTAATTCATAATAAAATCCATATTTATATTTTCATTTTTAGTTAACTCGGCAGATCATAATAACATCAGATCTGTCAATATGCGGTTTAAAATAAAAATATGGCTTCATCTTCAAATATCTTGCTTATCTGTCTAGACATTGCTCCAGCTAAAATATTTACCTGTCTTTAAATATTTTGCAAAATAATTCAGCCTATTGAGAATAAAAAACAAAATAGATCAACATTGTTCATTTTGATTCTGATTTGTGTGATCTGACTTAGAGGCTAAGCATTACCTGTAAAATTTTAGAAGTAAACTACAGTAAGAGAATATTTTTGTTTTCTCCTTCGAGCCTTGTTTGCTTCAGAGAACTTAGTCTCAAAATAGAGAAAAATAATTATATATATATATATATATATACATATACAGGGCGTCCCAAAAAAATGTATACACACTTTAACAGCTGATAGCTCAATTGATGTTTCTTTCTTTCCAAGTTAAACCCATTAGAATTAATAATGGCAGTCAGACTAAGCTTTGAACAAAGGAAATTCATTCTAAAATGCTACTGGAAGTGTGAAAACGCAGTTGAAGTGCAAAGACAGTTTAGGAGGGAGTTTCAAACAGATCCACCAACGCGACTTACCATCACTCGAATTAGAGATAAGTTTGAAGCCGATGGAACTGTTCAGAATGTCCACAAGAAGCGTTCCGGAAGACCACGGACATCGACAAGCCCCACAAAGCAAGAAAGAGTACTGGAAACGTATCACCAAAGTCCAAGAAAATCTGTGCGCCAAGCGAGTCGTGAGGTAGGAATTTCAGAATCGTCTGTCCAACGCATTTTGAAGCGCTGTCAATGGAAAAGTTACATTCCAAGATTAGTCCATGCTATTAATGAAGATGATCCGGACCGAAGAGTGGAGTATTGCGAGTGGTACTTGGCACGATGTGGATGTGGATTGGACGAAGGGGTTTCGTAGAATACCCTCCGCGTTCACCAGACCTCACACCACTAGACTTTTTTGTATGGGGATACTTAAAAGACAAAGTCTACGCTATAAAACCTGCAACAGTCGCTGAATTGAGAGCAGCCATTGAACGAGAATGCACACAAATACCAAACGAAATGTTTCGTGATGTTTGCGATTCCATTGCTTCGCAGCAGTGCCTGGACCAGAACGGACGTCAGTTTGAAAACAGGCGTTGACAAAACAATTAAATAATGTCTGTAGATTCTATTACATTTTGAAAATGAAATGTATTTTAATAAACACTGCCTTTATAATTATTTAAAGTGTGTATACATTTTTTTGGGACGCCCTGTATATATATATATATATATATATATATATATACACACGAGGGCCACTCAATGTATTTTGCCCCACCTTTTTTTTTCTTTCCAAGTTTCCTTGTAAGTTCCAGAAATTTTGTACTCAAGTACTTAAATACCTTTTTTACAAGTTTTTATTTTTCCACATAGTCCCCACTCCCCATCCTTTTCTACGGCTTTCCTCCACCTCGAAACAAGGGCCTTTATTCCTTGCTGGTAAAAGTCCGCTGGGTTCCGCTGGAGCCACCTCTTAACCTCCTCAACAACCTCATTGTCACTCTGAAACTTTCTTCCACGAATAGCATCCTTCATTGGCCCAAACAAATGGAAGTCTCAAGTTGCCAGATCCGAGCTGTATGTTCGAAGGTAGGGTAACACAATCAAGCGCATTTTTGTGATGGCCTCTCTTTACAAACTGTTGTGTGGTCTTGCGTTATCATGCAAAAGAAGGACGTCTTCCAGTTTTCTCTCCGGTCGAACTCACTTTATACGTCTCTGGAGTCTCTGTAGGGAACAATATATGCTTCTGAGTTGATTGTTTGTCCTTTCTTCATAATGTCCACCAGAATCACCCATTTCATGTCCCAGAAGATGGTGGCCATAACCTTTCCTGCAGAGGGAGCCATTTTGAACTTCTTCTTGCGTGGGGAGTCTGCGTAATACCACTCCATGAATTTGCGTTTTGTTTCAGGTTCAAAGTGTTGTACCCATGTCTCATCCCCAGTCACAATTCGTGAAGGGAAGTCATCCCCTTCTGTCTCGTATCGAACCAACGACACAGAACCAATTTCTTTTCTTTGGGTTTTGTGATCTTCAGTCAGTTCGCGAGGAACAAACCGTGAACACACTTTTGAGTATCCCAGTTGCTGAATTATCGTATTCACACTTCCTTCACTAATTCGCAGCTCCACTGATATCTCCTTGTATATGACGCGCCGATTTGATCGAATGATCATGTTAGCACGTTGCACAGTGTGAGATGTCACAACCGATGCCGGGCACCTGCTGCGTGGTTCATCCTGGCTCTCCCTCTCTCCGATGATCTCACACGTTTAGACCAGCGTCCAACTGTGCTTCGATCAACAACAGCATCTCCGTAAACGTTTTGTAGACGTTTGTGAATATTTACAACTGTTTCCTTCTCTGTGGTTAAGAACTCGATAACAGCTCTCTGTTTACGACGTACATCACTGTCAGACGCGATTTTCGAAACTGCGTTAACCATCGGTTTTATACAAGGGTGTTTAAAAGCGGTTTTATACAAGGAGGGGAGGTTCAAACTGGAAAAATCCGGTTATGTGACGTGCAGAAAGTTCGAACTTACGGCCCAAAAGACATTTCAGCCCCATGGCCTATTATTTAGCTAAGAAAAAAGGGTGGGGAAAAATATATTGATTGCCCCTAGTATGTATATATATATAATATATATATAATGTGTGTGTGTGCGTGTGCGTGTGCGTGTGTGTGTGTGTGTGTGTGTGTGTCCGCCCGATAGGTCGAACATAAGAAAATCCATTTAAATTAAGTGGAGAAGAAATACAAAACGTGAATAAAAATTATGTAAATTCAGAATGCCTTTAGATTTCCTCTTTCAATGACACCTAAGTTGGTGACCTATCTAACCCGAACTGACTGATTTATTATAAGTCATTTTCTAATTTGTTTTAAAATGTTCTGCCAAACCAAAGAATTCGTTATCTGATTTAAGATTTGGCGTAAAACTGTACTCTTCAGGAACCAACCTTCTTCGATGGAAAAAACGAATCACTCTAAATGTAGTGCTCCTGTTAGTTGATGATTGGTTAATTTGAGGGGAAACTCCATCTTTAAGGCAGTCAGGTTTGGTTGATTGGAATTTTTGTCTAAAAATTGCTAAAACGCAAAGTTCAAAATTTTCAGTATTTTGTCAAATACCAAATACTATGGTTTGTCTTCAAATTTGGTACAGATGTTAGAATTACTTGGAAGGTCCTAAATGTAAAATATTTAATAATTACTCAAATGAGTTTAGTAGATATGGGACGTTTTCCCATGTTTACCTAGCCATATATCAAATATCTTGTCATTTAAAAACGATATCAAAGAAAGAACTTATATTTCTTTCATTACTCTTCATTGTGATGAATTTGGGAAAGTTTCAGCAGAATCGAATTTTGTCGAAAAATGCCAAAAACGCTAATAGCAACAACGCGGGAGCAATTGCGTGCTCCCCGGACTACTCTTACTCTCCGTCGACATTAAGACTAATCCAGGCCCCACTACAACTTACACATGTCACTATACACAAAGACATAGACACACTAAGACTACGAGACACAGACAGAAGCATAATATTAACATATTACAGTACAACGTAGCAGTGCCGGCCTTAGGGGTGTGCGAACCGTGCGGTCGCACAGGGCCCGCAACTTAGGGGGGCCCGAAAATTTCATAGAAATTTACCATCAGAATGCCAAAATTGGTGCAAATTAATGTAATTTATTTTTTTATTTTCAGATCACCGATCCATCATGGCCTTAATGATTGCATTGAATATTTAAGCTATAAATGACAAAAAGTAAATCTGTATTTCAGTATTTGGAGTGCTGCAACTTATCAAGTAAGATAGGTATGATATAACATTTATATTGCTGAGCTTTCTAGACTGGTCTTACCTATATATTAAAAACAAATTTTATCCTATTCCTAATTAAATATCCTAAGGCCGGCGTTGGTTGAAACCTCTTATGATAGTTTAAATATTTGATAATAATAAAGTAATAAGTAGTAATAATAGTAAAGGCTATTGTTCTGTTGGTATTCTGTTACAGGTGCACTTGTATAGTTAAATTTTACTTGTTGTACTTGTTAACAATCTTCTAAAATAAAATGATTAGCAATGAAAAACAATTTGACTTGTGTCATGGGGGGCCCGTACAGTATACTCTGCACAGGGCCCGAAATATCCTAAGGCCGGCGCTGAACGTAGATGGCCTCACAAACAAAATCATGCAGCTTAAGGAATTCGTACACAAACAAAACATTCGCATACCACTTATACAAGAAACAATTTAACTAAAACGCACACACAAAACACCCACTATCCCTGACTTCACGGCGATCCGTCAATATCGTACTGGGGGTCACGGGGGTGGACTCACCACTTACATACGTAAAAGCATTAGCTACACTGATGCCACCCAAAACATTACAAACACAATCCAAGCAGATAACACGATAGAAATACAGGCAGTTAACATTAAAACACGCGCAAAACACACCACCACACTCATCAACATTTACATCCCACCAGATAGTTCACCTCAGGTGCCAGCCAATTACAATTCACAGTTACACACAATCTGGCCTCTCTCACTAATGTCATCTTAGCAGGAGACTTCATCGCTAAAGACACTAATTGGTACCTGCACAACCAAAGCAACACCAGAGGCGCCAACATAGCTGCACAACTAAACATCCTCTTCATTCTTAACAATACAGAAGAACATACACACATACCACATCAAGCAGGATACTCAAACTCCTCCCCAGACATAACGTTCTGTTCCCCCTCACTAGCAACACATACACACTGGAGAACAGAAAAACAATTGTCATCAAATCACCTGCCCATCATCATTACAACACGCTCTACACTCTGCCCCAACAGCCTTAGGCACACTTACAGAAATTACAAGAAAGCTGATTGGGAACAGTTCAAAATACAGACTGAGGAACAATTCACCACATTAAACAGCACACCTATCATAACCTCAATACAACACTCAAGACATTTAATCAGATCATCAATAATGCAAACAAATACACAGTGGTGGGCACCGTTAACCAAAAAGTTAACTTCGTTAACCGCTAATCCGTTAACCAAAAAGTTAACTTCGTTAACCGTTAATCCGTTAATTCGTTAAACATGTAACGGAAGTTACCGATAAACCGTTAACGTTAAACTTTTATTATAAAAAAAATGAAAAACACAATATATATATATAAATTTAATTTTCCCTCTTCTTCTCGTTCTCCATTTTGTCCATGAGATGCAGGTTGCCCTTCATGAAAATTAGCATATCAAAGTTTTCATCAGACAGGGATGATCTCTTGGCCCTCAGGATGTCCTTGCCCATAGAGAACAAACGCTCCACTGCAGCACTGAAGGGGATGGCAAAGATACTAAAGAGTAAACAGCCTCTGGCGCCACACGCTCACATTTACTTCTCAACGCCATCTATTATCTCATAAAGAAACTAATTCACATTGGGACTTGAAAGTACCGGCAGGATCAACCGGGTAGAAAAATAATTATGGAGATTTTAAAGATGTGGTACCTAGAAGTACCGCCAGGACATAAAGGGTTAAGGTGAAAACGCTCCCATTGTAAGACATCAATTGACTTAATTTATGTCATCAAAGTGACATGAGAATTGAAATCTTACCTGATCAGTTTTATGGTTCTTGAAATGTATCAAGGAGACTACTAATAAGGTACTCACAGACATATTATAAATATACATGACTTACTTGACAACGATTATTTTTAAATATTCACTAGCACAAACATGTTGCGCAAGAGACAGACTGCAAATGAAACGAATGTAGTTATTTGTTGTAATTGTTACATATATATTATTGAAAGTGCCTTAAAATGCTCGTGATATTTCTTGAAAGAAGTTGAAACATTCAACTCAAATGGCAAATCTTTCCGCCTGATTTTACAGTCGACCATATTTGCTCAAACCAATGCCATAAATAACTACCATATTGGTAAGACACAAATTGTGGCGACGGAAACAAATATATCGCCTGATTTTGCACTGCGGAAATGGAAATTCGTTCATCACTATTAACAGTGGCGGATTAATTGCGCACCTGCTCAGCACTGAAAATAATAGAAACTTTTAAACGTTTATTTATGAATTTTTGGGTTAACGGACTTGAGTTAACGGAAGTTAAATGTAACGGAAGTTAATTAGTCCGATAATGATTTTCAAAGTTAACTTAAAAGTTAAATCGTTAACGAAAAAGTTAACTTCGTTAATTAACGATTAACGGATTAACGGTTTGTGCCCAGCTTTGCTGAATACATACTCAAGGGCAACATTAGGAAACAACCCAAATTACACTAGAGAAACAGCCCACCTCATGAAGGCAACGTAACAACCTCAAACATAACACACAGAAGCCATAAAACAACAGCTACAACAGCTCAACACAGAAATAAACAACAAACTTAAAGAAAAACAAACAGAAACATTTAGGGAATTCATAACAACACTAAACCACTCCACAGATACATCCAGGCAATAGAAGACTATAAACAGCATTACCCACTCTAACAGCGGCATTCACACCTCACACGCGGCTATCTGTCGCAGCCAAAATAATATCCCAACATATACAGGGTGGGCCGTAAGTTTCCATACATAGGAAAAATAAACATTTTTTTATGGACAACCATTTTTATTTATATAATATGCTCTACATGGTTGCCATTGTTTTGAAAACACATTTCAATACGTGTTCCCCACTGTTGATGAACACGCATTAGCACAGTTGACGTTATGCTTGTAATGGCGTTGGTGATACGTTCCTTTAGATGATTTATGTTTCGTATCTTTTCCTGATACACCATGGCCTTCAAGTGCCCCCAAAGATAGAAATCAAGGGGGGTGAGATCTGGGGATCTGGGAGGCCACTCCACAGGACCACGCCGACCAATCCAAGCATCCGGAAACTGCTGATCCAAATACCGACGCACGTGAAGACCATAATTTAAATTTTCCTATGTATGGAAACTTACGGCCCACCCTGTACATCACAAGCTAACATTCTAGCAGTGCTGGGCAAGTTCCGCACACCTTCCGCACCTCCGCACATCCGCACTGTGCGGAAGCGCGAAATGGTGTGTGCGCGGTCACATCGGTAAAAAGGTGCGGAGGTGCGGGTGCGGAAGGTGTGCGGATTGGTCCGCACACCCGTATTGCATTGTATCTTTTGTATTTGAGTAGCTGTGAATAAAGTAATATAGTATTAGTATAAAATAAAATTAAATGATATTGTATTCTAGTAATTTTCTGACCTCACAACAAAAAAATGACTTTATTGTATTAAAACTTTATTTTCACAATTAAATATTAAATAAAAGTTTATAAAAGTATTAATATATTAATGGAAACTTATATATTTCCTTGCGATAAAACTTTATATATGTAAATAGGGTGCGGGTGCGGGTGTGCGGAAGTGCGAAAACTTAGAGGTGTGCGGAAGTGCGGGTGCAAACCTTCCATTTAGTGTGCGGTTGCCCAGCATTGCATTCTAGTTAATCTCTACGCAAAGGTAAGTCACTTAAACAGAGACAACAACCAGAAACACGCAGACAGACAAACAGCCAGATACAAGAAAACCTACAGACTCGACACGACCATTACACCCTTCAATACAGACCAGACCCCAAGATCATCAAAAACATTAAGAATTCGAAGGCTACTGGACCAGACAACATATCTAACATACACCTTAAACACTTGGGCCCACAGGGAATACTAGCTCTTACAAACATCAGCACATATTCATACCAACACTATTATTCCTGACATATGGAAACAAGGTAAAATTATTACACTACTCAAACCAAACAAAAATCCAACAGAACCAGCTTCCTATAGACCCATTACTTTACTATGCACACCTTCCAAAGTAACAGAAAGACTAATCTTACAAATCACCAACCCACACATACCACTATCGCCTACTCAATATGGATTCAGACCTCACCACTCAACCACGACATTACTCACTAACCTCACGCAGCACATCATGGATGGCATCAACTCCAAACGACCAGCTCAACGTACACTATTAGCAATAATAGACATTAGTAAAGCATTTGATGCTATCCCACGCTTCCCTCTCATAAACAAAATACTCAACACAAACATGCACAATAACACCAAAAGGTGGCTGAGCAACTATCTTTCAGAAATATACTTATATGTCACATTTAATGGCAAGTCATCCAAAAACAAGCGTTTTCCGAACGGGGTCCCTCAAGGCTCTGTTCTCTCACCAACACTGTTCAACTTATACATGCATGACATTCCAACACCCATAGATAACAAGCTTACCTTATCATCACATGCAGATGACATCACTCTAACATCCACCCACAACAACATCGACACCGCTATAAATAACCTACAAACATACATAAACAGTATACAAGACTGGCTCACACACAATGGACTCAAAGTAGCGCCCACAAAATCAACCATCACCTTGCTAACAAGCAACACAAAAGAACCCCAGATAACTCCACAGCTTACATTAAACAACACCAACATTCCACACACTCACAGGACCAAAGTACTTGAGGTCACATACAACACATCATTATCTTTTGCAAACCACATTCAGGACATTAAAAACAGATGTACGTCAAGACTTAACACGCTTAGGGTATTAACAGGCACAAACTTTGGACACCAGCAGGAAACAACATCACTCATGTACAAACAATATATTCGCTCAGTTATGGACTATGCTAGCCCATGCTGGGCAGTGGGCACCCATTATCTCAAACACACACATAAACACCTTACAGACAATACAAAACAACGCACTTCGTATCATTACAGGATATACTCAAGCAACATCAATAGAACACCTGCACACGAAAACAAAAATACTGAAAGTTAGGGAACATTTAGACATGAGGGGAACACAATTCATGGTAGCAGCGACGGTAATTATTTACAAAATGCCATGACCTGAAGTTGAAGTCAAAAATACATTTTTCTAGTGTATTTTGGTGTCCTCTGTTAAATATGACCTTCATTTCCTGTGCAAATGGAAAGAAAGATGATTTTTTGGGCATTATTTCAGAGTCATATTTCTTTCCATGTGCACAGAAAATGAAAGTCATATTTTTGACATCATCTAATCTAACCTAACCTAATCTAACCTAACCTAATCTAACCTAACCTAATCTAATCTAACCTAACCTAACCTTCCTTTTGCTTGAATCACCGTCTAAACTGATATTTACACAGAGCACACCAAAATACACTAGAAAAATGTATTTTTTATTTCAACTTCAGGCCATGTCATTTTCGTTTTCGTCATTTTCGTTTAAACTAACGAAAATATCACTACTTAACCAAACCAATCATCAAGGGTGTACAGTTGACCTAACCGGGCATTCAGTTGACCTAACCGGGCATTCAGTTGGCCTAACAGGTTAATATTGGTTTTTTCACCTAAATATCTTCTGATCTTTTTGTATTAGGCACTCACTGTCACATTTCGGGCAAGTTAAGGATGAGATAACAACGCCGTAATTGATAAAAACATCCAATGCTTTCTCTTCATCTAGGGCACATGACGAATCAAGTTCTCAAAGTCAGAAACCACACGAACAGCACGTCATAATTCTATCACAAACACGACCAAACTGAATCCAATTAGAAAAAAAAATAGACAGAACAGAAACCAACCAATTAAGTCGCAGAGTAGCGAAAAAATAGCCCAATCAGGAAAAATATTTTATGAAAAAAAGTACATTATAGTCAAAACAGGAAATATTCACTATAAAAATGTAACTTGTAATTTTTTTCTATAATCTTGCATTTCCACAGGAAACGGATAACATATTAAGTGTTATTTTATTTATTTGTCGGGTTCGAAATCCCAGCTGAGCCGTGAACGGCCAAATTCTAAAGGGCAAGTTCTACCTAAAGCCCAAGTTAAGCTAAATTAAACTTTACGGATTTGAGATCCTATTAGGTCCTACCTCAGGGTAACCTCAGGGTTGCTGACTCGATGCGGGCCTACCTTAGACCTTAAATTACATGAACTTAAAAGGTAAACAAAAGGGTACTATTTGTGGTCTTCTTTATGAACCTTGCAACAACAACGCAACCTGGACTATTGCACGATGCAACAATCATGTATCTAAACAACCAAACTGAATTGCAAGAGAGCTCTCTATCAAACCACACCTTTACGTACGACCTTCCACAAACGAGTAGAAAGACGCGCAGCGTCTCAAAATGATGCCAACAGTGTGACCAAACAATGATGCCACAAGAGCTCAAAAATGCTAGCTCTAAATTAATTAATTTTTCACTAACCTTACAAATATGAGATGGATATATATACACACCTTAACTTAATATATACAAGCAATGCTGCATCAATCAGCTTAGTCATCGTATCGCCTTGGGACAACAATGGTTCTTCCTCTTCTAGATTTTCTAACACTCCCCACCGAAGAGGCATTGTTGTCATTACCTTCTGCAAGGTTAGCCAAGCCTTCTTCATGAGGCTGTAACTCAAATGTTTCATCTTGACTATCTGTGTTTTTGCTGATTTCTAAAGCATAGAGTTTTTGTATAGGTCTCTTTAACTTTCCTCCTGAAGTCTTTACCAGTGCAGACCTAACTAAATTGTCTTTGCCAACAAACAACTCTTCAATTATGCCAAGCTTCCAGCATTGCCTTGGTCTTTCATCCCCAATCATTACCACTTCTCCCACCTTGATACAATTTGCATTGGAGCCCTTTACCTTGCCTGATGGGTAATAATTGAGTTCTGGCAAGTATTCCATCTGCCACCTCTTCCATAACTGATCTTGTAGCTCTTCAAGGTACCTGAACCGTCTGGTTAACTCTCCTTGAGTGCTCTGGATGGGCTGCAAGTCTTCTGGCACACTGGGTTTGATGTTAATCGTTTACCACAAAGAAAATGATTTGGTGTCAATGGCTCTGCATCCTGCCTACTGTTGTAAACAAAAGTGATAGGCCTACTGTTCACCATTGCTTCTACTTCACATAAAACAGTAGAGAATTCTTCTTTGCTCAAATGAGCATTAGCTAAAAGTTTCTTTAATGGACACTTTACACTTCTCACTAGCCTTTCCCAAAATCCTCCCCACCATGGTGCTCTCTCAACAATAAACTCCCACTGTACCCTTGGTGTGAAAAGTAGGATTGGAATCCTTCCTCTTTTAGCAAGGACCAAATTCTTGGAGTTCCTTTGCAGCCTTTTTGAAGGTTTTTGCATTATCCGATATGATTTTATTTGGGAAACCCCTTCTGTTCACAAACCGTTTAAAGGCCAAAAGAAATACATCACTACTTAAGTTGCTTACCAACTCCAAATGGATTGCTCTGGTGGTAGCACAGGTGAAAAGACATATATAACCTTTGTTAGACTCCCTCGCTCATACACATAGACTGGCCCTGCAAAGTCTACTCCCACTACATCAAATGGGGCAGTATAGACACACCGTTCTCTTGGAAGTGGAGCCACCTTTTCATAATAAGGCTTTGCACTCCAACGCTTGCAAACCACACATTTATGCAAGACCTTTTTCACTACTTGTCTAATTTTGAGAATCCAAAATTGTTGTCTAATCTCTATTATCACTTCTCTAACTCCAGCATGTAACAGCTTATGATGAGTATCCAGGATCAAAAGGTCCACAAAGTGCCCCCCAGAAGGTAGCAAAATTGGATGTCTTTTCTCCTCTGGAAGCCCAGAAAACTGTAGTCTACCTCCTACTCTCAATAAATCCTGATCCAAAAACACATCCAAACCCTTGAGCGCAGAATGTGTTGGTAGAACCTGTAATGGATGGCTGGTGAGCAATTCTCTCTCTTCACCAAATTTTTCTTCTGCATATATACCACCCAGTATTTCCTGGCTTGCTGAATCTCATTACTGTTCAGAATTCCTTCCCTTCTTGTTTCTCCCTTAATGTTGTTGGTAAATCTATATATCCATGCTGTCACTCTTAACAATCTTTTCAGACTGCTAATGTCCTCAAGCCTCAATATGGGGTCCTGCTGCATAACTTGACAACTGTTCACAGCGCATTTTCTCACCTCACTCACCCATGCTTCTTCAGCCTGGCATTCTCCTACAATAGGCTGATTAGAAGGCCAGTTTTCACTTCCAAGTTTTAGCCACTCTGGCCCATTCCACCACAAACTTGATTTTGAAAGATCTTTCACCGAAATTCCTCGTGTTGGTAAATCAGCGGGGTTTTGGATGCCTGGACAATGCTTCCATTGCTTGGGATCTGTGTGCGCTTGAATTTCCTCCACCCTATTGGCAACAAATGGTTTCCATTTCCTTGCCTGACTTCTTAACCAGTGCCAAACTATAGTGGAGTCTGTCCAATAATAGCTTGGAATTTCATAGAGGGCCAAAGACTTTCGCACTGTAATTGCAAGCCGACTAGCAATAACGGCACCCATCAATTCCAACCTTGGAACAGAAAGCCTTTTCAAAGGTGCTACTCTACTCTTTGCAGCAACCAACCTGCAACTTACTTCTTCTTGCAATGCGCCTTTTATATAAATACAAGTTGCATAGGCTTCCTCACTTGCATCACAAAAGATGTGCAGCTCCAAATTGTCTGGACTATTGTTCAACTCTCCAAAGTACCATCTTGGGATTTCAATGTCTCCAAGATGTGCCAATTCTTTGAACCAATATTTCCACCTTACCACCATATGATCAGGTAACTCTTGGTCCCAACCAAGTCCAATTTCCCAGAGGCTCTGAAACCAAATTTTTGACTTTATCACAAATGGAGCCAGGAATCCAAGAGGATCAAAGACCTTCGAAGCCAAACTAAGAGCTGTAAGTTTTGTCCACCTTGTCTCATTCTCAGCCAGCTCTACTAAAGATTTCCCATTGAAGGTAAACAAATCATCATCTTGCTGCCAAACGATGCCTAGCACCTTTGCGTCTATTGCCCACAACTCCTTAATACCAGAATCCTCAATACTTTCTGCTGCATCAGGTACTACAGAGGAATGACTCATAAACTCTTGTAATTGCGAATGATTGGTCTGCCATTTTCTGAGCTCCATGCCAGCCTCCCTCATTATAGCTCTAGCCTCCATGAATATCTGTTTAGCCATTTCTGTATTATCCACGGAACATAGCAAATCATCAACATAAAAATTTTTCCTTATGTGTTCAATAGTGTTAGGATAGACTTCAGAATATTTCTTAAAATGGTACTGCATAGTAGCTGCCAACAGAAATGGACTAGAGCTGAGGCCAAACACACTGACTTCATTCTATATGCTTGAACCTTAGGTTCATTTTCCAACAAGTCTTTCGTATCCACCCACAGATACCTTACTGCATCTCTGTCCTCTGGTTTTAACTTTATCCGCAAAAAAGCTTGCTTCACATCTGCAGTCAATGCTACTCTACCAAACCTGAATCTCAGTAACAAGGAAAATAAATCTGCATTTAAATTTGGCCCAGCATCCAAACAGTCATTCAAGGACACACCACCTTTGTCCTTGGCTGAGCCATCAAAAACTACCCTCAGTTTGGTGGTAGTTTTGTCTCGCCGTACCACTGCATGGTGTGGCAGATAATGTGCCTCCTGGCTCACCAGCTCACCTTGCACCCTTTCAGCATAGCCCTCCCTTACATAACTTAGGATGGCCTCATCGTATTCAATTAACAACTCCTCATTTTTTCTTAGCCTGTACAATGAAGTCTCCAACCTCCGATTAGCTAGCTGAAGGTTTGAACCGGGTTTGCAAGAATCCTTCCATGGTAGGCCAACTTCATAGCAACCATCTCTAAACCCAATCCCTTTTTCAAAGTGCTCTAAAACATCATTGTTCACTGTACTTGCCTGGTTGTCCTTTATACCAATAGATTCAAGTTCCCAAAATGCTTTCAAATGCCTTTCCAGACCATGGCTGTTCTCCTCAATCTTAACAAAGAGAGCCTTAACTTCCATTTCATTGCAATAACTACCATGTAGCATCCAGCCTAGCTTACTTTCAATAGCTACTGGGCCTTGAGATGTACGGACAATATTACCAGTGATGAAGTCCCAATAATAGTCAGCTCCAATCAAAAGACTAATATCTTCTATTCCCTCAAACTTATTATTGCCCAAATTAATTCCTTTAACTTGCAATTCTTGGACACATGCCATATCTAAACAAGTAGTGACTGGAGCACAAAGTTCCTCAATCTCTACAGCTTGGACCTTGATAGTGGGACTTTGCGGTAACAACCCTTTAACCAGAACTTCTACCTTCTTAAATTTGGTTCGGTTTTGAACGGAACCCCCAAACCCAGAAATTCTTAAATTTTCCCTCTTAAGTTCTTTAAACTTCAATTTTCTGGAAATTCTGGTCTTAATAAAACTACACTGGCTACCACTATCAAACAACACTCTTACAGTAGCTTCTCCCTCATTCCCAATTAATAAGGCTGCAGTTGTTTGCAATAATCCCCCTTTACTTTTACTCCCTTGCATAGCAGTGGCATGTGCCACTGATGTCTCTACTTCTGGGGTAGGCCTACTAAGAGTGTTTTCACACAATAATGGCTGATGCCTACCATGACATTTTTTGCACAAAATTTTAAACTTACAAAACCTTGCTCTATGACCTTTCAAAAAACATTTAAAACATGCTGTGGACTTAGTTACCCTGTCCTTTCTCTCCTCAAAGGGTAAGGCCTCAGCCACCTCACATTTATATGACTTGTGGTTGCCTTCGCAAAATATACATTACTTGATTCCCTTTAATTTATTCTCAGAGGAGGCATGTAGAGCTGACACTGTACCTGGACTATTCCTTTTTGTGGAAACTTTGGTGCTGTGCCTGCCTTTGTCCTCTTGTTTACCATCCCACTGTGCAAACTCAACTCCCTCTCGTCTTGCTAATTCTGTGCCTAAAAGACTTAACATCTGCTGAAGGGGGATGTACACATGTTCTGCAGAGTGTCCCCTACTTAATTCAAGCAAAATTGAGCTAGGCAATTTAGACTCCAGTGTAGGAACCAACATTATACCATACTTTTCCATTCCTACACCCAAGTTGTCCAGAGACCTAGTTCTAATTTCAAATTCATCATATAACTGCCGTAACTCCTTGACACTATTAGGATTATTAACAGGAGGTATAGTTAAAAGTGCACGGAGGTGGCTTTTAATTAAGATCTCTGGCTTACCAAACCGTTTCTTTAATATATCCCAAGCCACATTATAATTAGCCTCTGTTAATGCTAATCCTGCTATAGTCTTTGCTGCCTCCCCTTCCAAGAGGGACCGCAAATAATTAAACTTCTCCACGGCACTTAACACTTGACTAGAATGAACTGCTGATTGAAAACTGTCTGCCCATCCTTGCCATTCCTGAATACTCCCAGAAAATGTTTTGAGTACAAGCCTCGGTAATTGAACTACAGATCTGTTAACCTTAACTTCACAAGCATCATTTGTTGAGTGTTGTGTTTCATTATTAGACCTGGTCTCTAACTGTACTGAGCTGCTAAACTCTTTTGCTCGGAGGCCTACGTTAGTCATATCATCAATAATCTCTTCAAAGTAAATTGTGTTATTTTCTATTTCATCCTCTTCTATAAGAGCCTCAATTTTAACATTTACCTCACTTAGAGCAACCTTTTTAGTTTCTAATATGGCAAGCTTCGCAGTCACTAAGCGTAAATCCTCTTGCTCTATGGCAGAATCTATAGTGGCAATGACCTTTGTAATTAGACCTTTGTAGGCACTTCTCCTTTTTATAAATTTGTTCAATTCAGATGCACTCATCTTCAATGTAAACAACCCTTGGGCTCAATACCAAATGAGCTGAATTGGCAGAAATACTTAACCAAACTGATCAAACGCAAATTTTACTTTCAAATAAACTGAATTGCTGAGTGGGGTACTAACCAAACACCAGTATGGAATACCAAATTTTCCACCCCAGGACCTTAATTCAATAATGACCCAAAATTAACCAAACCAGAAAAAATATAGGCCAAAAAACGACCGACGACTGGCCAAGTTTCGCAATTGGGCGACCAAACTTTACCCTGGGACCTTAATTCAATAATAACCCAAATTAACCAAACCGGAAAAAAAGTAGGCCAAAAAACGACAGACGACTGGCCAAGTTTCGCAATTGGGCGACCAAACTTTACCCTGGGACCTTAATTCAATAATACTCAACCCGTCTAGGCCTAACTGGGATACAATTTGCACAATCAGAACTTTGCCGAAAAAATGGTCACTGACTCAGTCTTGGGGTAGAAATCCGGTTCTGAAGGACCATTGTTATTTTATTTATTTGTCGGGTTCGAAATCCCAGCTGAGCCGTGAACGGCCAAATTCTAAAGGGCAAGTTCTACCTAAAGCCCAAGTTAAGCTAAATTAAACTTTACGGATTTGAGATCCTATTAGGTCCTACCTCAGGTAACCTCAGGGTTGCTGACTCGATGCGGGCCTACCTTAGACCTTAAATTACATGAACTTAAAAGGTAAACAAAAGGGTACGATTTGTGGTCTTCTTTATGAACCTTGCAACAACAACGCAACCTGGACTATTGCACGATGCAACAATCATGTATCTAAACAACCAAACTGAATTGCAAGAGAGCTCTCTATCAAACCACACCTTTACGTACGACCTTCCACAAACGAGTAGAAAGACGCGCAGCGTCTCAAAATGATGCCAACAGTGTGACCAAACAATGATGCCACAAGAGCTCAAAAATGCTAGCTCTAAATTAATTTAATTTTTCACTAACCTTACAAATATGAGATGGATATATATACACACCTTAACTTAATATATATACAAGCAATGCTGCATCAATCAGCTTAGTCATCGTATCGCCTTGGGACAACAATGGTTCTTCCTCTTCTAGATTTTCTAACATTAAGAAAGAGCGACTAAAAATACATTATATAAACTTATTTTCAATCACAGGTTCAGCTCATGGCATTTAGTAAATATTAACCGCAGCGACAACTAACCCACACCACCCTTGCCACTACATGTACAATCATGCACCAACACCTCGCACCATTAAGGTAACACCAGACACACATTATAACCAAATACTCCATTCCATACCACGCCCCACAGACATTACACAGTACAGAAAATACATACACACACACACCTAACCCACAAAGCACTGACACGACTCGGTCCGAATGCGGTCCTAGGTGCGAAGCCGCTACCTATTGATAGGTCAGAGACCAGCCTGAGCAGATCGGATCGAGTTAACTTAGCACGATTCCGATGTGGACATCACCCCAGCTTACAGACATATAAACACAGACTAGACAACTCCACAGACGACACCTGCCACCTGTGCCAGGGCACACCACAAACAATTGAACACTTTATGACAGACTGTACCGCTCTAGCACAACAGAGAACACAACACATCACTAGTGCGCTGATCCTCTGATCCACCCCGGAGAGGGCGATCGGTTACCTGCGTGTCGCCCCGCCGGCTGGCTCGATCAGGGTGGGCTGATCAGCTAACCAACAACAACAACGCCGCGAGTCGAAGCGAGGAGTACACTCTCTCGTCGAAGCTGCTGCAGCTGAAATGTACATTTATGGCAGAGTTCTGGAACTGAGTCCTTTTCAGATTCCAAAGGCACAGCATCATACTCCAGACTGAGATTGTAGACCTGGCTGTTGCAACTATGCCCTTTATGTTCCTTTTATTTTTCAAAGAAATCCGTGACCAATTTGAAGGTCTTTTGCCACGCGTCAAACGTTATGCCAGACTTACCTGAAGGTTTTTTCCATCCACGCTGGACCACGCGTGCAAAGATTGCCGCGATTAGCTGATGACTCCGAAACTGGACACGCAACCACACGTAAAATTCAAAGTTGGCACTTTCTCCATATGTGTGGACAAAATGTTGACAACTCTCCGTGAACGTCGTGTTGTGTATGACAACATAGCAAAGAGATTTAAATTCCTTCATTCTTGGAGAATAAACCTGAATAACTTCGTGTCGATGTGCAGACTTCCCAGGTAGACTATTCTGGTGCCAAAGATGTTGAATTTTTGAATTGAATAACCTTTATTAATAATAAAACAAATATATTAGTTTCAATTTACAATAACACCGGCTGCGAGCCTAAGTCTATTAAAATGCTCAATTTTCTTTCAGAAAATAATGTTATAGAAATAGCTTTCCCTAATGTGGCTACAGTACTGCGAATTTTCTTGATAATTCCCGTGACGGTTGCGGAGGGAGCAAGGGCATTCTCGACATTCTCAAAACTGAATAGAATTAAGAATGCTCTGCGGTCGTCGGTGTCACAATACTGGTTGAATTAGCTTTCATTATTTAATGATTAAGAAACCTCATAAGCAATCTCTCATATCTGCATCTGGAATTACGATGTGAAGTGAATCTACAAATACGTGCACGATATAATAAAATCGATGGAATTCGATTCCATTATTTATCTATTTGCCACTAACAAATTAAGGAAGAAACAATTTTAGTCTTTCAATGAGCGTTCTTTTTTCGTTTATAAATAAAAGCCTTGTTTGTGCTTGAGTCACTAACACAGACTGCCAAGCTGACATGTGTGATCGGTACAGATTTTCAATAAAAAATTTCACTATTTTAGTTGGAGCCCAGGTTAAGGTTAATCCGCCCGTGGTTACAACCATAATAATCTAAGTATACCTGTTGCAAAACATGACTAAAATAAAAGTACGAATCAAAATTTTTACAAAATTTTAAACATAATTCTCGTGTGACAGCGGAACACTTCTCGAAAGTAGAAATGTCTCATCTAAATTGGAACTTCTGATCACTTTATAAGCACGTTCCATTACTAATGAATTAATACTTATGTTCATTCTTTTGAAATTTTTTAACTAATCCTGTTCATTCTTTTCTTACTACTGTATTTTTCGCATTATAAACACATATTCTGCATAATATGCCGGATATCATAATTCAAGTTTTTGACAGCAAAAAAAGTTGTTCCCAACTTCATTTTATAGGACCGAAATCATCAGTAACAAAGATACTTTAAACATATGATACACCGACCACGTATTACGTAAGTCGGCCATTCATTTCCATTCAGAATTTCTGAGGCTTTAAAACTCTCCCATTATTAGTTATATGCTCATATTACGAACAATTGGACATTATTGAAGATCTGAGACTCGAAGAAACGTGTGAATGTTCACCCACTATTTGAAACACAAAATTATGACCTACGAAGATTTTGTATGAAATATTAAATTCACAGTCGGCCTCATACTTATAAAATTCAAGTTTAACTCCCCGAGTGTTGCACGTTCTAAAGCCAAGATGGAGCACTGTACCATAGCTAACGAAACAATCATTCCCCTTTTGTACTTATTTCCTCTTCTGTTTCACGGCAATTCTGTTTAACTCGTATGCAGTCAATGTTGGGGTTAAATTTTTTCTCTTGTTTACATAACCCATATACAGTATCTGCAAATCTTTTTTCCATTCCGATTCTTCTTGCTCAGTTCTACACTCGTGACTCCTCTTTTAAAGTGTAATAGTGTCTTAATCCTTGTAATTGCATGACATCCTGTTTTTTCAAATGTGTGCGTGGTATAAGATTAAAAATATGAAACTGCGAAGGCTAGTGGATTAATTGAGAATTCATTGCACATTTTAGCCGTCTTAAAGGCTGTATTTCAGCGTTAGACCGATATAAGTACTAAAGTTTCAGGAGTTCTATCTGGTTTAGGAAGTTAATCAGTTTGTCGCAATATACAGTAAGAACTCTGATTCAGAGAGAATAAACAATTGTCTACTAGAAAGGTGGACTTCACGAAAAGTTGAATAAAAGTTCAGTCCCGTGTCTTCAAAGTTCGGATATTCTGCCAGGAGGTGCTGAATTCACTGTCAACGAGACCATTCAGTTGTCATGAAAGGGTAAAGGGTCACCTGAAATAATTTATTTATTATTTATTTATTTAAGATGGATTTATTTCTCACCACTCATCCTTTCTGAAACACCACTCATCCAACCTTTTTCCTCCGCTGGGCTCCTTCGGCCACAAACTTATATCTGTTTCCTGTCCTATTACTCAGGTTCGGCCTTTGGATCCTCCCAAGAAGAGGCGCCTTTAACACTTCGGCGCCGTTGAGTGGAAGGACCTTAGGCAGTACTACTTTGATTTCCCATGAAATGATTCTGCTCCCGTGGCCGGGGCCCCTCCGAGCGCGTTGAACGCAACACGGAATTCATTCTCTCGGGCATGGAGGCGTACATTCCATATTCTTTTCCTATTAATAATGCAAAAAAAAACCTTGGATTAATTTTGCTTGTTCTAATGCTATCTGAAACAGAGCGAAGGCTTTAAGAAGTTACCGTCGTCATCCAACTCCTGACTCTTACTCTGTTTATATTTCTGCCCAGAATGGTGCAAAATTTGTCGACTTGCCAAACGTTCCTTCATCCGACAAAAATGTGAAAACCCAATTCTAATTCTTTATTTTTTTTATTTTATTGGGTTCAGAATCCCAGCTGAGCCGTGAACGGCCAAGCTCTGAAGGGCCAGTTTAACCTACAGCCCAAGTTAAGCTAGACTAAAAACTTACGGACTTGGAGGTCCTATTAGGTCCTACCTCAGGGTTGCTGACTCGATGTGGGCCTACCTTAGGCCTCAGTTGCATAAAATTAAGATAAAAAACAAAAGGGGCACTATTTATGGTCTTCCTTCTAAACCTTGCAACAACACAACCTGCACCATTGCACGATGCAACAATCTTGTATCTAAACAACCAAACTGAATTGCAAGAGAGCTTTCTATAACACCACGCCCTGTAAGTGCCGCATTCAACGAACGAGTATGAAGGACGCGCAGCGCCCCAAAAAAATTATGCCACAAGAGTGCCCAAACAATGATGCCAAAAGAGCCCAAAAATGCTAGTTCTAAATTAAGTGAATTTTTCACTAACCTTACAATTATGAGATGGATATATACACACACCTTAACTTAATATATACAAGCAATGCTGCATCAATCAGCTTAATCATATCGCCTTGGGACAACAATGGTTCTTCCTCTTCTAGATTTCGTAACATTCTTCTCACTTTTCTCTGGCACCTAGCCAAAAACTTCAACAATTTTACTTCTTTCCCTCCTCTTTTCCATTCCGACGGCTCAGTTGCCGTCTCTTCTCCTCTTTGTACAAACTTTCGGCTCCCACTCAAACATGCACGATTTCGGTGCTGTTCCTCCATCTCTTTACCCCTTTAATTTAATTATGTCTAAATTTAAAATCTCTCTCAAAGATTTTTTTTCTGCCCTATCTGAGCTCAACTCTAAGGCGGCATATGATCCTGTTGTTCTCAAGAACTGTACTTCTGTGCTGACACCCTGCTTAGGCAAACTCTTTCGTCTTTGTCTTTTATCTGGTACTTTCCCTTCCTGCTGGAAGTTCGCTTTTATTCAGCATGTCTGAAAGAAGGGTGACCGCTCTCAACCCTCCAACTATCGTCCAAATGCTCTGGTTTATTGCTTTTCTAAAGTTTTTTATTTATCAATGATCAATTAAATCGCACTTCCTGCCTTATCCATTCCTATGGCGATGATTGCACCCTTTACTTTTCCACCCGCTTCACAAAGCATCCTTCTCAACAATTATGCCATGTTTCACGTGAAGTGGCTATGGTGACCTGACCTCTGATTTGGGTAGAGAAAACCTTGTGGGTTCCAAAGCCTCAAAATCTCAGTTCCTTCCTGTCTATATCCTGCAAATGAGTTCGGATGCTACAGAGGGGGTCGATCCTGAACCGTCGTTCGAACTCAAATAAAGTAACTTGTCATAATCACACAGACGACTATCCGCTTAGCTTCACAATAATACACAACTCAATCCTTCCTTTTCTTGTGCTCTCCTGGAAAAAGCATTTTGTATATCTAGTATACTAATTATTGTACGTTATATATCCAATGTACGAATTACTAAATACCATTTAGTAGCATATGCGATCTTCATTTGTTTTGTATAGCCATTTATACCGGGTGTGCTAAAGGTAACGCAAGTGAAGAGACAAATCCAATTTGAATTATATTAACGAAAGTGAACAGAGACAGGTAATATTTATTACATGCAAGGTTTATGAAGTGTTAAAAATGTTTTTACAAGTTGAAAAACAAGTTGAAACTAATTTAAACCAATTCAAATCGGATTTCTCTATTTGCGTTACTTTATACACACCCTGTACTTTATCATCTTATGTTCATTACTTCGTGATTAGACATAAGACAAGAGTTTAGTTTGTATTGGTATACGCAGAAGCGAAGCAATTGTTTTTCCATTATCCCTCATCCATGCATGTACTTGTGGCTACGAGGACGGGATTAACATATAGTATGCATACAGTAATATTGTATAATGTTTGACCCACATACATAAATACTAATTACACTGGCCAACAAAATGAAACTTTTTTTTCTCATCACAAACATGATCACACTTTTATTAATGCAGTTTTCGCGCTGATTCCGAATCTGGTTTTATTTCTTTTCTAGCACGTATAGTTATATAGATACACTGGTTTTGATATTTTTAATTTTTTGATATTGCTATAAGAAAATTTATGGATGTATAGATCACACTTAGGAATGCTAAACAACAAATACATCATATACCTTATTCAATGTACTTATAAATAAAGAATATATACATTATTTTATTAAAAGCGGTGTGTGTGTGATTTCCTTTTGTAAATTTGGCCTGGATTGTCACGATACAGCATCCAACAATGGTCCGCCATCATGCTTTCATTCCAATATCCTTGGTAGCGCTTCTCCATCATCTGAATATCTTGATGGAAGCGCTCTCCTTGCTCGTCACTCACTGCACCAAGGTTTTCAGGAAAGAAATCTAAGTGGGAATGCAGGAAGTGAATTTTTAACGACATTCGACACTCCATTTCTTTGAAGGCATCAAGGAGGTTCTTGACTCCATCCTTATAGGCAGGTGACTTGTTGCTTCCAAGAAAGTTTTCACATATCCATTTGAACGCCAGCCAAGCCTTCAATTCCAGCGGACTTAGGACTTTTTCAAATTCAGTGTCATTCAAAACCTCCCTTATTTGTGGCCCAACAAAAATTCCTTCCTTCAATTTTGCTGCAGTAACCTTCGGAAATTTCCTTGAAAGGTATTGGAACCCTTCAGAATTGACTTTACCCATTGCTTTAACAAAATTCTTCATTAAACCAAGTTTAATGTGAAGAGGTGGCAGATAGATCTTTTGGGGATCCACTAAAGGGACAGACTGGACATTGCTTATCCCTGGAACATATGTATACCTAAGTGGCCAGTCACTTTTGGTGTAATGTTCTATAGTGGCGCGACTGTCCCACAGGCAAAGGAAACAACAAAATTTTGTGAATCCTGACTGCATACCCATAAGCATTCCTATAACTTTTAGATCTCCACAAACATTCCATTGATGACTGTCGTATTTGATTGCCTTAAGTAGTATATCCATATTGGCATATGTCTCTTTTAGATGGACGGAATGGGCAATGGGGATGGATGGCATTATATTACCATTATGCAAAAGAACTGCTTTCAGGCTTCTCTGCGACGAATCAATAGAGAGGCGCCACTCAGATGCCACATACGTCTGAGTTATGGCTGTAAATAGTCCATTGATGTCATGGCAATAACAGAGAGGACCGTCTACTGAAAAGAATGCTGTTAATTCAAAATTCCGCTTTCGGTAGTAACTAATACGAACATTGTTCTCAAGTAAATTGTTCTCCTTTAGTCTTGAGGCGAGAAGCTCTGATTTCTCTTTAGACAGCGATAAGTCTCTAACAAGATCATTCAACTGTCCTTGGGTTAACTTTTTAGACTCTAAATGTCTACCTTCAAAAGTGTATTCTGGTTCTGTAGATGGTCCGGAAACGCCAGTTGCACCTTCATCACTTTCCATGTCATCTATGATAGAATCTAGCCTATCACTTGGGGGAATGGAATGGGCAATGTTTCATCATGTTTTACTGGTCTACGTGCTGAATCCAAGTTTGGATATACAATCTGGTGTTTGTTCTTGGCAGAAAACCCCATTAAGTTCACACTACAAAAATAACAGTCTTCATGATGATCTCTCGGCTCCCTCCATATCATGGGTATGGCAAATGGCATTGAAGCTTTCTTTTTGTTAAGCCAATCACGTAATCCATTTGAACAGCCAGAACAGATTTGATGTGGCGCCCATGGTTTATCTTGGTCACCTAGATGGCAACCAAAGTATAGCTTGTATATTTCTTAATGTCGGTTGTAATACTTCGTCGCTGTGTTTTAGTTGTCAACTGGCCGCATACGAAACAGAACTTGTCGGGGTCATTCTTACATTGTCGAGGCATGTTGACTGACCTGAGCAAACTATAAATTTTAAAAAAATGTACACCAACTTGACACAACAAGTTCTTGGACTGGACTGATTTTGACACACAAAGCATGGCGTTGTTGCCTGAATCACAATGCTGCTAGACGTAAAAGCTCACACCTGAAATACATAAGATGTATAATTAAGATAATTGAAATAAATAAGATGAATAAACTAAAAAAAACACAATAAAATAAACACAATCAAATGTTGAAATATTAGTATTTTGCCTATTTAAAATGGTTAAATCTGTGTAGTTATATATATGCCTTCATCTTGAAAACTATACGTGCTAGAAAAAATCTGAATGCAGTTTTGGAATCAGCGTGAAAAATGCTATCCAGCTACCACAAATTTTACTCTGATGAAAAATCTTTGTTGACCAGTGTTATTATTGTTCATCTTGCAAGGTAAGAACTCGACAGATCACACACACACACTCTCTCTCTCTCTCTCTAAAACAGATAAGAGGTTAGGTGTGTTGCACCGGCTCCGCAGTTTCTTCACTCCTACTCAGTTGCTCTATGACCTCCAATACTTCAAACGCCGTGTCCAGGCATCTCGAAAACCTTCAACCTTGATTTTGGCTCTTTTTCGTCTCTCTGAGGGTGGGCGGTTTTGCGTTGTTTTCACCCTTGGCTTCTCCTTCCTGCCTTAAAAAAAAAAAAAAAAAAAAAAAAAAAAAAAAATTTTGGTTCAACCCCTCTTCCGCGATCACTTCAGCATGAAAGATCATATCAGAGAAACAAGTTTCCCACAAGGACAGCATACAGGTTCTTTAAGGTGCAAAAGCACCCCTATTACGACTAGGTTCCAGTCAGCAAGGTTACAAAAACTAATAATAACAGCGATTCAATTTACGTGAATATTTAATTCAAACACCTAAAAGCATGTTAATATTCAGTATTTCAATGGAATTTCAAAATATGAGAATGTAAAAACACGTAAATATTGAAAGTACATTAACTAATAACATACAAAAATATAGTTTTTAATTTAATCACTCTATATAGTATAGATATTAGTTAACTATAATGGAATATAAGAACAGCTGTTTTAGTTACATAACATTATTTGTAAAGGCAAACACTTGGTAAGTGGACTGAAATAGAATAAAATACATCAAATACATTCACAGCATTCATATAGCATCCGCATCTTAAATTAAAGTGAATCATGTGTAGAGCGAAGATTCAACCGATATGCGAACGCTTTTACACGCAAATTTGGCTCAGTAACCAAGTGTCAATAATACTAGTGCTGAAATCCATCAGAGGTTAGCAACATTCATTCAAATGAATAAAAAACATAGTCTGATTCTCTATCTTTTTCAAAATATATTTCGTGTGTGTGTGTGTGTGTGTGTGTGTGTGTGTGTGTGTGTGTGTGTGTGTGTGTGTGTGTTTTTAAGGGGGTTTTTCAACCTCCTTCATAACAGCAAAGGTCATGTGACGGATTGAACCTACAGCTCTACGCGAGATCTGAACCACGGGTCACTACATCTGAACGTACGTACTTTAGATTACTTTAGGCGAGTTTGAACGACGGTTCAGGATCAACCGCACTGCAGCATCCCGCCTCATTTAACTACTACCCAGACCCAATGTCGCTTAAGTTCGCTGAACTCAGGGAAGCAATGTTGCGACAAGGCCAAGACGTATCGCGAGCAAACACACACACACACATATATATATATATATATAAACAAAAACCGATTACATATTAAAGATATTCAATTAACAGACATCCTAACTGATAAATGAACATGTTTGAAGAAAATAACGTAATATGAAACTTCAAATGAGTTTTATAATCAGTAACAATATAGCAATGAAAAAAAAAAAAAATTATATATATATATATATATATATATATATATATATATATATATATATAATGAAAATAACCACGAAGGAAAAAGGAAACAGAATGGTGCTTAAGCGGTTTTGTCTAATCACACACACACACACACATTTAGTTGGAGCATACAAATTTATAAGGAAAAGCTACCAGAGTTTTAGCGCTTTGCCCCTCTTGTCTAAATCCGTTCTGAACGAATTCAAAACAATAGGATCAAGCGAAAAAAACGCCCTGGCTAATGTTGAAATTATTTTGCAAGTTAAATAATGGCAGGCTCAAGAATATTTCTATTAACAATGTTGCTAGAGTGAAACAAAATTGAAGCATTATTATTATTCCAATCAATACAGTGGGATAACTCTGACAAATGGACGAAAAGGGCACCGGACGACTGTCCCGTTCTAACGGAATATTGATGCTGTTTTACACGCGTTTGCAAATCCTTTCCCGTCTGTCTAATGTAAAAGGATCACATTGTTTACAACCAATTTTATAAATAATGTCTGAATTATTGGTAGGACTATTTTTTATTATGATATTTTCCACACTATTGTCATGAAAATACTACATTAATATTCAAAAGTTTAAGTGCATTAACAATGCCTAAAAAGCCTGGGAAAAATGAAAGTACTAAAATATTAAATGCAAAAAAAAAAACTTTTTTCTACGTGAAGGTCAAAATATGAAAATAAAAACCCACTCTAATAGACAGAGTTTATTTCCACGACAGTTTCGACGCCCACTGGCATCCTCCTCGGGTGGATACAGAAACACGAATGAACCAAAACAAGAGGGAAAAGCAGTTCAGGGACCGACCGTTAAGAAATTCGCACCTAGGTTAGATCCCATTCTCCCGAAAATGCCCTTCCGGTGTCGGGAGAATGGGATCTAACCTAGGTGCGAATTTCTTAACGGTCGGTCCCTGAACTGCTTTTCCCTCTTGTTTTGGTTCATTCGTGTTTCTGTATCCACCCGAGGAGGATGCCAGTGGGCGTCGAAACTGTCGTGGAAATAAACTCTGTCTATTAGAGTGGGTTACTAAAATATTCTTCGACAAAGTGCGAGACTTATTCACACGATAGAAAGTTCATTTTAGCTTTCTTCAACGTTTCTCCGCACTCTTAGGATTGCTAGTCCGGAATACATGGATGCCGAATTAGAAAAAATCAACAGTATTTGAAATGATTTGCATTACCCACCTGCTTTTTTCGAATCTTGTCTTAACAAGGCAAAATGAACTTTCTATCTTGTAAATAATAACCCTCGCATTTCGTCAAATATTTTAGTACTTCCATTTTTCCCAGGCTTTTTAGGTGTTGCTAATGTACTTAAACTTTTGAATATTAATGTAGTATTTTCATATGACAATAGTGTGAAAAATATCATCATAAAAAAGTCCTACCAATAATTCAGACATTATCTATAAAATTGGTTGTGAACAATGTGATTCTTTTTACATTGGACAGATAGACGGGAAAGGATTTGCAAACGCGTGTAAAACAGCATCAATATTTCGTTAGAACGGGACAGTCGTCCAGTGCCCTTTTCGTCCATTTGTCACTTATCCCACTGTATTGATTGGAATAATGCTTCAATTTTGTTTCACTCGAGCAACATTGTTAATAGAAATATTCTTGAGCCTGCCATTATTTAACTTGCAAAATAATTTGAACATTAGCCAGGGCCTTTTTCCGCTTGATCCTGTTTTGAATTCGTTCAGAACGGATTTAGACAAGAGGGGCAAAGTGCTAAATCTCTGGTAGCTTTTCCTTATAAATTTGTATGCTCCTCCTACAATTTTTTATTTTTTTTCCTTGCGTGACCTATATATAGTCTCGAACTTGTTAGTTATGTCAGTGTTCCTGAGAATGTCATTAGACGAAAGCGCTTGAGCACCATTCTGTGTTTCCTTCTTCCTTCGTGGTTATATTATATACACGGTGAACCAAAAGTAGGTGGACAGTAGGTTGAATACGGTTTGTGTTATATTATATTATAACTATGGTGTTCATTATAACTATAGTGTTTGTGTTATATTATATTAAATATTATAACTAAATTTATTTAAATTTTATTTTGTATTATAGTATACAAAAAAATTAAATATGTATTCTCAAAATAAACGTTATCATTTACTGTCCACCTACATTTGGTTCACCCTATATATATATATATATATATATATATAACTTTTTAAATTGAAATGGAAATCAACAGCTGCTTATGAATGATAAAACTGAAATGTAATGTAATGTGCAATTTCATTTCGCCTGAGACGGTGGCGGAACAGGCGTGTAAGGCACTGAAGGTCGGATGATGTGACTGAGATTGCTCTTCACCTTCTCCATGTGGGAACCATCCCAGTAGCATTTCCCACACCCATCGCAGATGTACACGAAGGGAACCCTATTCAACACGCCATACGGAACTTCCTCCAGTTGCACCTTCACTCCTTTGTCCGTGACTCCTTCGTGGACATCGAGGCTGCTGCCTTTCCCTTCGCCCACAGGGACCCACTTTGGAGCTATGCCCAATTTGGGATCAAATGATTTCATTTTCGTTAAGACCTTAGGGTTGACGGTAATAAATGTGTTACTGTTGCACTCACGGCACCTCGCAAATATGTCACGATCTTGGATTACTACTCCAAATCGTGTAGTTACTTCCTCCAATTGCTTCTTAACATTCTGTAATAAAGCAAAATTTATACACAAAGGTTGCTCACAAGCAGATTCAATAAACTAACACCAAACTTTTTTAAATACTGTACTTGTGAATTTCTATTGCTTTAGTCAATAATACTAAATGTTCAAATCTAAACTGTCACTGTGGGGAACCAATCCCTGCTATCAAGAGGCTCTGAAGAGAGTACACTCAAGGTATTGCCCTGATCAAGGAGTTCAACAACTCTATCAAAAAGATGAAAATCCAAAATATCTATTCTGTGCAGTCACCAAATGCAGAAAACTGTTCCCAACTGCAAAGGCCAGCCAGCTATTTCAGTTGATTTGTTAAATTAAAGGAAGTCAACTAGCTAACATTAATTAATTAGTTAATGTTTCAATAAAATTAAGTGAATGAACTCCTTCAACAAGAATGTGATGTACAGGAATTTTATACTTTTAGGTTATTAGGGTCAAGAGGTCTTCAATTTGAGGGACCCCTAAATTCATTTCAATCTAAAAAATTTAGTCAAAGTAGGTTTAACTGTTAATACAATAACAGCACTGATAAGGAAAATAAAATTTTAAACATTTTTTGAATCACCCTGAAATATATACATATATACTGGGTGATTACAAATGATCTTGATTTTAAACATTATGAAAAACTAACGAAGCTACAGTGAAAAGCAAGATATACAAATAGAGAAGAACTCAAAAAGTTTTCTTTACAATCTATTGAAATTCAATACGAGCTCCTTTTGTGGCTCTGCAGATATCAAAACATTATTCTGTTTCCTTCCATACATTTTGTAGTATATCATACTGACTTTTCTAATAGCCTCGCATATCCTTTCCTTCAAATGTTCCAAAGTTGTTGCCATTGGTGGAACAAAAACTTAATTTTTGACATAGCCCCAGAGGAAGAAGTCAAGGGGGGTTAGATTGGGTGAATGAGCCAGCCAAGGAATGGGCCCCCAACACCCGATCCGATGATCAGGCAATTGCTCATTCAGGAATGTTATAACTCAAAAGGAGCTCATACTGAACTTCAATAGCTTGTAAATAAAACCTTTAGAATAAGTTCTTCTTTATTTGTATATCTTATTTTTTGCTATAGCTTTGTTAGTTTTTCATAATAAATGTTTAAAATCAGGAAGATCATTTGTAATCACCCAATATATATAAATCAATGAATAATAATAATAACTTACATCATTTCTTACACACAAAATGTGTGATTGAGGAATCTGCTTCCTTATTCGATGGTATACATTGCCTCGTGTTAAAACTACCCTGGCCTCTTTCTCATAGAGTTCAATACATTTTTCATGGTAGTCAAAAGAGCCAAGAATCACAGTATCAATGTTGCAAGAGCGTAAATCTTTTCCAAGACCCTGCAACAACAATTAGCTGGAATGCTTGCATGTGCCACCAGATTTATGTACATATATAAATTAACTAAGAACCCATTTTTCATTCAGTGAGCATGATGCTTCAACTCAAGATAAAAAATACACAAATAAACAGAGATCACCAGTGGGAATAAGTTACCAACCCAACCTTAGGGGTCCAAGTGTGCAATGCTTCCATTTGTACACCACACAAACTGCCTCCATTCCTCTTTTTTTCATCAACACTTGTGTCACATTTATATCAACTCCACATTTATTCATATATTTACTAATAATTATATCCTTCTATCAAGAGGAAGAGACTGTAGATACAATTGATCAGGATATACTCCAGGATGGGACATTAGGCAAGACAGGGAACGCTAGAACTCCTGTTTCTCATGTCACTGTCTTCCTTAGCTGATTTTTTCAGTTTCATCCACCCTGTGAGCAGTCCTGCATGCACTCAACTCGCATTTCTCCCTCCATTCCTCACTACACATTACATAATCTTTTTAAAATTTAAAAAAAAAAAAAAAAAAAAAGGCAACCATTTTAAGAGCCTCAAAAACCTTTATTTTGGCCCTATGCTTTTCCTTCTATAGGGGAGGGGGTGACGTTTATGTAGGCATTCACCCTTGGTCACTCCTTCCTGCATTAAAAGAAAAAATCTTTTACATTATCTTCCTCTACTTCTCACAGCTATGTTTGCACTATTAGGGATGCTACAGATGTCACAAAATTGACATCTATAGATGTGGATATAAAAAATTTATATCCACATACTGTAAATATAATTATGATTATAGTAAACAAAAAAAAATAAACTTACTCCATGTATCACTGAGAATGGAGGAGGAAGGCAGTCTGTCAGTTGGCAACTAAAATTTAAATAGCTGAAATAAATGTTGCCCTACCCTTTATTACCACTATCTATAACCAGTGGTGGGCACCGTTAACCAAAAAGTTAACTTCGATAACGATAATTCGTTAACCCCAATTTTTAACTCCGATAACGATAATCCGATAATTTTACTACAAAGTTAACGGAAGTTAACGATAATCCGTTAACGATAACTATTTCTTTACTAACATTTAAAAAAATCAAGGAAAAAAGCTTTAAAACCCATAGAAAATGTTTATTTATGCAAAATCCAACAATAAATAGGTATTTAACTATTTTTATCAAGTTTTGCAACTTTTTTGCTTAATAACTTTATTTTTTTACTTTTAATAAAAAATGTACTGATTACATGTTTTGAAACCCTTGTAACCACTAACCATTAACTAAATTTTAATTTACCAGAGAATTATTATGGCGGGAACTGAAAGGTAAAATTAAATTTTAGGCACATTTATTAAAGACTATGACACAATGTGCTGGTTGCCCTTCAGAAAGACCAACTTCTCAAAGTTAGGCCCAACTGCCAGTCTTGACCTCTTGGGCCTCAGGATGTCCTTGCCGAGAGAGAAGAGCCGTTCCACTGCGGCAGAGGACGGAATTGGCAGACTGAAGTTATAGCGGTTTGAATTCATTCGAGGAGCGGTGATCTTCCGTGAATGACTCCTCGCAGTTAACGTGTTAACGGACTTTAACAGACTAAATATCGAGTTATTGGAAGTTAACTGGTCCGATAACGATAAATGGAGATTAACTTCCGTTAATAGTCCATTAAAAAAAGTTAACCGTTAATTAACTGTTATTGGATTAACGCTTTAGTGCCCAACACTGTCTATAACTAAAAACAAGAGAGTAAATTTTCCTCATCCAAAGCAGCATAGATGCTCCAAATTTCACCAAAACTTAAGTCTATGGGTTCTTTATTTCTGTTAATTAAATTATATTAGACTAACTCAAGTGTAAAAAAAACTATATTTCTATGATGATTCCCTATCGAACAAGCAATCCATCAAAAATTTCAAGTGGAATTTAATGACTAGATGATAGGCAAAAGACTGGTGCCTTTTTGTTAAAAATGAATGGTTCAAAAGTTATGGCATGAAAGTGTGATGAACAATGGACAACTGCAATCAAGTATGGCCCCTCCAAATTTTTTTTGTCAGGGACATAATAAATCCTTAAGTATACCACAGATCAGCATTTCTCAAATTTTCATGTCCCTTACACAATTATATTACGTGTGGAAAAAATTAAGCCATGTGGGCCTCTCTACATCATCCAAGTTGGTTAAATCATCTATATCTACATTTTATGACAATTTTGCAAAATGCTGATTCCAGTTGGGTGTAAAACTGACTGAAATCTCAACTTATAGAAAAGAAATTAGGAGATGAGGCTTAAGTAATAGTGGCCTCAATGAAAAACCTTTCAGACTACCATATTTTACGCCTCATAAGATGCTACTTTTTTCCTGAAAAATGTCTCCAAAAATCACTTCAGGGCTCATATGTTATTGTTTTGTTTAATGTTCTTTTAATAAAGTTATGGGAATATATTTTTTGTCAGGCTGATAAATCTTCGAAATATATTTTCATAAGTATTCTTTGCTAAATATAGGGTGTCTCTTACCACTTGTAGCATCTTATGAGGCGTAAAATATGGTAACTAAAATAAGGGAGAAATTACTTTCAAATAAAAGTTACATTTCAAATTATTGCACCTTTGTTTATTAGTACCAAATAGGCAAATACAACTTATGGGAGTTATAATAACAATAAATTATTATTATTATAATACCTAATATAAATATGTATATTTAAAATCATTGAATCTAATTTTTTTATTTTTTACTATAATTTATATGCAGAGTGGGTGAGAGCCAACTTCACAAACTTTATTGCATTCCTGTTAAAAGTATTTCAAGATGAAACTATAGTTTAAGAGTGACTTAGACATGATTGGCACTGTCATGTCTTAAAGTAAAATGAATATATTTTAGTAAATATCTAACCTGTGCCAGTGTCTCTGAGAAACTGATACAATGAGAAATGTAATAGGCGACTTAGTGGAAGCTCACAAAATGTACACCCTGTGCTTGCTTGGCTCTCTCAAAATGAACACCCTCCTAAAGCAATGGAATGGACATGTGGCACCATCCTCTTGAAACATGATGTCCTCCAGGTGAAGTTTCCATTCTGAAACAAAGGCAAGAGGTTCTCTCATCTCATCTGTGATCTTGTGAATTAAGATGTCATTCTATGAACACAGGGTCAGTTTTTCAAAATGCCAAATGCCTGCCCACATCCTAACAGCACAACCACTGAATCTCACATTGGGTTGCACCAATTTGCAATTGAACATATTGCCACAGGTTCCCCATACCCAAGATCCATCCTCCTGAAGCAAACTGCTGAAGTGTTTATGCATCTGAGAAGACAAGAGTGCCAAACTAATCAGGCTTGTCCTTCATTTGCATGAACCACTAATATCATTACCTCATATCAGTCTCAGAGAAATGGCTTCTGTCTAGCTGCACATCCTCTGCACCCTGCTCTATGTAGGACAGTCTATGCAGAATGCTCTCTGAACCTACTAAAAGGAAATGATAGGAGTGGTCCATATGGATGAAGGATGAATCTGGTCAGTTTTGGCACTCTTTTGTCTTCTCAGATGCATAAACATTTCAGCAGTTTGCTTCAGGAGGATGGATCTGGGTATGGGGAACCTGTAGCAATGTTTAATCCCAAACTGGTGCAACCCAATATGAAATTTAGTGACTGTGCTGTTAGGATGTGGGCAGGCATTTGGCAGTCTGAAAAAACTGACCCTGTGTTCAAAGTAGTGGTGCACCGATTAATCGGTATCGGCACCTTTCATGCCGATTAATCGGCCATGCAAGGTATTTTCCTAATATCGGCATGCCAGGTGCCGATACCGATTAATCGGTGCACCACTAGTTCAAAGACTGACATTTTGAGTCACAAGATTACAAATCCATTTTAGATGAGAACCTCTTGCCTTTGGTTTCAGACTGGAAACTTCACCTGCAGGACATCATGTTTCAAAAAGATGGTGCCATATCTCCATTCCATTGCTTTAGGAGGATGTTAATTTTATTCTGGCAGGTGTGTGTGTGTGTGTGTGTGTGTGTGTATATATATATATATATATATATATATATATATATATATATATATATATTAGGGTGGTCCTTAAAATTCAAAGTTGGGAAGTTTCAGCTCCCACCCCCGGAAATCATTCGAATGGTTGAGAAAACTCTCTAGTTGAATTTTTTATTAAATCGGACAACGTTTACCCCTCCCTCATCGACCTTGAACTTTTACCCCGGGTTGTTGTTGCCCGGTTGCAGTTGTTGCCCGGTTAGCGATCCTGGGTCTGTAGGGTTCGCTTCCGAGAGTCCGGAAACTGGCAGCGGTGGCGAGCGACGACTTGCAGGAGGAACTGGAGTTGCTCCTCGTCGTGGGTCAGAGTCCGGTTGTACTCTTGGACGAGGGCAACTCCTCGCTCGGCATGGTCGTTGATTACGGCGAGCCCTCCCACACGTGCCGCCGCTGTCTTGAAGTCTTCCCGCTTCGGCCAGGTCTCCGGGTCGACCTCGAGGAAGCCGTCCTCCAGTCGAAGTTTCTCGAAGAAACCTCGTGTGTTGGACGACGCCAGGTCTTCCAACTGAAGCCCGGCGAGTACTCGGTTTGGCAGCGTGAGCCGCTTCGCCGGGGACTCCTCACCGACCCGGTCGTGGAGAGAGGCGATGATCTTCCTCTTCTGATCGACGGCGATCCCCGGATCGAACAGCGCCAGCGCCACCAGCTCCTCCGACAGGTACCAGAGGTGGTTCTGGAACTTGATCAGCGCCGCCTTGGCCACCGCAGGGTTGATGTCAGAGTAGGCCAGCAGGTCCTTGAGGAGGGCGAAGTCATTTCGGGGGGCAGTTGCGGCGATCGGAGCCTCCGTCCACGCCTTGGCGTAGACCCGACAGACGAAGATGCAGATGCTCCGGAGGCCACTCTCCTCCCTCGCCGTGAGTTTGAACTGCTGTCGGAACATCCAGACCTTCAAGGCATAGATTGCCTTCGCCATCCAGCGGGCGTGGTGAATCGGCCCGGGAGCTCGGAAACGCACTCCTCGCGGGGGGACGTGACCGACGAAGAGGAGGGTGAGCTCGAGCAGCTCACGGTAATCGTCGCGCAGGTCCTTGCGCTCGACTATCGCCTTCTCAAACCACTCCGTGTCGACAGTGGTGAGCAGAGGAGCGACATCGGGGTGCGCAGCGCCGGACTCGTACTGGCTTCTGTCCAGGAAATCCCAGCGCTCCTGAAAACGCTTGAAGAGGGTCACGTCAGGACCGGACGTGGGGCCCATCACAGCCGTGAACGCCGCACCGAGGAGGAGCTCCAGCACATGATGGCGGCACGCGAAGTAGAGCAAGTCTTTCGCGAGGTGTTGCTCGATGAGGACGCACGCTCCGTTGTTCCGGCCGGTGTTCGAGGCGGTGGTATCGAATGACAAGCCACTCACTTGCTCAGTGAGCTCCCACTCCTCCAACGCGTTGAGGACGGCCTTGGCCATCTCAGAGCCCGTTCCACTCGGCAGCTTCGGGACGCCCAGGAGCTGCACCGCGCCGTTACCGGAGACCAAGATGGGAAGCCGATCGACTTGCTCCTTGCTCGTCAAGTCCTGCATGAGCTTGCCGTCCCAGTGAACGACAAGATTGCCGGCCCTCAGCTCTTCCTTGAGCGCCACGTTGAGCCTGGAGCGGTGCCTGCGCCGGTGTCGGCGGATGGACCTGCGGTTGATATTGAGCTCTGCGACGTCGTGCCCAAGCGACCGGGCAACCTCTGTCAGGACGTAGACAGCTCCTCGGTCGGTCACCTTCGTGCGATCCAGCGACGACGCCACAGCCGCCGAAACGATGTTCGTCGTGCCCCGCCTGGAGCGCTTCGGAGCCCGAGGGCTCCCTTCTTCTCCATGGTCGTCGCTCTCCGCTGCGCTTGCGGCACCACTGGAAGAGGACGAAGACCACTCGAGCTCCACTCGGGCCGTAGATGTCGTCGCTTCTTCCTCGGCTCGCTGCCTCCGTCGGTCTTCTTCCCCTTGGCGTTGAGATGCGCGGGCATCGACAGCGGCTAGCGTCGAGTCGACGGACCCCAGCTTGCCGCGCCGACGGGGTTCGCGCTGAGCGAGGAGGAACGCCTTGTCCTCCTCGTTCTTGAGCAGCTCCATGGCGTTAGCGGCAGCGACGTCGAACAGGTTCATCATCCGCTCGCTGAACTCGTCCTCCCGCTTCGCTTGAGCGCCAGCTCGCCCCTTGTTCCTCTTCACATCGTTGAACTCCTTGTGGAGCTTCTCAATCTTGGTGACGATGTGGTCCTTCCGGCGGAGGGGGATTCGCGCCTTGGACCACACCTCGGTGACGAGCTCGACGACCTGGTTGGCGGCCTCTCGAAGTGACTTCTTCTGGACGTCGATCCTGTAGACAGTCAGGGCCAAGACCTCTTTTTGCGAAGGAAGTTGCGACCCGGCGATCGATTCCTGCGGGGCAATCAGGTAGCGCAGCTTCGCTGCCATGATCCAGGTTATCTACTTAAAGGTTGAAGGAGTTATTCACTATTCAGTTTAAATTATAATCATTAGAATTTACAGTTTTACACACATTAGTTATCCAACCACTGACGGGTAGCTTGACTTATGGTTAAAGGAGTTATTCAGTTTAAATTATAATCATTAGAATTTACAGTTTTACACACATTAGTTATCCAACCACTGACGGGTAGCTTGACTTATGGTTAAAGGAGTTATTCAGTTTAAATTATAATCATTAGAATTTACAGTTTTACACACATTAGTTATCCAACCACTGAAAATCTGGAAAGAATGAAAAAAACAAACATTACAAATTATGTAACATTTACTTGAAAGTCAAAAAATTAGCTTAATGGTAATGCTCAATGAGGGAGGGGTAAACGTTGTCCGATTAAAAAAATAAATCACCTAGAGAGTTTTCTCGACCATTCGAACGATTTCCGCGGGTGGGAGCTGAAAAATGTTCAACTTGAAATTTCACCCCCTAAGCAAGGACCACCCTTGGGGCATTGGTTTCTGCGAGTATGTAGAGGAATTACGGCATTTGGAAGAGTGAAGTCCATGGTGTAGTGGTTATCGCGTCTGACCGGCAATCGGAAGATCCCGGGTTCGATTCCCAGGTGGTACTTCATTTTTTCATTTGTTGTTTTCTCTTTCTCGTCTTGCGCGGAATATCTCCTATACAAGCGTCGTTCTTTACGTTATTTATACTGTGTGTTCTTTGCAGTTGAATGTATATATATATATATATATATATATATATATATATATATATATATATATATATATATATTATTTCATTACATGTACTTTATTTTTCAGCACTAGCTTTGGGTAGTTTCTAATATAAATTTTATTATTACTAGTTTCATTTTTAGTCTTTTATATTTAGTTTAATTAGTTGTATCATTTATAACCTTGATGAATACTGTACTTTATGGGATTTATCTCCTGCAAATAAAAATTATCATCATGTCTATAAAATAGGGAGACCTCTACTTGAAATGTGTTGACCACTCACATAAATGTTTACAAATGTGAACATGCACTTGGCATTTAGGATTGAAGAGATGGTTACAAATATGAGCTAGCGAGAGTGGAACAAAACATGAAAAACATTACTTAAAAAATAGTACTTGTCACCATCAAAATTAGGAAAAATTAATATTGTTATTCATATACCAGTATATTAATTGTGTATCATTACTTCATTACAACACTAAAATTAAGTTCTAGCACAAAAAATCATTTAAATACATTTTAAGTGCATTAGCTGCACTTCAATAAGAAGGAAAGGGAAATTGAAATAAAGTGGGAAACTATGGGTTAATGGGACTGAGACCCACATTATAAAAGTGAGGGAGTTGAATGCAGAATGGTCAAACAGTACAAATATTGGTCTCTCTTGAATTAGCTTTTGGGGGGGGACATGGCATGATTGGTTGGCTCTGAAACCATATGATGCGGGTTTGAGTCCCACTAGCTGCTAATTTTCCATTTCATTGATTATGGTATAAGGTAGTGTAGTAGACTTACACTTAAAGACCAGATATATTTCTTTAATTAATAATAATAATTAATGAATAGCAGTATAACAAGTAAATTGGGATAAGTGTAACCTGTAGCATTGGGAAGGGGAGGAAAAAATGTGACTACTAGTGTCTCAGAGATTTACTGTTCCAACTCACCATCTTTTTAACCTAAATATAAATTTACTTCTTTTTATGCATCTACAAGGAATTATTTCAGAAGAATACCGTACTACATACACGACTACATTTCTTTACTACTAACCTACTATAAAGAAAAAACAAAATTGTTTAACTCAATCCACCCCCACAGATCAGTCAATTTTTTTAGTATACCAGTTAGCCATGTTTAGTTTGGGGGAGGGGGTGGGGCTATAGCTAAATAAATATATTCTCTACCTGAAAACCATTATCTCTTTTCTACTGGAGTGGACACAACACAACCTTGGGACTGGAGATACTGAAAACAATTAACCAACACACACGGATCACCATTAAGAATAATATACTGTACTAACTGACCCTGACAGAGGGATTCAGTGTTATTATTTATCAAAAGGTTGGGAGTCATACATCTTCTAGTTTCCACTTACACACTTCACACAAACCACTTGCATTCATCTCTGATTCTTGTCAACTCTTGTGCCACATATTACCTCCATGTTCATTCAAACATTTACTAATTATATTCTTCAATTTTTTTTTGTTGGTTTCCTCCAACTTGTTACACCTACACACCACTATATACCTTTTTTTTTAACAATGCTATCATTACTTATTTTTTCCATATGACCACATGATCCTCTATTCTCATACAGTCAATTCATTTAACACCATCATACTTAAATTCTTTATCTCAACTGCTCTCACTTTTGAGAGTGAACTACCATACTACCAAACAAGCATCTCGCATCAACAATACTGTATACTATGATGTATGCAACCAATTATTCTCTTCAAAATTAAAATTTATTCCTTCCATTGGCATTTTTGCTCTCACCCCATGCATTATTCTATCCACATCCAACATTACATTAGTGTTTTTTTTAATATATTGAAGACCATGCACCTTGATTAACCAGTCTGACACCACAAACAACACATACTGGGAAAGAACAACCTTCCCTTCCAGCCCAGCTAAATCAAAATCCTGTCTATCACTGTTTACAGCAAGCAAATTTATCACTGCAATTGCTAATTGCAGCTGAAAGCTTATCACTTCTATAAATATGGTGGTTCACCATTCCATTCATAGGGCCTTACTACACACATTCATAAATAGGCCTACACCATGATCTGTTCACTCTTTTTTCTGCAAAGTTTTTTATCTCTGCTAAAATGAAGCCATCTTACCAGCTAACATTTCATTTGAAGAAAACACAGTTAGCTATAAAAAAACACCCAGTCAAACTCTCAAAACAAAACTGACAGAGTGAACTACAAGTACATTATTCCAAAAACTACAGGACTTCCTACATTTAAACTTTTAAGAAATGCAATTCTTAATATCTGAGAATCTTTGAGTATGTACTACTAGTGGCTAAGTATCAGTGTGGTGCAGTTTGCAAAGAGTTTAATTATGCTACCCTATGGTACTCCCTCATATTAGCTAACTTGATAAACACTCAGAAAAAGGAATTCATCCTGTAATTTTTGGTACCAAATCCTTTGGAAATCATTTTATAAGCTTATTATATAATGAGAATCTATGAATTATGGTACGGTAACCTACTGTAACTAGTGCATCACTTTCTTCTTACCTGTAGCATTGAATCACAGACAACTTTAAAAGCACCAGCAAAAATCTTTGGATTTGGCTCCTTATATTGAACAGCTCCCACTCTATTTCTACTTTTTTTATTTACATTTTTACTTGCTTTAGGGGTGTTAGAGGCATCTGATTTCAGTGATTTCCAATCAGGAATATTAAAATCCTTTGATCTTCTGTTTAAGTAATCATATATGTCAAGAAGGCAAAAAGCATCTAAGGCAGCATACAAAATCTGTTTTTGAGAAAGGGGTCTTGCTGACCAGTATGAGCATTGCTCCATTTTATCCAGAGGCTTCCCAAAGCAAAGATAAACCATTTCAGACAGGCCTTTGTGACTGCATTCATTAGAGCCCTTATTTAAAAATAAAAAGAAATGAGAATATGAATCTACTAATATTTTCTTTGTCTCATTTAAATCAATTACATTAGATTTCTTTTTCATGTGTTCTTGGAGTTGCGAGTTAAATCCTCCCAGGCATTTAGTGTCCCCAGCAAAGGAATAAGTTAATTTTGTAATACTGGCATCAGAGAAAAGTTCTCCTAGTTTGTTCCAGTGCTCAGATGTGAGGAGATTTTGGAGACACAACATATCAAATAAATATACTCTATCATATGCTGCCACTTGAAGTAACATCAATTCTTCTTCTTTGTCATATTGTAGAGTTGGCTTCCATTCTGTATCAATTGCAATGACAGAGTAAGAGCTAAGCTGACATAAAGCATGATTAAATTCTGGAACTGTCCTTATTTCATGTATTGACTTTACTGGGAGAGAGAGTGAATAGAAATTTCCTGGATTTAATTTTTTTATCTGCTGTTGGTGATTATGCCTTAGTTTCTCTGCTTCCAATTCAGTTTCACTGTTTAGTAAAATCTTTATCTGGTGAGGAATGTATTCATCAGTAAGGTTTTTATCTTGCAGAAAAATAAATCCACTATAACAGTCATGATATTCTAAAAATAAATCTAGAACTTGTGCTTTTAAAGAGGAGCTACCTTCAGAAATCTCTTTAGCAAACAAGACCAGTGACTCTAAAGACAGTTCATTCTGAACATAATGCTTTTGAAATAAATATCTAAGAGAACTCAGCTTATGTCTTTGCTTTATATGAGGGCACGTCTCAGAATTAATATTATACTTTTTCATGAACCGTATTCCTAATTTATAAATAACTTTTGGTGATTTTTGACCCTTTACTTCCTTTACTTTACATGATTGAAGGAGGTCAGAAATTTGAATCTGATTGCCAACAATACCATCAAGAATTTTCAAGAATTCTATTTGCAATGAGGGGCTGAAATCCAAAAATTTCTCAATTTCTCCAATCTTGTCTTGAAGAAATAAGGGTATAACCATTTCATGGATAGTAAATTCAGATTGGAAGTTTAACTTAACCACCATATTGCTGACACTTGAAATCTGGTTTCCCTTTTTCAGTTCTTCCATTAATACAGGTACAATAAGGTGTGGAACAGAAGAGAGTGAAAAACAACTTACTAATGCATTTTGTAACACGGGATGTCTCAATTCTTTAAAAATCTCAAACCCTTTCAATTGAAGGCAAGGTGTCAATAACAGTCTAAGCTTATCATCATTATCAGCTACAAATCTTTCAAATTCAAGAAGAAACTGAGATAAAAAACTCTTTATTTTGTTCTCATATACTCCCTTGTCATTCTTAATACAGAAACAAAAAAATTTAAATGGATTTGCTAAATTTTCCAATAAATTTCTCACTTTCTTCAAAAAGGACTCACTGGTATCTTTCTTGAAGGCATATTTTAGAGAATTATATTTAGCTAAATATACTGACTCTTCATCCAATGACACACTCATACTTCAATCTAGAAAGAAAAGAAAATATAATAGTATCAAAACAACTTCGTACCACTCAACAGGCCTAACTTTATATTTGGACCTGTGTCATTATCACTAACACTAGGCTTAGGCCCAACCTTATTTAGACCTGTGCCCTTATCACTTACACAAGACTTGGGGCTCAACCTCACTTGGGCCTGCATCCTTGTTACTAACACTAGGGCTAGGCTCAAGCTCAACTTCACTATGCAGGGAAGGTACCTGAGGAATGGAAAAAAGCAAATGTAGTACCCATTTACAAAAAAGGTAGGTAGTAAAGAGGATGTAAGAAATTATAGGTTTTCATTTAACATCATTGGCAGTAAAGATACAAGAAAGGATTATAAAGATACCTAATATTAAAGATAATTTGGAATTTTTTTTATCGTATTTTAAGTTCTCAGCATGGATTTAGATCAGGAAGGTTTTGTTTGTCTAATTTCTTAGACTTTTTAGAGTTTGTAACTGATCAGGTATATAATGGACATGAGGTAGATGTTATTTATTTGGATTTTAGTAGGGCATTTGACAAGGTTCCACATAGGAGACTTCTATATAAAGTAAAAGCTCATGGGATATCAGTCAGTTATAAATTGGGTCAAAAAAATGATTAAAAGACAGAACACAGAGGAATTCTAAATGGTTATGAATCTGGGTGGCAGAAAGTGAAAAGTAGGGTACCACAGGGATCAATGTTAAGTCCATTACTTTTTATTTCATATCTAAATGCTTTAGAGAATGGGGTAGGTAGTAAAGTTTCTAAATTTGCAGATGATACAGAAGTAGCTGCTCCAGTTATAGAGAAAATTTTTATAAAATACCAAAAGACCTTGATAGATTATTTGCCTGGGCTCATAAATGTCAGATTGAATTCAATGTTCAAAAATACAATGAACATCCATATTGGCAAAAATAATGAAAACTTTAGTTATGAGATGCAAAGAAATGGGTTAGAGGATGTTAGACAGGAAAAAGATGTTGGCATTATAATTAATAGTGATTTAAAATTTTTGTAAGCAGCGTTTGGAGGCTAGAAATAAGGCAAATAAAATGCTAGGTACTATTAGAGAAATGTTAGTTACAAGAGTAAGGAAGTCATCTGTAAATTATATAATTCTTATGTTAGGCCTCATTTAGAATACTGCATTCAAGCCTGGTTCCTTTACCATAAACATGATGTTGATATGCTTAAGTAGGGATGAAAGTAATATCAGCTATTTTGAATACTGGGATTAGGGCCTTTTTTACCCAATACCAGTTTTAATACCGGTATTCTATAGTACTGTACATAATTAAATATATATATATATATACACAGTATATATATATATATATATGTAGCGGATCGACAAGAAATAGACCAGCAAATAGACAAAAATCCTTTACTTCCACGCTATCATCAAACAGCTTGGAAAACACACATGGGCTAACAATGGAAAGTCTGTTTCTTCCCAAAGGACGCGAAAGAAAACCCTTATCAACTAAAGGATGCGCTCACAAGGCGTCTTAAGAATTGGCGGGAAGTCCTACGTCACAGGAACTACGTATAAAAGCGAGCTTCCCCTTGCTTTCATTCTCACTCTCACTCACTGGTACTCGCATCATCGAACGTGAGCAACACGTCCACCAACTGCTTTCCGGCCCCCTGGCCGGGGGCCACGGCCACTACTTTCTTCAAGGCCTACAATTTATCATCAAGTAAGATCTACAGACCACCTGCAGAAGCAATCCTTCAAGGCCCAACCGGAATCATTTCTGGCCTGCGGTTTGCTGGGTCGGCCTTCAAGTTTCTCCACATTCCTCGAGATATCTTCAGCACCACAGGCCTGCGTCTGCAAGATCACAAGGCCAGCCTGCACCTCGAGAAGTAACATCACCTCAGGCCTCAATGAAGCCTACACCCATCATCTCAAGAGGCTTAACGGACAATGACAACTCGAGTTTTCGGTAATAGATCTTTCTCCAACCCACCTTCAAGAGTTTACATTGTCCTAAGATAAGTACCTCCTATTATAAGTACTCTTGTGAAGCCTACATTAACCTACCGCCGAACGGTAGGCTATACTCCCAAAGTGTGTAATCAAGCGTTCCAACTGACTCTCGTGAAAGAACGCAGTAGGCCTGTCATCCAATTCAAGTGTCATTTCAATACCGTTATTCCGCGTAACATCCGTCATTATGTTCAATTCATATATTTGTTAACTAAATGTTCTCTTGACGTAATCACTTAACATCACATAATGGTCTTATATAAATGATATTTGTTATTTTGTCAAGCACTTCAATCCATTATTATTAGGCCGCATCAATTATTCCTTGTGCATCCATGCAATCATTTAGCCTACTTAATCAGTGTCATGTTTTCCATTCAATGTACCAAACGCACATGCATTCTTTATATCATTTACTAGGCCCATTCAATGTTCCATGTCGCATGCTATTTACATACCATCAACGTTTACAGTACTTATTACGTGTCAATTAAGCTATTAACATTTCATCTTATAAGCTAAGTCTATGTCATAAGCATAACGTAAAACTACCAATTAATTACTGTCAATTCTTTGTTATATCACAGTGAATAAATAACGGCTTTATTTTCATAATAAACTACAAAACCCCTAAGGTGTCTTTTATAACCTTAACATTAATTTGCTTGGGTGTAAACCAAGCTGGTGACCTTGCTGCCATTTCCGGTCACTTCCAATAGTATGGTGGATCTACTCAAATAGCCTTTCATTAATAAGTAATCAGTCAGTCATTGCCTTAATCAATCATTGCATACAATTAAATCATTATCACCTTAAACGGTTAAAACTAGGTCCACTATATATATATATACGTATATGGGAATGAACTCAGAATGGTCCCCTGAGTTTTTTATGATACCCACAGAGAGTGCATTGAACAAGGAACTCTTCTGGGATAATTAAATCCACTATAGTCTGAATAAGTAATGGTAAATGACAAATACCATAGTTTTTCTTTTTCATGATGCTAGCCCAATGTAGGCAACGGGTCACTCGCAAAGAGGTCCCATAAACATAGCTTCCCTCACCAGCTATCTGCAAAGCAGACAGGATCCAGCTTTGGGACATGGATCTAGGGTTTAAAGCAGCCTAGCCCTGCTACATTTAGAACCTCAATATAAGCAAAAGACTCACTGTCTTCATGTCAGATTGAATACATCAAAGAAAAAGGGGTAACTATTATATTTTTAGCCAAAAACCAAAACTTAAACCTCAACTGGCAGAATTGAGCATCCACTTTTCAAGGCACATAACATGTCCATTTTAAGATGGAAATGAACTCAGAATGGTCCCCTGAGTTTTTTATGATACACACAGACAGTGCATGGAACAAGGAACTCTTCTGGGATAATTAAATCCACTATAGTCCGAATAAGTAATGGTAAATGACAAATACCATAGTTTTTCTTTTTCATGATGCTAGCCCGACATGGGCAATGGGTCACTCGCAGAGAGGTCCCATAAACATAGCTTCTCTCACCAGCTATCTGCAAAGCAAACAGGATCCAGCTTTGGGACATGGATCTAGGGTTTAAAGCAGCCTAGCCCTGCTACATTTAGAACCTCAATATAAGCAAAAGACTCGCTGTCTTCACATCAGATTGAATACATCAAAGAAAAAGGGGTAACTATTATATTTTTAGCCAAAAGCCAAAACTTAAACCTCAACTGGCAGAATTGAGCATCCACTTTTCAAGGCACATAACATGTCCATTTCAAGATGGGGGTTGAGGTTTAACAGTAAAAATATATAGCAAAATAATAGTGGAATCTGCAAATTTTGGGGGTCTTCCAGAATGTTTGGGAACGTATCCCTATTTTTCCCATAAGGCCTTCAGTTCGATATATGATCATTCAATATACGATGGGGTTTTTAGGGACGCATCCCAATTGTATAACGGGGGATGCCTGTACATCTTTAGGAACGTTAAAATTAGACATTTTTGGTTTGTAAATGTTAGCTAAAAATCTATTGATAGCGTTTTCTACAATCTGCAAAGGATAACTATTATTCACAAAATATTGCTATCAATACAGTAGATTTTTAGCTAACATTTACAAACCAAAAATGTCTAATTTTAACGTTCCTAAAGATGTATATTATCTTGTGCTCCCAGAAATGGGATATCTGAATTCCTATTGCCGTAATAACCTTGTGCCACTTCTTAGTAAATTTTATTGTCAAATAGATTTTAAACTAGTATTTGTTAACCATCGTTCTATTGGCTCATATTTTAATGTTAAAGACCGTGTATCAGATGCTCTGCACAGTGTTGTTGTTTATGAATTTAAGTGTCCCCGATGTGATCGGAGCTATATTGGTAGCACTGTGCGGAGCCTCGAGTCGCGTTTCTGTGCCCATATGGGCATAAGCCATAGAACTGACAAACCATTGAGAACTAAGAAGCTTCAGCTATACGCAGCCATGTTATTCTATGCAAAATGGATATAACTTTAGCCAATTTTAACATTTTAGATTCCGCTCCGTGTGAGCAAACTTTAAGACTTTTAGAATCACTGTATATTAAAACTCTCTCCCCTTCGCTTAACTCTGATAATTCATCCATTCCCCTCCATCTAAACTGAACATCTTTAACAACCAACCTTTACTTGTTTTTAGATGCTTGTTTTTATTAGTTTTGCCTCAGAATCTGTGCTGCTTAGACTTAAGGTGTGTTCCTTTTAGTGTGGGGTTTTCATTTTTTAGTGTTTTAAAAAAGCTTGTGAATTTTTAGTTTTTTGGGTTTTACATTTTGTATTTTATAACTGTTATTCATTGTTCTTTTTTAGTGTGACTTTCATTGTTTTAAAGCGTGTTGAATTTTTCCCTATTGTTTTATAATTGTCATTATGGTTTTTAATTGTTTTTAACTTTTTAGAATTTTTTAGTGTGACTTTCAGTTTTTAAAGCTTGTGATTTTTTTCCCTACTTTATTTTGTTTATATTGTCATTATGGTTTTTAATATTCTGTTTTTAACTTTTTAGAATTTTTGCCTGAAGATGAGCATAGTTTGTGCTTGAAATGTTGCAATGTACAAAATATAGTCCCTTTCCAACATGATGGATGTTTCTTTCCTTCTTGTCTGTGGCTTTCTGCTTAAATTGAAATTGAAGCTTGCCAGAAGCAGCCTTCACCAATATATATATATATATATATATATATATATATATATATATATATATATATATATATTAGGGTGTCCCAAACTCATAGGGGGCCAAATATTTTTTCAGGATACAAATCCGCTCGTGTTGCGCTCTTTTGATGTTTCCCATTAGAAGTCTTCCTGTAAAATTTCAGAGAGATCGAAGGAAATTTAAAGGTCCCGAACTTTGAACACTTTATTTCTCCTCTTAACTGAAAGGCAAATTAACTGAAATATTTCTCTCAAAAGTTCCATCACAAAGATGATTATACAAAATAAACATGTATTTTAATCTTAACACACAAACAACAATTTCAAAGCATCACATTTATGCATTTTAACTAAACACGTGTTTCATGAGATCCGTTTTTGTTCCCTTCTGGCTCACATTCCATCGGTGTGAGTGGACAGTTCAAAGGAGGAACTGGAGGTCTTCTTCATCATGGCACAGAGGTTTGCTTGTGTATTTCTCAATGAGGGCGATGCCTCGCTCTGCTGCATCATTGACCACCATCAGTTCTGCAGCTCGGCTCTTTGCCAGACGGTAGTTTTCGTCAGTAGGCCATGTTTCAGGGTCTTTGGTGAGGAACGTGGGCTCAACTTGGAGAAACTGGAAGAGTGTGGTGGATCGACTCGTCACCCACGGACTTAAACGGCCATCCACTTGCAGTCCCTTGCCTTGGACCTGTTTGAGTCCTTTCCCAGGGTGCTTTTTCAGGTTAGCCATCATGTTACGCTTTTCATTGTCGTCAACTCTGTCATCAAACAGTGCAAGACAGATTAAGTCCTCCGAGATATACCACAGATGACGGAGCACAGCCCGGTAAGCTGTGTTTCCAACGTCCTTGTCAGGGTAACCTACAAGAAGATTGCATAGCCTAACGTCATTTTTGGGAGATTTGATGGTGATGGGAGCCTCGTGCCAGTGACGCACGTATACAAGGCTCACGAAGAGAGCCATACGGCGAACCCCTTGCAGTTCTTGGAGACAAAGTTCGGAGAACTGGGACTGCAGTAATGCTATTTTCAGGCAGTAAATAGCTTTGGCCATCCATCTGGCCTGATGGTAAGCCCCTGGAGGCCGAAGCTTGTAACGTCCTACGTCATCTCCGAGGTACAAGAGGCTCAGTCGAAGAAGTTCTTCATAATTCTCTCGAAGATGATTACCACTTCTTAGGGCATCGCAGAGATAGTCTATTACCTCAAGTCGCATTTGTGAAAGGCAAGCATTGTCATTTATGAAGGCTTTAGCCACCTCGTCCTTGTCAAATGCATCCAACTGACAGTGGTTCATTGATGGCCAGGCCTCCTTGAATCTCCAGAAAAGTGGGATTTGAGGACTTGGTGGTGTTCCTAGGCACACGACGAAGACATCTTGAGAATCACTTCATGAACGTGATGACGGCAAGCAAACCATAAAAGAGATCTTCCCAATGCCGCTTCTAAACGCGCACACGCACCTTGCACTATCCCTGTGTTTGATGTCGTCGTGTCAAACACCATGCCTATGATCTTGTCCTCAATTCCGACTAGGGTGAGAGCTTGATGGACTGCGCTTGCCATTTGCTGTCCTGTGCCGTCTATTAGTTTTGGTGCTCCTAATAGCTCTTCCACACCATCCCCAGTCACCACAACAGCAATCCGATCGACTGACTTACCCTCCTGTTCGATGTCAGTGAGTATCTTTGTGTCCCAGTGGATCTGCAGTCGAGGTGGAAGCTGCTCGAGGTGGCCAATAACATTGGTCCCTATCATTGTACGGGCCTTTTGTCGGAAGCGGTGAGCTGTGATCTTTGATGGAACACTGTCAGGACCGAGAGCTAGGGATTTTGCAGTCTCAGCAAATGCTGATGTTGCCTGTCGAACAGAAAGGCCCTCACGATCCCAAGTTGCTGCCAGGTCAAGATCACTCAGACTTTCTTTTAGTCTGTCATGTTTGGGAGCTTTCGAAGGTTTAAGTCCACAAGTGACGGCTTCGTTTCCACTGTCAGCTGACGATGTGCTAGAACTGCTGTCGGTAGCCTCTTCTGTGACTCCTACAGCTAGAGCCTCCTCCATTTGATGCCGGTGTGCCTGCTCAAGAGCTCTTTCCCTTTCCTGTCTTTTCATTGTGGCTGCATTATATTTTCTATCTTCACCTCCCATGTAACTCTAGGCCTGTTCAAAAATCAACTTTTTCTTATTTTCATAGGTTTCTGTACATTTTCCCATGCTTTTTGACCTGAAAAAGCCGAAAATCACAACTATTTTGACCTAGGATGTTGGGAAGCATTGCCGCATGGAGCTTTAAATTTTCTGCCTTGAAATCGGCCAAAGCGCCAATTCCGGGGTCCCTTGAATTATGTTTTGCACTTTAACTTTTGATCTAAACAAGATAGAGCAACAAATTAGGTATCAAATGAAAGAGCATAAAATTAATAAATAATAATAATAATAATAATAATAATAATGAATAAATAATAATTAATAATAATAATAATAATAATAATAATTATCTATCATTTTTCAGGAAACAACAGAAACTCAATCAGAATCTAGAAAACCATCTACAAGTTACAACTTCACAATGGCATTAAGCAAGGAGCTGAGGGAGCTCCGTGGGCGCACAGTTGATATCTCAGAACCTCCACGTACTGTCCACAGGCAGGTGTCAACTGGGCCATCTACCAGATCTCTCACTGAAACTTTCCTGGTTGGATACCCTTCAGCTTTTATCAGTGGTTCCCAGCTTCCCACCAACAGACAGGCGTTCCAGTATTTCCTTAATCTTCAGAATTTACCGGAAAATGCAGGGAGGCCCATGGTTCAAGACCTTGCATATGAAACAGTTGAATCTATCATCCCATTCTGGCAGATGGCTAGGATCAAGACAATAACCAAGTACAACGCAATGAAGCTCTTCATGAAACTACATGAGAAACATCGTGCTCTGGTGAAAAGCAAAGGAAGAGCAAGTAACCCTGGAGGAAAAAGAGGAGCATTTGTGCTGGAATTAGACAGCCTGTTCGATATAGGAGCTCCAGATGCAATCCAGGAAATACAGAACAACAGACTGTTATCCAGAGAGAAGAAAGATGAGGATATCAGGTTCTACGAAGACCAAAAGACTGAGAGGAAAGGTCATATGTCTGGTCATGACAAGATTTTTGAGACAAGATCCCTGCAGCAAGCAGCGAGGAATGAAAGACTGCAGCATAGACAAGAACAAGGTAAAACTAATTACTTTGAACGTTACAAAAAGTTTTAAGTTTTATTCCATTGCGATATTTAGCATGTACTTAACAATTACTGTCTTAACATGTTGTACTATTTTACAGCTGCAGCAGAACAAGAGGCAGTTGTTCATGTGGATGACATTACCTGGGGTGACTCAACTGACAATGACGCTAACACAGAGGACATGGATTACCATCAGCCTCGTCCTGGATGTTCTCATCATCAAGACACTGTGACTAGTGTGACTTTGACGTTTCCAAGGAAGGTCATGGAATGTGATGTCATCTGCAATACAGCTGATCGTCTTGGTTTATCAGACAATCAAGTTACTGCCATGGTTTCTGCCACCTTGAAAGCTGGAGGGGCTGATCTGGATAACTTCGTCATCTCAACCTCAACAACACCGCAACAGAATGCTGCCCAGGTATAATATCAGCCAGAGTCACATGTCCAAGTTTTGTGAAAAAACCCCACAGTACGCTGCCTTACACTGGGATGGAAAGTTGCTCAAAGATGTCTTGGGCAGTGAACCTGGAAGTACCTCAGAGACTTTAGCTGTGCTAGTGTCTGGCCCACCTTCATACACTGAAGGAAAGTTATTGGGAGTACCTGTCATCGACAATTCTTCTGGCACAGCTCAGGCTGAGGCTTCAATGGATTTACTGGAGACATGGGAACTTACGGATAATGTTACTGCCCTTGTTTTTGACACTACATCCAGTAACAGTGGAGTTCACAGAGGAGCTGCCAAACTGCTAGAGAAAATGCTGAACAAAAAGGTGTTTTATCTGGCCTGTCGACATCACATCCTGGAAATCCTAGTAGGAGCAGTTTGGGAGAAGCTGTTTGGGAAGGTGAAGGGGCCAGATAATCCCTGGTTTGAGCATCTGAAGGATGTTTGGACGGACTTGTCCAAGGAAAACCCAAAGATGCTGGCTATCAACAGCAAATGGCTGAAGGAAAAGAAGAAGAACAGTGAAGAAATACTCCAAGACATTCTAACAGCAGAAAGGCTTCCAAGAGCCGACTACAGGGAAATGGCTGAACTGATAGTCATTGTTCTTGGAGGAATGCCTCCTCGAGGTATTCACTGGAGTCGACCAGGCGCCAGTCATCAGGCCAGATGGATGGCCAGAAACCTGTACTCCATGAAAATGCTGATGTTTGCAGATCAACTTGAGTACGACGAAGACACTGTATCAAAGCTGGTAAGACTCAACACCTTCCTTGCGCTGTTCTACACTCCTGTATGGATGATGTCAATGTCTGCTGCAGATGCTCCCGTGAATGATCTAAGTCTAATCCAGGACATGTTGAAGTACAAGAAAACTGACCCAGAGCTTGCTGATGCAGTACTTAATAAGATGGAAAACCACAAATGGTACCTGACGCAGGAAGTCGTGCCATTTGCCCTGTTCAGCAGTAGATTGAGTGACACATTGAAGCACGACATTGCTGCCCAGTTACATGCCACTGAGAAGCCAGACAGCTTCAGAACAGGAAAGCCTCTATTCCAGAGAGTCACAGCTAAGACCACCCTGGTTGATCTCATTGGCCCAGAATCACATTTCCTGCTGGACACACTGAACATTGGATCCGAGTGGCTTCTGGAACCTGTCACGTCTTGGCCACAGAATGAGGACTACAGAAAAGCGTTGGACTATGTTAAGAATCTGAAAGCGGTGAATGACATTGCTGAACGTGGTGTCAAGATGATGAGCGACTTTGCAAATGTCATAACAACAGATGCCAAGCAAAGGGACTATCTCCTTCAAATTGTGGAGTTCAACAGACGCCGCTTTGACAGCTTCAAGAAACAAACTCTCAACAACTGACTGTGTAAATGTCATTATGAAATTAATCATCATGTAATGCTTTCACTTCTTGATCGATTAGACTTGTGACAAAATGTTAATCTCAAATTTGTGTCATGAATAAGGCGCCTTGTCTGCCTTGAGTGTGAGAAAACGAATTTTGTAATATTTCTGAAATCTTTGTATGTACCAATGTGCCATTTCTTGTTCCAAGACTATCATAATTGTATAAGTTAGGAAGAGGATTAAAAACACTTTAATTAGGTGCCTAGTTTGTTGCTCTATCTTGTTTAGATAAAAAGTTATAGTGCAAAACATGATTCAAGGGACCCCGGAACTGGTGCTTTTGGCCGATTTCAAGGCAGAAAACTTAAAGCTCCATGCGGCAATGCTTCCCAACAGCCTAGGTCAAAATGGTTGTGATTTTTGGCCTTTTTAGGTAAAAAAGCATGGGAAAAAGTACAGAAACATATGAAAATAAGAAAAAGTTGATTTTTGAACAGGGCTAATGTAACTCGTATGTCGATCTGCCCTTTGGGAAATGAGGAATTCCTTGTCTTCAAGAGGGATATCTCCCTGATCCAGAACGTCTGAGCGGGCGACATCAAAAATATCCTCCATATCAGCCAAGAATACATCCCGCTGCATATTGTAAGTCATTTCAGTCTTGTTCTTGTTTTTATGCAAATTTCAGTACCTCTGAACCAAAGCTTTCAGTTTAGTCGAGGCATGAATGGAGGTTGTTGCCACATTCGAGTTGGCTCTAGCCCAGATTTCTAATACAGCCGATATTACAGCCTTGACACTGTTGGAATCTGTCTTCTTTTGGTCGCGGTGATGGTAGAAGAAAAGGAACAACACGTCCATATTACTTGGTAATCGAGATTTAGCCAGCTCTGCTATCGGAGACCTTTCAAGAAGCCACAACTTGATGTTTGATCTTGTCAACGCTATAATGATCAATTCTGAAAAAAAAAAAAAAAAGAATCATCAAATGTCGGGACCTCTAAATATCATCTGGTTGAGTTGAAAATCACACAGCCAATGCTTTAGCCCAAACCACATCCGGGCATGACACGAGTGGTCAGGTCGTGTTAAGAAAAAAAATTGGGACACCCTAATATATATTATATATATATATATATATATATATATATATATATCTATCAGGGATGGGGTCAAATACAATTGCCCAAATACAAATATAGATACAAATACACTATTTTTTTTACGGCCAAATTCAAATACAGATACAAATATTCGAATTTATAAATCCCCAAATACAAATATAAATACAAATATGAAGCTTCAAATACAAATAAAATGCAAATACAATTTTTACTGTATTTGCAAATTTCGTACCAATTTCATCCTAAATATAAATGGATAATATTTACTTGACTTCGGCTACCCCTCAAGTAAGACAATACTGGTATAGTACTTATTGTATAAAACTTAACATTGCAATACTTTGGCTCTTATCAAAGTAGACTTCATTTTCACACCAAGGCAAGAAAAGTAACAAATTCCTCTTGTTTATTAGAGAAAATTATTTCACACTTCTTGATATTTCTGCACTTTTGCATAATTAAAGAAAATAAATTCATATTTCTCAATGTTTGATTTTTACTGTTCATATCAATTTGTAGTTATATGCACAGTTATATTACATTAGTGTATTTGACTATTTGAAGCAAATATGGCAAATAAAAGGCTCAAATACAAATTCAAATACAAATATGCAGCTTTTTAAATTTTCAAATACAAATACAAATGCAAATATCCATTTTTGTGTATTTGTAAATACAAATACAAATACGTATTTGACCCCATCCCTGATATATATATATATACAAGATTACGTAGACACATAAGATTAAGAGATACACATAAGATTAAGGACTTAAGGAGTAAAAATGAGGGATTTTCTAAATTTTATTTGTGAAAAGAAACAAAAATATAAATTTTATATAAATTATTTTATACAAAATGTTTTTTATATAAAATTTTTATTTCTTACGATGATTTTGGAAGTAACTTTTAAAGAGAGAGAGAGAGCATTTACGGATTCTTCAGCTAAATTGGATCTCAAATTTGTGTTAAGAAATAAGCCAGCTGCAGAAAATGCTCTTTCAGATTCAACAATTGGATGTAGTTTGTCATATTTATTCATTTTTAAATTATGTTGAATAAATCCACTTTTGGCAATAGAATATTGAAACTAAATCCATTGACACAGACAAGTTTTGAAATTTCTTCCTTGAGAGATTTTTCAGTGATAAAACCATCCAAAGTTGTTTTTACTTTATTTTGTTCAATTTTTTTCCTTCTTAATAGTAATTTTACGAATTGCTCTCTTAAATGAATGACCATTCCAGTGGTTGAACCTCCACCACAGTTAATAACATTTTCACATTTAGCGGATTCTGCTTCATCTTTATTCTCCTTTTCAAAATACTTCCAAACCTTTGATTTTATTGATATTTTCGTAATAATCTGAAAAAAGGGCAAACGAAACCTTTAAAAAGGTTTTCAATTGATGTTTTTCCTTCATTTAACAAAAACTTGTAACCATCAATCAGTTATAAATAGACTAAAGAACATGTGGTTAATAATACTGAAAAACTGGTATTGAAAGCCCTGACTGAGATTGGTATTACTTTCTTGAAACAATATCGGTTTTAATACCAGTATTTGAATACCAGTTTTCATCCCTAGCGTAAAGGTGTGCAACAAAGCAAAACCAAACTTATCCCTAGCTTGAGAAGATTGGAATACAAGAAAAGATTAAAGCAGAGGTGCTGAAACTTTTTCGCAGGCAAGCACATTTTCCAAGTGCTGGAGCACAGGCAGGTACACACAAAAATTATGATAAAAAATACATAAAAAACAAAAAATATTATTATCTGGTTTTAATTGCAATATTCTTTCTCTTAATCAGTCTCTAAAACCTTATCTAAGGGCTACTTGCAAGCACACCAAAATGGCTTCATAGGCACAAATGTGCCCGCGTGCACAGGTTTGAACACCCCTGGATTAAAGGAACTGGGTAATTTTAGTTTTGAGAGACCTTGTTTGAAGGGAGATACAATACAGATGTTCAAAATGTTTTCAGGTTTAGACAATTTAGATGCAATTAATTTTTTATTATAGAGACTGATGGAAAAAACTCAAGGGCATAAGAAAATTAGACAACAGACTTGTAGACTGGATCTATGAAAATACTTTTTCAGTCATACAGTAGATTTTTGGAATGACTTGCCATATGGTGATAAATTGTAGCTCCTTAGTTTTAAGAAAAATTTGGACACTTTCCTGAATGACAGACAGTTTGTAGATTGTAAATTTAGTGTATACAAGCAGTAGCTTGCTATCGCTCATGACTGTTGTACAACTTGGCCCTCTGGGTGGGTAGCACTGTGACATATACTGCTATATATGCCATTACCCCCACCCCTCTCCCCCATTACCCCCGCACACGAAAGTAGAGCACTACTAACTATAATGCCAAGATCTTTTTCCAATCTAACATCCCCTAACCAGTTTTCTTGCATCTCATAACTAGTTTTCATTATTTCTACTAAAATAGATGACCTTGCATTTTTGGACACAAAGTCCATCTGACATTTACTAGCCCAAGCAACTAATCTATCAAGATCTTTTTCTACAGGGTGTTCAAAAAGTCTAGTCACCCCCTACAAAATGTACATATTGTAATACAAATTTTATTTTTGTGTGATTAATTGAATTTACATGCAATTCATTGACATTTTTTTTTCTTTTCCAGGTGTTTGAGTTGTGTGAACAATGGCAGACCAGTCCACTTACACTCTGGAGGAAAGGATGGTGATGAGCATATGGGTTCATGAAAGGTCACATACTAGCAAAACAGTGCATGATATCCAGAATGATTTCAACACAAGATTGAATAAGGCTGCACCACCAAACAAGATGGTATTACACTGGGAGAAAAAGCTGTTTGAAACTGGCTCCATCAAGGACAGACCATGGTCAGGAAGACCAACAATGTGAAGGTGTGATTGCATCAGTGGCTCATTCACCAAAAAAAATCACTTCAGAAACAATCACAAAGTGTGATTGCATCAGTGGCTCATTCACCAAAAAAAATCACTTCAGAAACAATCACAAGAACTTGCAGTCTCCTTGTCCAAAATAACAGATCACATGACAAAAGATCTCAGCATGAAACCATACTACCCATCATTTGTTAATGAATTAAGTGATACAGATATTCTTGATTAGTAACTGTTGCTAGTGACTTGTTTCTTAAATTACACCTACCACATATAAATACAATTAATCACACAAAAATAAAATTGCTATTACAATAGTATGTAGATTCTGTAGGGGGTGATGGGACTTTCTGAACACCCTGTAGTTTATAAGAATTTTCTATATTTGTAACCAAGGAAACTTTTGTATCATCTGCAAATTAGAAACTTTACTAGCTACCTACTCCCTTCTCTAAATCATTTAGATATAAAATAAAGAGTTGGACTTAATACTGATCCCTGTGGTATCTCACTTTTCACTTTCTGCCACCCAGATTTGTGACCATTTAGCATTACTCTGTATTCTCTGTCCTCTATCCATTTTTCTACATAATTTTTAACCGACTCTGATATCCCATGAGCTTTTAATTTATGTAGAAGTCTCCTATGTGGAATTTTGTCAAATGCCTTACTAAAATCCAAATAAACATCTATATTTCCAATTTTCTACCTGTTCAGTTACAAACAGTCTAAGAGAGTAGACAAACAAGACCTTCCTGATTTAAATCCAAATTGGGAACTTGAAAGAAGATTAAAATTTTCCAAATGATTTTGATTATTATTCTTTATAAATCTTTCTTGCATCTTTCCTACTAAAGATGTTAAACTAAGGAGCTTATAATTTTCTACCCACTTTTTACCAGGGTTTCGGAGCCGGAGTCGGAGGAGCCAGTGAATTTTGCTTACCTGGAGCCGGAGCCGGAGCCAGAAACCTTGAAAATACGGCTCCATGGTCTGGCTCCGGGCGATATATTGCTACCTAAATTGTTATTTGTTAAATATAGGTTTAGTTGCAAATTATAATTCTTGTAATATATTACGAAAAATGGTACCATAGGATTCTTGGATTTTATAGAGGTGTGGGAGTTGCAGGAATAATCTGCAAATTTCCATTTTTTAACCATTAAATATTTGGGAAGATTTGTCTTAACAACACTTAATTATATAGGTAAAATTTTTTTATGGCGGTGGAGACCTTAGGTAGGTAGGTACTAACTATTTATCTAAGTAGGTAACTACCTAGATACATACCTAGTAAGGTTGGTCCTTCTGACTTGGATTGAACTATTTTTATTTTTAGGTCAATTATCTTGTATTGCTAAATTTCTTTTTTTTCAGATTCTTTGTAATTTGTACTTGATTCTTTAATTATAATTATCAGTCTATGACCCTTCATAATGGATAGAGATTCAATAAAGAAGTCTGATATATTCAAGTATTTTACTGAAAGTTCAGATAAGAAACACTATGTTTGTATTTGTGAAGTTTCTGATGCTTCGGGAAATATTTCAACGTGTGGAACTAAAATTACCAAGCCTCAAAGCAAAAAGCCTGATGTCTCCTCAAGAGCATATAATTTGAAAAGACACTTGAGTCGATTACATCCTGAAATATCAAAAATGATGGAAGAAAAGAAGCAAATGCTTGAGCTTTCAAGACCCAGTACTTCTGCCAGTTCAAAAACTAAAGCAAACCAGCAAAACATTACTAAATTTTTGATGTCTCAAAAAGTCACTATCTCAATGACTACAGATAATTTTAAAAATAGCATAATTGAGTTAGTTGTTAAAGATTCTATTCTATGCCTCTATCTATGTTTGAAAAGCCAGCTATGCGCAGTCTACTAGAAGAAATGGCTCAGAAATTCAAGATTAGTTTAGATAAAGACAATATCCGTCATTTAGTGATAGAAAAATCAAAAGAAGAAAAATTTGCTCTCAAAGAGCAATTAAAAGGGCGCTTCATATATTTAAAAGTTGATGGTTGCACACGAATACGGACACATTATTTTGCCATCAATGTCCGATTTATTGATGATGATAATAAAATCCTCACCCGCACTATAGCAGTAAAAGATACACATGCTCAGCAAACTAGTGACTACCTGCATGATCTAATTATGAGAACTCTGGAAGAGTACGGCATACCGAAAGAATTTGTGCTCTGCATTGTCAGTGATAATGCATCAAATATGATTAAAACTGTTGAGAAGTTGAATGATAATCAAGAGGCAACTTCAGAAGATGATATACAAACATTTGGTGAACATGATGATGATTCAACAGACACTCAGGAAGTGGCATCTTGTGTAGAAGAAATTGACAGTATTGTATCTGAAATTTCACACTTCTCCAGAATCAACCACATGCGTTGTGGTGCACATACCTTGCAACTTGCTATTTGCGATGGATTGAGAGATAAACATGCTACCTCTCTCATAGGTAAGTTGAGACAGGTTGTAGTAGCAGCAAGAAACCCAAAATTGGAAGAAATAATTAAAAGACGTGCAGGCAAGGTTGCTATTTTAGATCAACCTACTCGATGGGGCAGCACTTATTTAATGATAGAGCGCTTATTAGAATTAAAACCTGTACTCTTGGACATGGCAAATTCAAATGTGAATCTTTCAGAAATAATGTGGGAACAAGCAAGAAGATTGGAAAGAGTACTGTACCAGCCATATATAGTAACAAAAAAAATTCAAAGTGAAGATTTGACTCCCGGTCAATTTTTGAAAGAGTGGAAATCTTTGATATATTTTCTTTCCAAGATAGAAGGCACCATAGCTGATGACATTAAAAGTTCCATGGAAAGGAGAGAAAATATTTTACTTGATAATGAAGTATTGCTTGCTGCTGTTTATATAGATCCTAGATATAGATGCTTATTAACATCTGAACAGGTAGTTAAAGCCAAGGATGCCCTATGCAATATAGCAATCAGAATGAAAAGTAACCTAGACCTTTCAAATAAAGTCTCTCTATTAAGAGAGGAATGTGGAACCGAGATTATTGCATCATCATCAAATTCATCATCTCCTTCCACCACTTCTGATGTCAGCGAGTTTGATTTTGAAAAAATTATTGATATTCAACATGGTAAGAAATCAAAACGTCCTCGTTTAGAAAGTGAACTAATACCACCTCTCAGTCCAATGTGTACCCTCAAATTGCAAGTTGAGGAATCTTTTCCTGAGATTGAAAAATTTGACCGTTCGTCAAAACTGTCCTTTGAACAAGTAATAGAAAGGTATCCTAAAGTTATAAGAGATGTTGCAAATCTTCTAGTAGCTATGCCTTCAACACAAGTCAGTGTTGAACGGCTATTTTCAGCACTGAAAATTTTAAAATCTGATTTAAGGGCACGTATGAAAGAAGATATTGTTGAGGCTATGTTATTTTTAAGAACAAATGTTTATAAGTAAACTTAGATAAATAATTTTAATTCATAATTTTTTTTATGGAAATAGATTTACAAGGAGAATATCTTGATTTTATGTTTAAAAATTAGTTTCCTACCTTAGCTACATTGGTAAAAATTTCTGCAAAAGTTATTATTTTGCTTTCATTTTTTAATACAAGGAGTATTATGATTTATGATACTGTAAATGTATCATTGAATTTGCAAACTTTTTAATTTTTTAATATGTAGTTTGAACTTTAAAGATAAAGTCTGATTTAAGGTTACACTTAAAAAAAATATAATTGAGGCCATCTTGTTTTAAAAAAAAAAATTATAAACAAACTTAGTAATTTTCATTTTCAATTATTTTAAGGAAACAGATTTACAAGAAGAATATCTTGATTTTATGTTTAAAATTAGTTTGATTATACCTTAGCTAGAATAAAAAAAATTTTGCATTAGTTTTCATTTGTTAATCCAAGGAGTAGTATTGATTTTATAAGCGTAGGGTAAATGATTTTGTAAATTTTCTTTTATAATATGTATTAGTAGTTTGAACTTTTGACTTTTAGTTGAATTGCTTTTGTTAATTAAATTACAAAACTTTTTGACTAAAAGAAAATCTCTTTTTAAGTAAATAATATAACCTATTAAAAATTTAAAAACTGAATTTTTTGAAATATTCAGCTCTTTTTCAAGCCAAGTTGGCTTTCATGAAGCTTTCAAGTTTCAACACTTAAAAAAAGATGCATATATTATCTCAGAAAGTTTGATTGTTACTATTTTCCATACGAGAATTCTTAAGTTTGAACTTTGAACTAATTAGGAGGCAAGTTTCTCTAATTTATATAAGCTACCATTGTTAATAAATATTTAATATCATTTAGTTTTCATCATTTTCCTTTAGTTATTTAAATAACTTCATTCTATCATTATATTTGCCTAATTTAAAATCATAAGAAATTTAAATTTTGAGTATTAAAGTGATTTAATAATAAAATATTTTTGTGCAATATTTTAAATTGGACAATTAGTTATATAAATCTAGATATTTATTTTATAATTAACAGAATTTACTATAAAAGAGCCGGAGCCAGACTGTAAAAAATTTCTGCTCCGGAGCCGGAGTCAGAGCCAGAAGTTTTTTTACCGGCTCCAAAACCCTGCTTTTTACTACCCATTTCATAAATGGGCACTATATTTGCCTTTTCCCATTCATTTGGTATGGTACCTCTCTGCATAATTTATAGAACTAGCAAACAAAATAGTGCCTCAGATAATCTATCCTCCCTTTCTCTGAGAATCCTACCATATATGAGTATATTATCAGGTTCATCAGTTTTATTTGACTTAAGTATGAATCACACGCCTAATATCATTTTTCCTTATGAATCTTATCAAGAATGCCTGAGTTTACAGAATCTAAAGAATTAAAATAAAAGTTAATCAAATTTTCTTCAGTAAAACCTGAGCTAAAATAATAATTAAAAATACCAACAATATCCTAATCATTTTCAAGTATCCTGTCATCATGTGCTATTGGGCCAATCCTATCATGCTTATTATTATTATTATTATTATTATTATTATAAAAACTAAATTCATTTGGATCTTTTTGCTATTTCCAGCTAGATTTATTTCACTATGCCTTTTGCTCTTCCTAATCAAACTATTTACCTTATTTCTAGGGATGTACCAATTAGTCAGTAATAAAAGAATTATTAATATGTATATAGTTTAGTTGGTAACTGCTTTCTTTCTGCTGCAAAAAAAATTATTTATATATATATATATATATATATATATATATATATATATATATATATATATATATATATATATATATATATATATTAGGGTGGTCCACAGAATGGGGTAAAAAATCGAAGTTCAATTTTCTTTCCTCCCAGGCTATAATCTGGTTCCTTTTAGCTAAAAAATATTTCATGTAAAATTTAAGGCAAATCGAATAACTTTTAGGGGTGGCTCAAAGCTGTTTTTTGTATACCATTATGCCCTTTAATAATATAGTGAATAATTAAAAGAAACATTATTTACAGATACATTAACTAATGATTATTTTTCTTTCAGATAGATTTATTAAATTTACAGGTTTTGCAATGTCAAATAAACGTACATTTCACTTAATGAAAAAGTCAGAGGAAACAATCACTGGAGCCAAGCTGCCTTCCCGTGGCCAGGTCCTCCGCATGTTCCTCCACCATCATCAAGTCTTGAAGGAGATCAAACCTAGTTCAGAAGCTGTTTTTGAAGAATTCTCTCTCTTCTGGGAGAGAGCCCGAATCCCTACTCAAAGGAAAGACCACATTCTTCACAAAATTCAGGCTCTACACTTGGAGTGGAAAGCGATTAAGAAGAATGCTGGGAGGAAAAGCAACTCTCAGTTAGAAAAAGAGAAAACCTTTCAGGAAGAAATGGAGAACCTATTTTATGTCACCCATGCTGATGCCTTTACCTTAATCAAAAATGAAGAAGACCGGCAGTTCTTGATCCAACAAAGGAAAGTGGGACGAGTGGGATCAATGGTCTCTGCAGATATGGTGACTGACAAGGCAGAAAAGAGAGCTGCTGAGAAGCAAATGAAATTGGTAAATAGGAAGCAGAAAGCTGAAGAAGAAAAATATGCTGCTTCACAGGAAGTTATGCTAGATCAGGGAAGTTCTTCTTCTGAGTCTTTATGTGAGTCAGAAAGAGAAGATGAAGATTACCTTATTAATCCCCCTTCTACCAGCGGACCAACTCCACCAAAGAAAAAGGCAGCAAAGAATATCATATCTCCTGAATTGGCTGCTGCTCTAGACAGGACTGGCATCAGTGACAGGAGGGCCACCTTTGTATTAGCTGAAACTGCATCTAGCCTTGGTCAAGATCTTTCAGAGGTGAACATCTCTCGTTCTTCAATCAAAAGGCACCGAGAGAGGCATCGAAGGCAAATAACCCATGCCATTAAAGCTAGCTTTAGTCCAAGTATTTTGATTGTCCACTGGGATGGGAAGTTGATCCCTAATCTACTTGCCAAGAATGAAAAGGTAGACAGACTCCCAGTCCTTGTCTCTTCAGTTGAATCAGGTGATTCAAAACTGCTTAGTATTCCCAAACTACCAAGTGGAACAGGGGAAGCTCAATCAGCTGCAGTGTATAATCTTCTTTCCAAATGGAACATAGATAAGTCAATAATTGGAATGTTATCAGATACTACAGCATCAAATACAGGAACAAACAGGGGAGCATGCGTTCTTCTGGAACAGAAACTTGGTCGACCACTCTTCTATTTTGCCTGTAGGCATCATTGCATGGAAGTCATGTATGGAGGAGTGTTTGAAGCAGTCCATGGTTCATCTTCTGCCCCTGAGCCACTTTTGTTCAAAAGGTTCCAATCTATGTGGGACTACATTGATTTAAAAACCTTCTCTACATCACAGGATGATGATGAGATGAAGGAGCAAGTTGATCCTTTCAGAAATGAAATAATTGCCTTTGCCAAAGAACATCTGGCCACTGGAAATTTTCGAGATGACTATAAAGAGTTTTTGGAACTTTCTTTGATCTTTCTTGGTGAAAAAATTGAAAGTTACACATTCAAACATCCTGCTGGCACGCACTATGCAAGGTGGATGGCTAAAGTTATCTATGCCATCAAAATGTGGCTTTTTCGAAATCAAATCACCCTGACTCCTCGAGAGAAGAAGGACCTGCAAACCCTTACCCTTTTTGGAGTCCTAATCTACTTAAAAAGCTGGATCACTGCTCCTATTCCATCACAAGCTCCGAAGAATGATCTGGATCTTATCCAAAAGTTAAAGGCCTATCATGACCAGAAAGTGGCCAAAGCAGCTCAAGAAATTTGAAAACCACCTATGGTACTTATCAGAAGAGCTGGTGGCCCTTGCTCTCTTCAATCAAACTGTTGCACCAGACACCAAGGGAATCATGGTCCAGTGTATGAGGGAAAAGGAGGGGTCATTAGACTTCTCAAAGAGAAGAAGACTCAAGGAATGCAAAGCAACACTGAAATTAGAAACTCTTGCCACAAAGAACTCATTAAAGCTTCTTAAGGCCCTACCGATCAATATTAGTTTTCTTGATGATGACCCCAGCACCTGGGAGGAGAATGAAAACTTCCAAGAAGCTAAAAGAATCATAGGAAACATCAAAGTAGTTAATGATCATGCTGAAAGGGCAGTAGCTCTCATTCAGACCTTCAGCGGAACTCTGACGAAAGGAGGTCAACTCCAGTTTCTCTTAAGTGTGGTGGATGAGCACCGAAAGAGGTTTCCTGATTCTAACAAGTCCACAATCTTAGCTGGGCAACAATGAGTGGCCTGGTCAGCCATGATACCCCCACCAACAAGCGGATAATACCCATATATATGGGGGGGACCCAGAAGCCATGAATGTGGACTTCTGGGGGTAGTTGAGCCACCTCTAAATATTAACCGATTGAGCCCAAATTTTGCTCAGAGAAGTTTTTTGGGAAAAGGAACCTAATGAAACCCTGGAAGGAAGAATTTAAAATACTTACATTTTGTGGACCACCCAATAATTGCTGTTCTTATAACTTTTGCTATTGACCTTTTGACACTTAAATTTTTGCTTTTGGAATTGAAACTTTAATAAATTCTAAAATTGCTTTTGAGTACTGTAGGAATTGTATCTCTTGTTCTTTATTGGTTTGTTTTGGATTGTTTGTGTTGAATCTTGCCTGATTTCCATTTAGGCTAAGCTAAGTTAGACTTTGGATAGCTGGCTTAGGATAACCAGGCTTTGTTGTTTGATCGAGTTATTGTTGGCTGAAATAACCATGTCACCAGAGTTGAAGTTAGAAGAGAGAGAGAGAAGGTTTTACAAATGTTGGCTTGCTGAGAGAAAGTATCGAGTCAGTGGGATGATTATGTAGGTTTTGTGAATTGTGTATGGTACCACACCGGATAAAGTTGTATAATAATACCCCTATTCGACAACAACCCTATAGATTCCCAGAACCAGTTGCAGAAGTGGTGGAAGCCCAGTGCCAGGAATTACTGTTGCTTGATATCATAGAATCTAGCATTTCCCCATGGAGTTCACCTGTTGTCCCTATCTGGAAGAAGGATGGTTCAATTAGAATGTGTGTTGATTATCGAAAATTGAATGAAGTGACCATACCAGACCAATTTCCAATGCCCAACTTAACGGATGCAGTTTTTAGTCTTCATGGAACCTGTTAATTCACTTCCCTAGACATGGTATGAGGTTATTATCAAATGCCAATTGCCAAAGAGAGCCGAGAGAGCACTGCTTTTTCAACCACCAGAGGACATTGGCAGTTTAAGTGACTGAGTTTTGTATTAAAGAATGCTCCTGCTAGTTTCCAAAAGATGGTACAAGAAGTGTTACATGGTTTTCCGAGAAGTAGAGTTATCATCTACATTGATGATATCCTAATAATGGGCAAGTCATTCAAAGAACATCTTCAGCTGGTAGATAAAGTCCTGTATACTCTGGAAAAGTCTGGCATACAAGTCAAGCCTGTGAAAATGTCAGTGGTTCCAACCTGAGGTTGCATTTTTGGGACACCTGGTTGGGAGAGAAGGTTTGTGGAAATCCCCAGAATATATGCAGAAGATGCAAGAGTTTCCAAAACCAGAAACTGTTCAACAGATGAGGGAATTTTTGGGTTTAGTGAATTTCCAGAGAAAGTTTATACCAGATTGTTCAGGGATAACAAGTCCTTTGTCTCGTTTAACTGGAGGTAGATCAAGAGAAAGAATGAAATGGACACCAGAGATGGACAAGACTTTTATAGCAGTGAAAGAGGCTTTAGTTAATGAAGTGCAACTGTCATATCCAGATTACAGACCTGAAGCTGAGAAATTGGAACTGTATGTGGATGCTTCAGGGGTTGGTGCTGGTGCTTGTTTAGGACAATGACAGAATGACAATTTTAAGGTGATTGCCTATGCTGCATCAATGATCTTTTCTAATGCCCAGATAGTGTACTCGGTTATAGAATGGGAGTTGGCAGCCCTAAGATGGGGCGTAAAGGCACTTTGCCCATTTCTATATGGTGTGCCTTTTGTACTGCATACAGACCATCGACCATTGGAGTACCTGAGCAACATGAAAATCATTGATAGTAGATTGGTACAAACTTATGAAGATCTTGCAGACTTTGAGTTTGAAATTATATATCACCCTGGGACTGAGAATGGAGGTGCAGATGCATTGTCATGAATAACACCTGCTGGGAGTGACCAACTGGAGAAGATAGAACACCTCACTGATTGCTTACCACCTGGACTGCAAGTACTCATGAAAGTTGATGGAGGTGGTGACTCATTGTTTATTAGCTTAGTACAAGTGTTGCATGATCATTATTACGAGCATGGGCCACCTTGGAATCCTCCACAACACCCATTGGAATTACGGAGAGAACTGATGGATGAATTGATCACCTCTCCCAAGCAGTATCACCTTTCAAATAATACCTGCAGCATAAAAGACCTAAAAATGATGAGACAACCTGGAGTATTGGTAACTCCAGAGGTACTGTTAGCTGCAAGTCATTATTATTCCTTGAGGGTTTGGGTTCACTATGGTGTAAAGCCAGTGTATGTTATGAATGTAACTATTCCTGATACCCCAGAAAGAAGGGTCCATTTGCAGTGTATATCTGGAGTACACTACAATCCACTGATAGAACAGAAGTGGTTTGCTGAGCCAGCAGAGGTGATGGTGGAACAGGTGCACACTATGGAGCAGGAAACAGGCCATGAGGTAGCAGAAACAAGTGATATAGAACAGTGTGAAGGGAATTTGCTACTGCAGAATCCAGATCTGGAAGCCAGGGGTGAAATGGTCACTTGTGAACACCAGGGAGGACTGGTTGCTTGGATTTGGGTGCAGTTGGGCACAGTCAATTACTGTGCTATGTTGGATTCAGGAGCAGAGATTAGCTTAGTATCTGAATCAGTGGTCAAGAGTTTAACAGTGAGTGAAGAGGAAGAAATATCAGTACAGTCTTGCCAGATAATCTTGACTGGGATTGGTGTGAAATTGGCCAGAAAGTAGTTAAGATCATTACCAGTGACTGGAGCACCTCACGGAAATTCTCCCCAAGTATACTGGTCCTTACAAGGTTAGTCAAGTGCAAAGTAATAGAGTATCCTATGAATTGACTACATCAGCTGTTGAGGCCACCCCCTGAGTTATAAAAGCACATCATACCCATTTGAAGACCTAGCATGAACCCCCAAAGTATCTACAGAAGCATAGGAGAGAACAGGAATTGCAGAAAGCACCCGACACACCTGAGACCCAGTTCCCAGACTTACCATCAATTGCCAAAAGCATACCCTTTGCCTGGCATAGGGATGAGTCAGACGATGGCTCTGAATATTCTTTTGAGGGCTTTGGTGCCACTGAAGCAGAATCGCTGGTTACTTTCATGGGGAACCCCAGTGATGGGACCAGTGGTTCGGCTTTGGTGCCACTGAAGCAGAATCGCTGGTTACTTTCATGGGGAACCCCAGTGATGGGACCAGTGGTTCAGATGAGGAAATCTCTTTTTCAGAGAAATATCACCAGTTGAATACACTCCTGAATGCATGACAAAGTATTACCTGGAGAGATCCTTTGGTAGTGTTGGGAGTATGGTGGGACCAGAAATTTTAGTTCTGAGACAACTGCTGGAATGGAAGGACGTCCACAAGTGGAGCTAAACTATGAAGATATGCCTCCAGTAAATCAGCATTTGGGTGAGACATGTTCAGACACCAGTTAAAGAGTTTCACGCAAGGGCTAAATCCAGTGGGGGAGCAAGCTTTTCAAACTATGCAGGAGTCAGAAGGTAATGATACCTTCACTTGGTGATGAGAAAACATTGATTTTGGCAGGGGTCATTAGAATCAATTTTCTCCAGTACTGTACTCCCATTAGTGAGTCTTGCCTCATGAGTCACCAAATCATATCTCCACTATAAGAAAAGCAGTTGTGGGGTGCTGCTTCTGAAAATGAGTCTGGGGAAACTGAAGTCCAGGGTAATTTGACAGACTTGCATGAACATATGGATACACTTGAGGAAGATGCTCCATTAGATGGATTAAAATTGGCCCGGCAATCATTGGGACTTGTACAACAGTCTTTAGATCTAGCTAATGATGCACTGAGTACTTTAGAGAATCCATTCCTTGGGCTCACTGATTCCATGCCAGGATCACCTCAAGTTCCTTGATCGCAGTCTTGCCATGTTAGTTTTAGCCCTGTGCATTCAGGTTTTACTGCATGTCAGGAGATACTAAATGAGTATGGCTAAAAGGTTCGTGCCTGGACTAGTCATCATCATCATCATTTCCAAACTGAGACCAATACTTCACAATTGGGGAAACGTAATTTAATGCAGTCAGGGCTGAACCACCCATTCCCACACTCCTGTGGCAATCCTGCAGAATTACCAAATGTACAACCACAGACCCTCAAGTACAGAATCAGAGGTAACAGAGTAAACTGAAGTGAAGTATTGTGGGTACATCTATTATATAGCATTAGATTAAAAATAATTAAAGAAAAATAAATACATCATAAAATTACTAGATTTGGGTTTTCTTTCCTGTGAGGGGACACCCAATGTACTTGGTTCTCAAAGGGGATGTAAAAATGGATTATTCACTGATTTCTGTGTTAATGTTGGGTACCGTATATAACCAAGGAAGGAGGTAGTTAGTGAACCTTTTGTTCTTAAGGCATCCATGATTAATTGTTCTAGGGGGATAAGCAGCAGTTATAAACCTCTGAGGGAAAGATATGGAATGATGCATGCTACTAGCTTGCTACTAATTGTCATTACAGTGGGTCTTTAAAAAAAGGGGGGGGGGGTGGAGTGAGGATTTGGCCCACTCTTTTCTTTCATTTGGTTTCCTTGGACAAGAATAAGGTGGCACTTCTAGCCTTGATTTATTTTCCTTTTTTTTTTTTCACTGTTCCTACTGATACTCTGGTTTAAAAAAACCCTCCCAACTTGAATTCCCAGATGATTTGTGATTGAATACACCTGGCTAGTGATGGGACGATGCATCGCAATCGCAATACAATCGCACATTTTTTACAATCGCAATCGCAATTGCAATCGCATTTAATGAGTGCGATTGTTGCGATTGTGAACAAAAGATTTAAATCTCTACAAAAGTTGCTATGAAAGCTGCTCTTTCATGCGTACTTAAAGGAAAGTTTAGCTAACAACAATACGGAATAATAAATAAATAATAAATAAGTCAAAAACAGAAATGAAAACGGGTTGCAAATTAGTTGAAAACAGAATAAAAAATTGGTTTAATAATAACAATAAGTACACCTCTTTATTTACTCTATGTAAAATTGGAATGTTAAAAAATCAAGCTAACCCTATGGTAGGTAACGCGTTTAGGTATATTTAAAGCATAAATGAGCGTTATGTGAGGCTAAAGCTAAAACATCGCAATCGCGCGATTTTCAAATTCTGACAATCGCAATCGCAACAGCGATTGTATGAAATATGACAATCATCCCATCACTACACCTGGCTATAGTGGTGGATAAACAAAAGGGTTATTTGTCAGATTCCCCTATGGTATAGTGTGGGAAGAACACTACAGTCAAATTTATGAGCCCTGGGTCTCTTGATCTAGTGTTAAGGGAAACAGAGACAGTGAAGTGAATCAAGCAAGAAAAACACAGTAAATGTTGTAATCCAAAAGGGGGTTGGAGGTGCTATGGGTGGAAATTGTAGGTTGTGCCAGAAAAAAGGAGGTTATACCAGTGAACAAATGTGTAGGTTAAGTGAAATAAGTGGTGCTAAAAAAAAAAAAAAGTGTGCATATTTGGAAGTAATATATAATGTTTAGTGGTACCATATTCTGGAATTAATGTATAATGTTAGTGGTACCAATTTGATTAAGGTAATAGTGAGATTTGGGCATTTTGTTTAGTTGACTTGGTTATGTAAATAGTTTTTTTCCCAGTTTGAGTAAAGCAATTGTTATTAAATAAGTCTGTAATAATTTGTGGTACTATTGAGTTTTAATGTAAATTTAAGTTAACTAACTGGGAGGATCAGCATTGTTTTGATGCAATAACTTTTGTAATGTATACTCCCATATTTAGATTGTTAAATAGATGCATTATCCTGGTTGAGAACATGGTGGAAGAAAAAATTGTGAGAGGGGTTTTTCCTTAGGGGGAAGGAATGTGGGGGTTGTAAAGTCTCTCACAACTCCCCTTGATTTTCAAATCCCCCTGGGGGTTTGTGAAGTTTTTTCACAAAACCCCTACCCTAATTTTCAAGTCCTATCTGGTTCTTCTCAAGTTTTTCTCTCCCCACAGGAGTCTAGTCAGTAAGCCTGTTAATGGTAAAAAAAAAAAAAATACCTTGTTTGAGCTTGGAACTTGGAAACCTATTAACCCTTTAAGGACTGAAGGTACAAATTGCTAACGTTTCAAATACAAGCATTCATAACTTAACCCTACAAAAAATTCAGGGCTTAAAGGGTTAAAAGGTTATGAAACCAGAGTAGATTGCCAGATAGGCCAAGATTAATACAGACATGTCCTTTTGGAAGCCAAGGGAGTTTGGAAAGCCTTTAAAGGTATGATGTTAAGTGCTCTAGCTTGTAATCCTTGGCCAGTGTATACAATAGGAATAAAGACTTGTTCATAATTCTTATTCCTAGTTACTGTGGTGGTCATTTGTATTTCACAATCATTATTAGTATTAATTATTATTATCAAAAGTAGACATATATATAGGTTTTTTGAAACTGTGATTGAGTATAGATAGGTGTAATAAATCCAGCCAGGTTAGAATCGGACATCAGACCTTTACTTATTGCCCAGTCATGTAACTAGCTAAAGAACCTATTATTATAGGACACCAGCCACATTACTCCAGAGTTAGGATTTTGCCCATGCTTGTTTGGCACTGATTATAGGTTGATTAACTCATGCAAGAAGAGGTTTGCCATAATTGTCAATGTTTGTAGTTATTATTTTTATGTTGGTTCTTTATTATTTATGTATTTTGATTTCATGAGTAAATTATATTTCCCAGTGATCAATTATGAAGTCATGATTCCAGTTAATGTTTGTTGATTAATTGTATGTTATGTTATTATTGTGATTAATAGTGCCTGGTGCATGTAACTAATAATCTTGTGTTGTCTAGGCAACCAGTTGGGACTCAACTCACATGGTACAGATTCATCAGGCTTGGATGGTGGACCAAATCCAGTGGGAACTATGCAGTCCATTGAGATTGTGTCAACCACTGTTAGCCACTGGGATCTTCCCTGGAATCAGACCTGTGACACTAACATGACTAACTAGCTGACTGTTGGGTATAAAAAAAACTGGGGTAGGGTAGCTGGGTTGGGACAGGGGTTCAGATTCTGTGCAAGTCATTTCCGGTACTTGTCTCCCACTTGCTTTCTATCATTTGTGCCAAATCTCACTAAGTGTTATTTGTTTTCCAGAGGTTTTGTTAATTGTGATTCATTGCCAGTCCTTTTGTTATGTATGTTTATACTTTTATACTGAATAATTATTTATTTCAGATATAATAGAGAGAAAAAAAACATGTAGTAGTTTACTTCTATTAGGTTTACCTTTGAATTGCAGCCCTTTCTTGGACTCTGAGTGGTTGGGTCTCCCACTCATTGGAGAGTCGGATTTAGTCACCCGAACTTGGGGCGAGTCTTTTACAGTTAACGTGTGAGCTGGACCTGAATAGTTTCCCAGAAAGAAGGGGGGAGGGAGTTTGGGAATAAAGCTTGGGAAGTCCTCTGCAGTTAACGTGCTAGTCGGACCTGAATAATCTCCTGGAAATAAACCACTGACAAGAGAGGCATTCCTGGATACCTGAGGAGACTCTCTCTTTGCCCAGTCTCTTGACTATCACAAACCCAGAAACATGAAAAGGTGCTGGGTGGTTCAATGATACAGATACTTGGGGACTACGGCCTACGCAGCCACCACAGCATCCAACTATCCAACCTTAAGTGATATCTTTGAAAATTATTATGAACTATTGAAAGCATTAAATAAAACTAAAGTAACAAGAAATGAAACTTTTGATAAAGATAAAAGTAAAACTGAAAGCTATGCCAAACTTAAAAATCATGATGATCCATCAAAGAATAAGGCAATTAACTAAACCAAACCTAGTACTCTGCAAAATTTTAAAGTTGCTTCATTACCAAAGCAATGAAAATTCAAACTATTCTAAATTTTATACAAATAAACCTTGCAAATTTTGCTCAACTTCTGGTCATTCTATGAATAGACTTGAATTGAATAACCTTTATTAATAATAAAATAATTACATTCATTTCAATTTGCAATGACATGAATAATTGTAAAGCTTGAATATTTATTTTATTTAATTTGGCCCTTAAGCTTTAGGCTTTACTGGGCTCTTATTAAACATAAACAGCTAGTTGTTATTAAATAATAAATAAATAAGTAAATAAGTATTACTAATAGTTAAAACATGTATTAATCTTAAATTATCACTACTAACATGATGACTACAAGGTCACCATTGAAGGCACTATACCAATACCATACAAAGAAACCAATATTATGCATGATATATAAGAACTGAACAATCCCAAGAAATGTGTTTTTAATACTAGATTACACATGAGAAATTAATAATTAGTAAACAACAGTAATGGACATTAATCCTAGATTTTTGTTAGTATGTTAGTTGTTAGTATTAATCAGGATTTCAACTTCATTTTAAAAAATTTACATTCACAATACTTTTTATATCAGCATTTAAGTCATTCCATAGTTTCAATCCAATGAAAATGGGTAGTTTTTGAGATGAAGACAATCTAAATTGAGGTATAACAAGCTTTGATCTATTTCTGGTCTGATACAAGTAGATTTCTTGATGAGTTACAAAATATCTATTTACCTATTGTAAATTAATGATTTTGTTCTTACACTTGTAAATAAAAATAAAATGTGCCAATTTGGTTATATCATTGAGTTTTAGTAGGTTTAGCTCTTTAAATAGTGCACAAGAGTGATCAAGGAAATCAGCATCAGATAAGGATAATCAGTATGGTACTTTGTAAATTTACCTTGGTATAAAGATAAGATCAACCTTGTACATGCAAACCATAAAATAGCCCTTAAGGTTCTTGATAAAGTAATAAATCATCTTAATAAAAAAAATTTAACTAAAGAATATGAAGAAGTATTCCATCAACATTTATCTGATGGTACCGGTATAATTGAAAGAAGTGATGTTTCACCTTGTGAATATGATAACTATATTTGGATACCTCATAGGCCTATTATTAGAATGGAAAAACAGATTACCACTAAAATACATCCTGTTTTTAATTGTTCCTTGAAAGTAGATGAAATTACTCCATCCTTAAACAAAGCAGCTTACCCTGGAATTGATCTTGTCTTCTCTTTTGAAACTACTACTTTTGTTCAGGACTAATCACTATGTGATGCTTGCTGACATAAAACAGGCCTTTTTGATGATTAAACTGAAAATGAATTTGATAAAAACAAATTGTTTTTCTGGAAAGAGAATGATGAGATAGTAGTCTATCGTTACTCATCATTTGTTTTGGATTTACTTCATCTCCTTTTATATTACCACTATGTCATGAAATATCATGCTTCTATCCTAAGGATAAATGTTCACAAATATTGGCTAGCAATTTTTATGTAGATAACCTAATTATAACTGGTAAGAACATTGAAGAAATGAAAAAACTGTATAAGGCTTCCTATGGAAGAATGTCTGAAGGTAGTTTTATACTTCAATCTTGGACTACTAACAGTGAGGAAATTAATCAGGTAATAAGTAATGATAGAAATCTTGCAGATCATGGTTGTGATGAATAATAACAATGAATGGGGTTGTTTAACCTCCTTCGCAACATCTGAGGTCATATGACAGAGGGGACCTACAGCCAAGGCCAGTGAGAGCTGCCCCAGGCCCTGGGGAAGGATTGGTATATGGGCCCCCCTGTTTACTCAGTATTTTATTATGAATGTTTTTTGTGTACATAACAAGCAAACTGATTATACAATACAATATGTCCAAGTCACTATTCAAAACATACAGTATGAATAAACAACTCAGAAGAAAATTACCATTTTATATTTTTAATCAATTATATTAATTCTATCACCATATAATTTACAAATGCAGTACCAGTCCATGCAGGCAAGACAATTGTTTACTGCAAGATTTTCATAATTAGAAGTGTACTTTCTTTGCCTTCTCTCTAGCAAAGTGGTAAATGATTCTGATGATATTTAAAGTACAGGCTAACTGGCTTTCAATTACAATGGTTCCCAGATCTGTCAGTCAGTCTTGGGCATTGGTGGACCGCAAATAATATTTTATCTGTTTGTTTGACTATGATAATCTCTATAAAATGTATGTTCATTAATTATATTTCCTGTTATTTAATCAATTGCTTTATTAATATTTTTAGATTTTATCCCCCCTCTTTCTGGGTCCCCTAGAGGTCCAGGCCTTGGAGATTTAACCTGACTTCCCCACCCTCTTGGTGGCCCTGCCTACAGCTATACGCAGGATCTGAACCATAGGTCACTACATAATCTGGACACGAAGGATGGTCTCCCATCCAACTACTACCCAGACCCAATGTCACTTAACTTTGCTGATCAATGGGAAGTGATGTTACGATGTAGTAGGGACCACTAATTATTTATTAATTTATTTTATCATGTATATTAAATATTGTTTTTCTCTCCCATACAGATTGAATGCCATAGCCCCCATTAATTCTGGCTTTAAAGAATACTGACATAATTGAAATTTTGTTAACCCTGGAAACTATCTAGATCAGGATTTAAAACCCCATTAATTGAGAATCTAAAACAATCTTGATCAGGATCTAAAACTATTTACCTTTAGTTTTTTAAAGTCATTTATAAAGTCTAGAATTTATCCTGAAGCTGAATCGTTACCGGTATTCAAAGTTGAGATGCAAATCTGAATTTAATGACTAGTATTGTCAGTGACAGTAGTAAAGAAGAGAAAAACTGTGCAAAGTGATTGTCCAGAACTAAGTTTATTTTTATAAAATATTCGAACTAATATTGTGAACAATTTAAATCTCTTGTGAGGCTCAAAACTCTGGAACATTTGTAAAGCATTACTGTGTTTTCTGCACATTATCCAGATAACTTGTATAATCGTATAACTGACCTTCCCTTCCATTTAGTATAGTTAGGTTTATTCTGGAATTATTTGTAACAGAAGTAGGATATTAAGTATCAAGCTAAGGAATCAGGAATCAACGTGTTGATTCTTGATTCATCCGTATTGTTGTATCACTCAGGAACTTATCTTGATTGCTGGCACATAGATGTTTTGCACGCTTTGCTTATTGCAATTTATTCATGAATGTATATATTAATATACATATTAATATATATGTAGAATCTTTGTTAACTGTGACTGTCTCTTTTCTTGAGTTTTTCTGCCTTTCTAACCCCGTTCTCTGAATTTTCCTGACTTGACATTCAACTTTTGTGTATATATATATAATTGCCATACCAAAAAAATAAGAATAGTTATAAACTGGACACTGCTTGTTAATTTCAGTTGTTTGGTCACCAATATAATTGACATTGCCAAGAGAACGGGTGAGTCGATATCATTTTTATTATTGCTGAGACTCTACTTCAAGTAATTCCACATACCTTTTGATAACTGGGTGTTACACTATTATTGTGCTCTTTGTTTTTGAGGAAACATTTACCGCGAGAGAAACCACACGAGTTGGGAGTGTCGATCGAGGAGTGATATAGGGTGGATCGAAAGGAAACATCAAGACCATCCAGAAGCCTCAGCAGGTTGTCAGGTGCCGGTACTATAAAGTAAGTACCCCTTTTCCCTATTATTTGTGAAAAATTTAGTGTTGTTGGTTGGTGACTCTATTGTAACTTGTTGAAAAAAAAAACTCCCACCACAACATTTTTGGTGCCCAGACCCCGGGATCGGAAGGCACCCAACATTGATGGCCGAAAGGTTTAGCATGAGTGACTCACAAAAAATGTCAGATTTAGATGATCTCAGGAACTAGGTTGCCCAGTTGGTTGACCTAGTCAAAGAACAGAGACAACAAGCAGAAGAATCAGAAAAGAAGTTGAAAAATATCGAACAAGTCTGGAAAGAGAAATACAGGAATACCCCGCTTTACGATGCTTCGTTTTACGAAACCCCGGGTTTACGAAATTGTATACCACAATCTAATATTCTGCATTACAGCAGTGCTTAGTTAGCTCGATTTTAAGACAAAAATAATATGCTTACATCGCGCATACCATACTGTACTGTACTCTCTTACGTATTCTGCATTACAGCGGTGCCAAGTTAGCTCGCTTTTAGCTCACTTTGCACTGTGGCAACGCAGCTGTTGTCAGTTTATATGTGCGCTTTGACAAGAGAGTTTGTGCTTTATTCACTCTCGTGCACGCTAAGTGTTTCACTGATATTCTTTTCGTACATTGCAATTACAGTACCCATCATCAATTATGCCAAAATGAAAGAGTGATAGTAAAGACTGTGACGTTAATCAGAAGAAACGAATCCAAAAGCATGTCTACTGACGCATCTATTAATGAAAACTAAATTTGCATATGTAATGTTTTGTACTATTTCTTTGTTCATTGCTTACATTTTTATTGTATTTCTTTGTTCATTATTTTCGTTTGTATTATTTCTTTGTTCATTGTTTTCATTTCTATGTTAATAAACATTTTTTTCTGCAAAATTTGCTGTTTTATAACCTTTTTTTTCCAATTTTTTAAGAAAAAAACGTAACCCAAAATATAACATTATATGTATGGGAAATAATGCTCTGCTTTACGAACACCTGCTTTACGAACGGGCGCTAGGAACGGAATAATTCGTAAAGTGGGGTATTCCTGTACAATAAATTGACTTGGGGAAAATGATGAATTATTAATGAAGAGTGAATACTGGCAGGAATGAGTGAACCAGCTTGAAAGAAAACAGGCAGGTCAGGAAGAACAGGAATTTCAGGATGATTTTGAGGTTGATGTAAACCTACCACCAAACTTAAACAGACTGCATATTATGCTCCAGATAGACAGGAAATTCAGAGAAGCACGAAAGCGATTGATCTCAGGATAATAATGACAGATGATGCGAAATTTGAAACAAAATTAGATAGTGATAAATAAAGCAAAAAGAGTCGCCAGACAGATACTAAGAACTTTCAAGAGAAGGGACAGGACAGTAATGATTCCCATGCTAAAAACACTGATTATACCAAAACTTGAATACTGCTCAGTTTTGACATCCCCATATAAAAAGGAAGAAACTAATAAACAAGAAGAAACGCAAAGGCATTTCACAGCCAAGATTGATGGCTGCAAAGAACTCAACTACTGGGAAAGACTACGTAAACTAAATCTGTACTCACTGGAAAGAAGTGGAGAGAGGTACATCATAATCTACATATGGAAAATGATCAAAAAACTGGTACCAAACCTAAAACTAAACCCAATTACCATTCAAACAACACTGGAAAATAGGAAAGGCAGAATGTGTAGTGTTCCCAAATTAAAGGCCCGACAAGGGACCTCCTCAACCATGAAGGAAAATAGCTTGGCTGTCAGGGGGCCAAGACTTTTCAACCAGCTTCCTAAGGACCTCAGAAATGTAATGGGGGTCAAAGTTTAAGTCTTCAAGAAAAGACTGGATGCCTGGCTCAGGACAGTACCAGATGAGCCAGGCGTGCCTGGCTATGTACGGTGGAGAGCGCAAGAAAGCAACTCGCTCCTACACCAGGCCAGACCTAGAGGCGGGGCCACCAGCTTGACCTCCGTGTGAAGAGAGAACAACGCATGAAACAACATAAGGTTCATAAGGTAAGGTAAGATAGTGAAAGATATAATGAAGAACTCCAGAAAGAACTTCCAGAGAAATCCCGACTAAAAGAACCCAAAAGGAGCAGAACTTCCAAGACCCATAGCCTGAGTTCCGATTCTTCTCATGATGAGGACTCAAGTTCATCGGAAGAGATGGGCATCAAAAAAGAGGGTGCTCACCCTGGCTATCCATCACCTAGGACATATAGACATCAAGTCTCGAATCTGACACCCATGAATGCTCCTGATTTGGATGATTTCGATGTCAGCAGTGGATGTTCCTTCCCGGAGTATCTTGAAGCTTTTGAGTGCCACTGTATGTCCAAATTTAATCGCGAGAGATGAGACTGGACAAGAACTTTGGGGAAGCACTTGACGGGAAAACTTTGTGATTTGTACCATGCTTATGGGGGTTGTGGTGTTGAGTATGACGACATGAAGGGAAAGTTACTTACATGGTACAAAAGAATCAAGAAGACAGTAACCACCAGAAAAGTTGCCAAGTTCAAGAATGCCAAAATAAAACCAGGAGAATCTCTGGATGTATATGCAGTCCAATTGGAAACATTGGCACAAAAAGCTTTTCCCCAGAAAGACATCGAGACCAGTAAGGAATTAAGGAGGAAATATCTTGAGACTGTCCCATCAGCCCTGTCACAACAATTAGCAAGAATCATCATGGAGAATAAGACCCTACACCATAAGGTCTACTGGTCCAATATTCTGGATTTTGTGGCCTTACAGGAAAGCGAGGTGGAGGGAAAGATGACCACTCACAAAGCTATTGAAGTCCTCCAGATGCAGGTCCCTGCTCAGCCTACTGATTATCTTGATGCGTCTGGACAGGAATTTGTTCCTCCAACCCAGCAGCGAACAGGCAGGAATAGAGGACGCGGTCGTGGACATGGACAGGGAAGAGGAAATGGAAATGGGACCAGAGTTTTTTTCTCACGAATGCAAGGTGGATCTGGATCAAACCACCAGGAACAAGATTCATCACAAAATTGTCAACAGAATCAGGAATGAGAGTATACTCGAGGACCCTCGCAGAGCCCTCTGGAACATTGACCTAGAAATCATGATCGGAGGGAATCAAACCGTGAAGCGACCGACGAAGAGGAATGTCAGTGGTGTGCCAGAAAAGGCCATGATGAATCAAACTGCTGAAGGAAGAATGGTGTGTATTTATTGTGCGGTGAGTTGGACCATTTTGCCTGTGATTGTTCCCGAAATCAGCAGAGAAGACACACCCCTGGCCCCACAACAAGATACCAATGTTCCATCTGTCAAGGTCCTCATCCTGGCATGTATTGTCCCTCCAGAAATCAGAATCAATCATTTTCCGGAAATCAGGATTCTGAAAATTGGGAACATCAACAGGTGTCCCTGTCAGAAAACCGAGATTATCCAATGAAGCCAGGGACTCATTGGAGAGAATTGTTATGATCCCTGATAATGATGACTACTCTAGACATACTTGTATTTTGGAAATTTCCCCTATAGAATCCCATTTTTCCGAAAACCCCTGTTTTCATGACTCTCAAACTATTCAGGAAATAGAAGCTCCAGAGGAACAATTGGAGATTTCCCCACAGACAACGACCCCTATTGTGGCTCCCAGGATTGTCTTTCATGATGAGCTAGCTCCAGAACCAGCAGCTCTTGAAGAACCTGATGTACCTAAATTCGATATTAGAGGAGTTAAGTTTGTGGAATTAGAACCAGCTAATGTACTTACCTTGGATGTGGTCATTAATAACACTATTATAAACAGTCTTATTGATACAGGGGCTCAAGTTAACTTAATTTTGGGAGAATTGATTGAGCAATTGGGATAAGTTCTGGATACACAGGAAACCATACCCATTCATGGGATAGGTCAGGATACAGCATGTCACACCTTGGGATCAGTACAGATTGCACTTTCTCTACATAATATTGTCATGAAACCTTGTACAGTTCTAGTAGTCCCGCATTTGGACCTAAATTACCCACTTTTTCTTGGATTAGATTTCCTATGGATGAATGGCTTGCAAGTGAACCTATCTTGTCAAAGAGTATCTGGAACTTGTCCGGATGGATCTAAATGGGATGTGTATTTGGGCTCAAGTGGAACAGTGTGTAAGAAGTACAGGTATAAAGTTAAATGTTGGGCAGCTGAGAGTGTACAAGGGAATGATTGTGGGCCTGTTAGGGTACCATTAGAATGGAATGAACAAGAAAGTAAATTGAATGGTAACTGTGCATGTTCATAAGGTTCAGGAATGTGGTTATATGATGGCAATGTTGTGAATGCTCATTTGGGTGATAAAGTAATTGGTGTGCCAGGTATCATGAATGTTGAGCAACTGTCAGTCTTGTTGTATACACGAGGGAAGTCATTGGGAAAGATTAAAAAGGGAGACACAATAGGATACATGTACATTGTGATCATACCTGAACATGAAATTAATGGACCTCAATGCCAGACTGCAATGCAGGAAGACATCGATCCTAGTAATACTTCCCCAGCTCTACAAGATTGGACTCAGGAATGTATAGTCAGAAATACTTCTAGATGAATTGACCCCAGAACAAAAAGACAGTGTCTACAACCTGTTGGAATCATGAAAGGAAGTATTGAGTCATGGAGATTCAGATGTTGGTGCCGCAAAAATGACGCCACACCACATCGAACTCTACAATGAAATCCCAATTTATCAATGACCTAGAAGATTTCCAGAACCTATATCTCAGGCAATTGGAGATCAGTGTCAGGAACTTCATGAACTAGGCATCATTGAACCTACCACTTCACCATGGAGTGCTCCTGTAGTCCCGATTAGAAAACCAGATGGTTCCATCTGGTTACGTGTTGACTATCACAAATTGAATAAAGTCACAAAGCCCAATAGATTCCCAATGGCCAACCTTACAGATTCAGTATATAGTCTTCATGGAGTAAAGTTTTTCATGACCCTGGACCTTGTCTGGGGCTATTATCAAATGCCTATTGAAAAGGATAGTCGGGATTATACAGCGTTCTCACCCCCTCACAGTCATTGGCGTTTCAAGAAACTCAGCTTTGGGCTGAAAAATGCCACAGCTGCTTTCCAGAGAGAGATGCAAGAGGTATTGAAAGGATTTTCTAGAAAGAATGTATTGGTCTATATTGATGACATCTTAATCATGGAAAAATCCAGTTGGGGACTTTGAACCATCAGTAAAAAGAACCTTGTAACCTAAATCTAAATATGATGCTTTCAATTAAAAACTCTCGCAAAGTTATTAGCACATGTTGTAGATTTCAAAGCAGAAGACAATCTAAGGTCATAAATGATATCTACTGGAACCCAACTTGTAATTAATGGTAGGGAACTTATAGCAATATCCTCTAAAGAAAGGCTCATTTTAGTCAATCCATCTTGAAACCAACCAAAGAATGGAAGTGGGTGGGGTTGCAACATGTAAAACTGGTAAATATAGAAATCTACAAAGAAAAGCCAGATGGGATGCTGGTCATATGACAACACTTTGGCACCATAGTTGATACCCAGCTGCTGATGACAGAGGCTTAGAGGAAGGAAAAAGGCCTCTTCATTTAAGGTGTCAACTCTGGTGCATTTGAGGGCTCCAATAGCCAGGCAAATAGCCCTATACTGAATTCTGTCTAATTTCACAAGTAGTGAAGGGGATGCTGTATCATAGAGGAATGAAGCATAATGTAATTTGGACCAGATGAGAGATTTGTAAAGCTGTAATATAGAGTCTTCCTTTTAGAGCCCCATGTTCTATTGGACAAATACTGCATAATATTAAAGGCACCCTCACAACACTCCACAAGGGAAGCAATATGGGGATTCCAAGTCAAGGTTCTGTCAAATGTAATACCTAGAAATTTATGAGAGGAGGCAAAAGGAATCTGGCTAGTCAGCAAGACAAGAGGTTGAATGAGTTGAGGGGGAACTGGCTGCTTACTAAAAATGACGCAGGAAGACTTGGCAGGAGAAAAGTGCAAGCCATTATTCTGTGACCAATTAGTAATCATGTGTAGAGCATTCTGTTTAATGGCCTTGGTAACGATGTCAAAATAGGATACCCACAATGCCCCATCATCTGCACACAGAGAATAGCTAAGAGTAGGGTCCATACCCTGAAATAAGTCATTAATCATGACATTGAATAAAAGGGGGCTGATGATGCTACCTTGTGGAAATCCAGCATCCAAATGATAAAAATCAGAGAGAGAATCCAAATGATACTCGTATGCAGCTATGCTGCAAAACATTTGGATAAACACGGGTAAATTACCCCACAACCCTAAATGACACAACTTAGAGAGTAAACCATAGTGCCAGACAGTATCATAGGCCTTCTCAATGTTGTTTCTGACCAACAAAGACCCTATGATCCACTCATGGCTGGTCTACCTAACTGTGTTCATAATTGTACATTGTGCATGTCCTCTGTGGTGGAGGAGGGGACCTACAATTTTATGTGGGTTCCAAACCACAAAGCCTTAATTTTACTACCTTAAACTATACCCAATCTATCAACATATGCGTCTAATCGATTTTTAAACACGTTTATAGACGTGCTACTAATTACTACCACCAGCAAATTATTCCACCTATTTACTATTCTATATGTAAAAAAGTTTTTCACAACTGGTCTCTCAAACCTTCTACTTGTCAACTTACATCCATTATTTCTAGTCCTATTTAGTGATGTGAGTCGTTTTTTATTGTGTCATTTTTTTTGTTTAAAACGAAGATAGTCTGGTTTTTTTGTTTTTTATTGTTTTAAACTTATTCCATATTTTTCTTCCTTTAATCTAATAAGTATATTAGTATTACCTATAATTTACTATACTACCATGCTTATACAGTTATACCTAGTATATATAGTCATCTTTTAGAAAAACTGAATCATGCAAAAAGTATATAATAGAAAGGAAAAACAAACCCTCATTTTTTATATGTATATATATTTTTTAATTAGAACATAAAACATTCTTCCTTGTTTCAAACAATATACCGTACATAATTGTGATTGGCAAGAGTACCAGTATATATATTCCAGATAGAAAAAAAAATATTCACCTTTTTTGAACCTTTTTGTTAACCTAATGTTGTTTAACCTTCATTTCCATGGAAGAATCATCACTAGATTGGGTAGAGCATATATGCTAGTTTCAATATCACAGGTACTGGTATAATATACATAATAAAAATACATAATACTGGTATAAAACAATATATATAATTGTGATTGGCAAGAATACCAGTGTGTATATATATATATATATATATATATATGTGTATATATTCCAAATAGGAAAATAAAAAAAATAAAAATATTCATCTCTTTCTTTAACCTTTGTGTTAACCTAATGCTATTTAACTTTCATTATCTGATTCTATTTCTATTGAAGAATCATTATCACTAGATTGATTAGAGCATATAGTTTCAATATCATAGGTACTGGTACTTATTGCAGATTTGGATGTTGACGAAGCCAATGTAGCACCATGTTTTACTTCACTTTCTTAGAATTTTGCATTTTGGGATATAAATACTAGCTTTGCTGCTCTGTCTGTGCTTAATCGGTTTCTTTTGGCTGTATGGATATTACTGTATGTGCTAAATGATTTCGGAGGTAATGAAAGGGCGAAATAGAGGTGTATGAGTTTGTGTAGGTATATATGAGAGTATGCGTGCGTATGTATCTGGAATTCTGGATGTATGCGTGTGTATGTGGTATATAATAGATATAAATGTGTATATAAGTATTTATGTATATATGGGTGTATGACTGTATGTGTATGTATATATATGGATGGTCTCGGGGGGAAAATATGTCATCGCAGGTCTAAAGGATAGTTAAGTGGGAGATTCAAAATCCGAGGCATGGATGGGAGAGTCCTGGAAAGGTTGGACAATGGGCAATCAGCTCCCAGCCAGTGTTCTCGCAAGTTTAACGGATCTAAGATACAAGACTTTCAGTGCAAGAAAGAGGCCAGTTTTTTTCTGTAAATAGGCTGAAAAGGCCATTCTATACTGGTACCATATGGCCTATTTTATTATTTATTTATTTATTTTTATAATATATATCATTGCAAAAGTATACCTTATAATTAAATTGGCAATATCTATATTAATTATTAAAAAAAACAAAAAAAAACAAAAAAAAATAAAAAAAAAATAAAATGAAAAAAAAACAAAAAAAAATAACATGGACATAAAAAAACCCCATTTTTTAACATCACTAGTCCTATTATATTGAGATATTTTGAAAAGGCTATCTCTATCTATGCTATCGAACCCATTCATAATTTTGAAAATCTGGATTAGATCACCCCTTAGCCTCCTAGTCTCGAGTATAGTCAATTTTAACTCCATAAGCCTATCCTCATACAACTTCGACCTAAGTGACGGAATCATCTTAGTTGCTCATCTTTGAACTCTCTTGATTTTGTCTCTATATCTTTTCATATATGGGGATTCCAAAATTGGATTGCATACTCCAAATGGGGTCTAACTAATGATTTATAAAGTGGAACAATAATATCATGTGATTTGTACTAAAAATTCCGAGCTATAAAACCTAACACTTTGTTCACTTTGTTGACCAATGCTGTACTTTGTTTCGCTACTTTTAAATCACCAGTGACTATAACTCCTACATCTTTTTCCTGCTCTATGCTTGCTAACACCTTCCCTGACATACTACACAAAAATTACCATTATGCGAACCTATATGTAAAATTTTGCACTTATCGATGTTAAATCTCATTTGCCATGTGACTGACCAATCAACAATTTTATTCAGATCTTCCTGGAATTTACCTCTTATCTTCTTCATTAATCACCATACTGCCCAACTTCATGTCATCCGCAAACTTTGAAACTGTACTGACTAGGTTGACATCTAAATCGTTAATATATATAAGAAAAAGCAAGGGGCCCAATACAGAACCCTGAGGAATGTCACTCGCTACATTAGCCTAAGACAACAACACTCCATCAATGACCACCCTCTGTTTCCTACCTCACAACCACTCTTCTATCCAATTTATTACTACACCCCTGATTCCATGAGCCTTAGTTTTTTTCAATGAGTCTTTTGTGCGGTACAGTGTCAAACACTTTTTGAAAATCTAAATATACTACATCAACCACCCAAGGACTATCGTAAACTTCAACCACACTTTGAAAAAATTCTAACATTAGTTAAGCAAGATTTGTTTCACCTAAAACAGTGCTGTGTATTTCTAACAAAGTTATGCAATTCTAAGTGTTCAACTATACGATCCCTCATTATTGATTCAAGTAGCTTACCTACAAGAGACGTTAAACTGATTGGCCTATAATTTCCTGCCTCACCTTTATCGCCTTTCTTAAAGATAGGTGTTACATTTGCTAACTTGAAATTATCTGGTACGCACCCCTCAGAAATAGACGCATTAAAAATCTTTCTTAGCGGTACAACAATGCTATCTTTTAATTCTTTTAGTTGTATGGGATATATTGTGCAGGTTGTGAAGTTTCTTACAACCTCCCCTTGATTTTCAAATTCCCCTTTTTGGGGGTTATGGAGTTTTTCACAAAAACCTCACCCTAATTTTCAAGTCCTATCTGGCGTAACATCCAGACTATTTATGATTAAGGTTATGAAACCTGAGTAGACCATTAATACGGATGTGTCCTGTTGGAAGCCAAGGAAGTGTGGAAAGCCTTTAAAGGTATGATGTCTTCGTAATCCTTGGCTAGAGTACAATAGGAATAAAGACTTGTTCATAATCTTTATTCCTAGTTATTGTGTTGTAATCATTTGTATTTCACCATTATCATCATTGTTAATTATTATTAAAAGTAGACATATACAGTGGACCCCCGATTTGAGTATGCATCGATTTGAGTACACTCGTCCATAGGCTCCTATTGACTCGACTTGAGTAGAAAACTCGATTTGAGTACGCCAGCCGGCGACGCCGAATGCGTTTCAGTTTGTCTAGAGCGTTCATTGCGGGAACATTCAGGGTCTAATGTTTTGAATAGTACAGGTGTTCTTAGGGATTTCTGTTAGAATTTCGTACATTTTGTTTTCTGACTTTGTACTTAGTGTTTATTTATGTTAGTTTCTGTTGATTACAGCATAAAATAGTGAAAATATAGCATAAATTTGGTGATTCGTACATGCAGTGACTTTGATACTGTATTTTATATTGTGGCATAGTGACAGTGTACTGTTATAGTGATGGCTTCTAAACGTACATCTACATCAAAAGACTCACAAAAGAAGAAACGCCTTACTAAATTTCGTAGGCCAATTTCTATAGAAAAAGTAGGGGTGGGGTGAAATTTTTGGGTTTTGGAACGAATTAATTAATTCCCATAGGTTATTAAGTTCGATTTGAGTACATTTCGAATTGAGTACGCCATGCTGGAATGGATTACGTACTCAAATCGGGGGTCCACTGTATATAGGTTGTTGAAACTGTGACTGAGTATAGATAGGTTTGCCACCCTGTCATGTAACTAGCTAGAGAACCAATCATCATTATTATAGGTCACCAGTCATATTATTCCAGAGTTAGGTTTTTTGGCTATTTATTATTTATGTGCTTTGATTTCATGAGTAAATTATGTTTTCCAGTGATCAATTATGAAGTCATGATTCCAGTTAATGTTTGTGGTTAATTGCCTGTTATGTTATGTTATTATTGTGATTAATGGTGCTTGGTGCATGTAACTAATAATCTTGTGTCATCTAGGCAAACCAGTTGGGATTCAACTCACATGGTCCAGATTCATCAGGCTTGGATTGTGGATCCAATCCAGTGGGAGCTACGCAGTTTGTGTCAACCACTGTTGGCCACTGGATCTGCCCTGAAATCAGGCCTGTGACCCTAACCCTACTAACTAGGCAGCCAATAAAGGAATCGAAACTCAGGTCATAAAGGGGGGGGGGGTCAAGTTTGGAGGGTAGCTAGGCTGGGACAAGGGTTAACATTCTGTGCAAGTCATTTCCGGTACTTGTCTCCCACTTGTCTTCTATCCTTTCTGCCAAATCTCACTAAGTGTTATTGGGGCTCCAGAGGTTTTGTTAATTGTGATTCATTGCCAGTCCTCTTGTTATGTTTATACTGTCACACTGAATAGTAGTTTATTTCAGATATAATAAAGAGAAAAACACAATGAGTAGTTTACTTCTATTAGGTCTACCTTGGAATTCCAGCCCTTTCTTGGACTCTGAGTGGTTGGGTCTCCTACTCAGTGGTGGAGAGTCAGATTGAGACACCTGAACTGGGGGAAGTCCTTTACAGTTAATGGCGAGTCAGACCTGAATAATCTCCTGGAAATAAACCACTGACCAGAGAGGCATTCCTAGATACCAGAGGAGATTACATCTTTGCCCAGTCTCTTGACTATCCTGAACCCAGAAACGTGAAAAGGTGCTGGGTGGTTCAACAAAACAGATACTTGGGGACTACGGCCTACGCAGCCACCGCAGCAATATGGAATCTGGCCCCGGTGATTTATGCATTTTATCAATATAGCGCTGAGATGGTGTGGTTAACACCCCAAGTTGGTGGAAACTCCACTATTGGGAAGGATTCCTGAGAGCTCCCAAACCCCTCAGTAGGGCCTGGGAGGTTTCAGTAATGCCCATTGGGCCAGAGCTTTCTTAGAAAGCCAGGCCTTCAGTTACTAAAAATGTTTTTCTTCTCTTTTTAATTGACTATACCAGATTTTAAATTCTCTCAAAATAGAGAATATTAAGCACATTGAGGCAATCATATGCCTGATTATAACAGCTTTGAAATTCTCTCAGTATAGAGAATAATCAGAAACTTGAGGCAATCATATGCCCATTTCAAGAGATGGGAAAGCATCTCACTTCTCCTTGATGGTGTGGTAGGTGATCCTATAGTCTTGTTTTTATCACTGGTGTTTTGTATTGCTTATCCATTAGCTATAAGAACCATGTCTCACATATTTGGATCACTTAAAATTATCATGTAAATATCACAATCATTTTTGAATACCTGATTTCCTTTATAAAGACCTTGTTGAAAAACCTAACTTCAGTTATCAATATGCATCACAATGGATTTTGAGCTTTCTCAGGCTGTGAACTAAATTGTACCTTTAACTGCCTTATGAGCAACATATTAATGCAAATACATATCCCAAAATTTTAGAACATTAATTATCATTGTCAATTTTGCTCCCTTTTCTGGCATCATTGCACTCATGGATTTCTGTGGGTCCACTGATAACAGTGCTGGGAGGATAATCTCTAAATGTTGTTGGTTTTTTCTCTTTATCAGGGATTTGTTTTTGGCTTGGACATTTGCTTATTGAAGTGAATTTGGACAAAGCTTTTTCTTCCCTAATGCCTGCACAAATGCTGAAGCCAGTATTCACATATTTTTTTGTTATAAACATTGCTTTTGTTTACACTAATTGAGCCAAGAATACCTTTAATGATTGTGAGATGAAGTGGAGTTTAAAATGACATATCTGGGACTTATCAGGTTTATACAATTTGGGTAACACTCAATGACCTTGCCCTAGTGACTAATATTCTTTGTTGTTTTTTTTTGCATTAGTTATGTAAGTTCCTTTTTTTCTGTAAGTCTTGTCTCCTTTGTGTGGTAATGGGCTGGTGATGGCCATTAATTTAATGGTTTTATTTTATGTTGACATTTTTGTGTGCGGTATGGGACTAATGATGTTTATTTCTATTGTTTTGTAGTAATAATTTTTTTCAAGTGCTTAGTTAGTTCTGAATACAGAGTGGTGTATGATCAATAAAATTGTTTGTATTTTCTTTAGTTACCTGTAAAAAACTTGCCTGCTGATGCAGTTAACCTTGTAAGTGTTAGTGTTGTTTCGTTGATTAAATTAGGCGAAGGACATTTTACTTTTCTTAAATCCTCCCACCATAAGCCGAAGAGTAAGTCTTTAAAAGAGGCAGATTGGCTATGCCCCAAAGATTTTAAAGGTGAGAACCCAGATTCAAATTGGTAGGAGCCGCCTATCTGACAGAATCTCAACCATACTAAAATTGGTAACTTGCTCCCCTCATTTCTCTCATTCTTAGCAGTGCAGGTGGTGCTGAAGTCAAAGGATTATTTTTATTCAATTGAAGGCCCTCAGGGTGGTCCTCACTGGCAGCTAAATCTCCCATCTCAGCAACCAGCAGCAGCTGCCGTGACCCCACTAACAGAGTATCTGGTAGGTGAGTAACGCAAACGCATCTTTACACAGATACACTTACCAGCATCGCGCCTCCATTTCAGCGCATTACCTCCCCTTCACTAACCACAATATTATACAAAATATTACCATTATCAAAAGATATTATATCTATGAAAAGAGGGTTATTCGTTACATCTTCTATAGTAAGCACTTATGTAAAAAATTAATTTAGCAAGGTAGCCATTTGCTTGTTTTCAGAAACTAGCTCTCTGTTAACATTTTTCAACGGCCCCAAGACACTTTTTACTGGATTTCTATTGTTAACGTATTGAAAGAATCGTTTGGGGTTTTCTTTACCATCATGAGCTATGGAGATTTCAATTCACGCTTGCACTTTTTTATTACACTTTTCGCTTCATGCCTTAGAGATATGTAGTTGTTTTGTAACCACAAATTGTCTTTATCGCACTTATGTAGCCTATAAGCCCTATCTTTACTCTTTATAATGTCTCCTACTCTAGAAGTAAACCATAAGGGCTTGTTGTTTACTTTCGTACGCTTAATTCTGTATGGTACACATTCCTCATTTATAGTCCTAAATACTGTTTCAAACGATTCCTACATTAGTTTGGCATTGGAGATCCCCATTACGTTTTCTCAATTGACATGTAACAATTCATTTTGAAATTTACAAAAGTCTGCGTGCTAGAAGTTAGGAATTTTAGTAGAGATAGCTGGTTTTGAGTGACTTACTGAGAGGACAAACTCTACCATATTGTGATCACTATTGCTTAATGGTTCTATTACTTGAAGATCCATGATTAGCCTATCATCTGTAGTTATTACTAAATCTAAAATATGGTCCAAACTTGTAGGTTCCCCAACCTTCTGAATAAGAAAGCTATCCTCGAGAAAATTAACTAAACAATTACCTTCCACATCTCCCTGCATTGTATCGTAATTCACGTTGGCGCAATTAAGTCACCCATAACTAAGGCCTGCTCACTACCTATTATTCTCTTTAGTTCACAATATAACGCTTCATCCGTATCAGCTGTTTGATTAGGGGGCTTATATATAACCAACAAGAAGTTTGAAATCATTTAATTTAAGTTCTGCTATAGTTAAATCCATCGGTTCTGGAATTGTGTGCTTTACTTCTAAAACATTTGTAATATTATCTTTGACATACAACATACCACCACCTCCTTGCCTACCTATTCTGTTTTTAACAAAAGGTCTATATAACCTCTAATTTGATACTCCCCTACAAAGTCACATGTTTCAGTGCTAAGCCACGATTCATTTATTGCAATTAAAGAAAAATTCATCAAGAAATACTGCCAAAATATACTCATTTCTAAGAAAAGACTCTGATTGATCCCTCAAACTTCACCAGGTTGTCCATCAGAGAAAAGTGAGGGTGAAAGTCACTGAAAAATAGAATAGAGTAAAAATAATGATGAACCACTATCCTTTTAAGTACCTGGTTGTAACAAATTTTGCTCAATTAGAAAACAGATGATAGATAATAGAATAACCTCAAGATGTGAAATAGTTTTAGAAATGTTGCAAAATATACACAGTGACAGATTTGCATAGGTTTTATCACAATACAGAATGATACCGTAAACTGGGATGATTACGGACATTTCAAACTTTCTTCCCTGTGTCATGCGCAAACGTTCCAGTGGAATTTGAGACTATTTCTATAAAGTTGTATCTTGGTCTGTACTATTGTGTGCCATAGACAGAATCTTCATTTAGCCTTCCATTACAGTTATTGCCAAAAAGGTTGATGTCCGGAATCACCACAGACTTCGGGGTGATTACACACACTTTTCTCTATAGCAGTACTGCATTGTCCATGTGTCCAAAAACTCTCTACATTGTGGGGTGATTGTGGTTAATGAACATCTTTTAAAAAAAGTAAAAAAAATTCATTAAATAAAGCTTTTTTCACCAAAAAAAGGCCACAAAACTGTCGCAGGAGTCCCCAAGAACGTCAACCTGAAAGAAGGAAAAAGGGGAATTCCTGTAAAAAACCACATAATGATTGAAGTTAAGGGCAAAATTGGAAGCAAATAATACAAGTGCATGTATTTGGTAGGCAAGTTACCTCATTGAAGAGCTTCCATGGCAGCCAGAACCACGAAGGAGCAGCCCGTCCCTCACACACATCCACAGACCCTGAAAGACGGAGAGGAGGAATTTCAGTCATTAAATGTAAACTTCCTATTCAAAATCCAATTTGATGTACATCCATGCCACATGTCTCACCAAGGCAAGCTGGCCTTGGAGTAATTCCTCTGTGGCACAGCACCTGTAATCCTGATGTACATTCATGGCATTTGGAGACTAAGTGAACGAATGAATTAATTAATTAAGAAATGGCTGAAAAAGAAGAAAAATGTTCAGTCATGCATTTTGAGGCTCAGGTTATGCATTTTTTATAAATAATTAGAAGATAAACAGGTTAATTACAGGTCTTATAGGTATGGGGTGATTATGGACACCTCACCCAGATCAGATGCAAATGTACTTTGATGTCTGTAACCCCAAAATGAAAATTCCTATCAACACCACATCTTTTGCATAACCAATTCGGATAATGGGACTATCAGTTGGGGTGGTACAAATCCCCAGATTTTCATTGTCCATTTTGTGAGGGGGGCCATACATTTTGGTGAAAAAAAATGTACACTTTCAGAATATGCCTTCCCAAGCACCCTGTAGAATGTCTTGAAGGGTGGAATAAAAATTGCCATTTGCCACGTGACCAGCTTTTCATGAGCTTTCCAGTGCTGCAAAGAATATGAAAAAATTAATTACAATCCACAGCAAAGCAACCAGGGTTGGCACCCAAAAACCCAACCCAAAAACCCAACCCAAACCCAACCCAAAACCCAACCCAAAAACCCAACCCAAAAACCTACTGAAATTTTCAGTGGGTTTTTGTGTTTTTGGTCTGAGATGTTTATTTTAAAATAATTGAAATATTTCTGATTGCTACATTGTTCAATTGTAGCTAATTAGAATGCTTTAGCATGTTGATTATTTCAAGGAAGCTGATTTATAAAACAATTCTTAAAATTATGCAATGTGTAAATAAAGATTATGAAAAATTGAAAAGTTTTATTGCCCTTTTAAATGGTGTCCAGACTACAGACACAACTAGAGTACAGTAAAACTAATGAATGCTAAATAAAGGTGTGTGTATATATATTATTCACAAGTATTACTTGATCTTCAATGCTTACAAATTCTTATGAATGCTTATGAGCCTGGTCTTAAATTTTGGACCCATTTAATAAATTCTTTATTCTCTACAACTTCAAATGGAATATTTCTGAAAAGAAAAATCTGGCCATTTGCAAATCTAGTTGTTCTTTTTGATCTAGTTGTTCGAACCAGTAACCACATATGGCATTATCTGACCTTGCGTTTTCTTGGCTGGAGTAGAATGAAAAAATGGTATGGAAGATTCAGAAGTGGTTGAAGTGAATGAAGTCTCGCTACTGTGAATTGTAGTGTCAGCATAAACCAGGCTTTCATATGATTTGCTTGAAGAGGGTCTACTCTCAAAACTGCCATGTCTATGTGTAGGAGGAGTTGCTGATGTAGCTGTATTTGTGAGCTCATCTGCTTCATCATCACATGCCTGTACCCATTTTTTATTGCATCGATTTAAGTGATGTTTCACTCATTCTATTTTTTTTTAAATACACATCTGCAGTATTTGCACCAAACTCTATTTGGTTCGTCACTCAACATTTTTACTTCATCCCATTTAGCAGCTTTAAGTCTGCCACCAGTATGTGCAGGTCTAACTTTAGGCATTATTAAATAGATATTAATTAACTAAAATTGATCTCTGAAAAAAAAGATGTTAAAAAATAAGAATAATGTCTACTGTCTAGGCCTGTAAACAAATTGCAATAAAAATTCAAAAAACACACTACCGTGTTAATTCAAAATAGAACAAAACCCACACTTTACGTTAAATGAAAACACAATACATTTCAACAGCACACTGCTATCTTCTTCAGTTGAAAGTGACCTTAAAACAAACAAAATATATAAATTCTAAAAATCATAGCTATAACTTTAATGTAAATTATGAAACCCAAAAACCCATGGGCTTTGGGTTTTTGGTGAAAAACCCAAGTTTTTGCCAACCCTAACAGCACCATAAAGTGTACCTAATGGATAAAAAATGTCTGGAATTACCCCAGTTTACGGTACAGAATGACTTAGGCTAATGAATATTTTCTCTGGTGTTTTTCATACAATTACAATGCCACCCCTACGATATTACAGTAATTGAAAAAAAACATGGAGCCCACGAAAGAGCATATTTGATATGTGATGCTATATGAGTTCCATAAAGGATCTAACACTAGTGAATCCACAAAAAACATTCAAAGATTTTATGGAAATAATGATGTGAGTGAATGGATGTGAAGGAGATGGTTTGAGAAGTTCAGAAATGGAGACTTCAGTCCGAAAGATTATCAACAGGACAACCAAATGAGTTAGATGAGTTGCTGAAAGCAACAGTGGAGGAAAACCCAACAGTAACTGTAAGAGAACTTGGCCTGCAACTCGGTGTTAGCCATATGACCATTCATTGTCATTTGAAGCTGTTAGGAAAAGTAGTGAAGGTTGGAAAATGGGTTCCACATGATTTGTCACAAGCGAATCTTCAACATCAAATCAATATTTGCACATCACTGCATTCTTGGCAACTGCAGGCACCATTTTTGAATTGGATCATCACTGGGGATGAAAAATAGGTCCTCTATAACAATATTAAGCATTGACATCAGTGGCTTAGCTATGAAACAAAGCCTGAACCTCAGCCAAGGAATGGACCCCATCCAAAGAAAATTTTGCTATGCATTTGGTGGGATATGCAAGGAATTATTCATTTTGAGCTTCTGCCAAATAACCAAACAATCACAGCTGAAGTCTACTGCCAACAACTCTGATTGAAGATGGCATTACAAGAAAAACATCCTGCATTAATTAATCACAGAGGTATTCTATTCCACCAGGATACCGTACGCCCTCACACTGCTCAAATCATCACTGCCCAATTGGAGGCATTTGGTTGGGAAAAAATGCCTCAGCCACCTTATTCTCCGGACATCACACCTTCAGACTACCATTTATTCAGAAATCTACACCACCACCTAGATGGACAAAAGTCGCAATTCAGGGAAGCTATCAAAAATGAAGTGATCACTTTTTTTAACTCAAAACCATGGAATTTCTTCGAACGTGGCATAAAAAACTTTTCTACAGGTGGGAGGAGGTTATAGAAAAAGAAGGGAATTATAGTGATGATTAATTTGGCATTACGTCATTTAATTTTTGTTGTGAATAAACTAAAAAAATCGAGCAAATATATGTTACAACCTTACACAGGAATACCTCAAAATTTGTCATTAATTCATTCCAGAATAACACAATAAAATATGAAAACGAAATTTGAGGTAGATTGTAACATGTTTCAATGAGAAAACATTTTACTGTATTATGCTATTAAACAGATTAATTAATCAAATTCTACACATTTTTCGGCAAAATATAATGTATATTGCATTGGTAAACAGTTGAATTTCGTCAATTTAGATTTTTTTTTTCACAATTTTTTTCAAAAAATGACAAATCTGCTAATATGGACAATGGATTGTGAAACTATAGGTAGTAAAAGATTGATGACTGCAAAATGACAAATTCTGAGGTATTCCTGTACTTTGCCCAGACAGCTAGTCAAAGCTATGGGGCGATATGAGCTCACAGCAGTACGAGCTTTGCCAGGGTCATGGATGGGCACCAGCAAAGCAGAAGTCCAAACATGTGGAAAAGAGCATGTCATCCAAACCTTGTTGTAAAAGGCCAATAAAACTTGCCTGTTAAAAATGAAAGATTGGTGAGGAATGGGTACACTATCATGTCCTCCCCAGGGGAGGTATTTTTTAGCTTAGAGAGGGCCATATCCAATTCCAGCAGAGTAAAAGGACTATTATAATGGAGTGCTACATTTGTAGAAAAATCAATAGGGATGAATTCAGCCTTTGCTGCTCTAGAAAGGAACTGCGCTGTATAATGAGATTTACTGCTGATAGATGCAAAGTATGCAGCCAAGGAGTTACCATACCAACTAGCTGGAGCTGAAAAATGACCTTACTGCCATCTTGCAAAACAATAGGATATGCAGGAAGTTTTCTCTCCAATCTTTTAATTTTATTTCAGACCATACTCTCAGTTGTTTGATGAGAGGTAGAACTGACAAAACCATGCCAAGAACAATGTTTGGATAATCTAACTGTATGCTGAGCAATTGCTCTGGCCTTTTTATACAGGACATATGTCTGTAAAATAGGATTTTGTTTAAATAACCTATAAGCCATCTTTCTTACTCTAACAGCCCACTGACACAAATCATTCCACCACACTGCGTGATATTTAGCAGTAAGCATGCTGGAAGTGAGAGTGAAATGGTCTTGAGCTGCATGGTGAATTGTGTGAGTTAAACTTAATGTATGGCAATCTTCATCCACAGTGGTACCTATCATCTCCAGGACATGGCAAAGACAAAGCAGCATGAAAGTTATGCAGATCTTTCTCTGTTATTTTCCATAGGGAGTGTTTTGAGCCCACAGATGGTACCCAAGATGTGAGAAGAATGGGAAAATGATCAGAATCACAAGGATCACTCAAAACTTCCCAACCAAACACATGAGAAGTCCATAGTAGAAAGTGATAGATCTAAATGCAAGGACCCACTGAAACTATGGAGGAATGTAGGGGAACCATCATTAAATAGAGAGATTATTGGCATCTATGAAGTCTGCAATGGTGGAGCCCCACTGGTCACTGGAGGGAGAACCCCACAGGAGGTGATCACCATTGAAGTCTCCTATTACAAGGAAAGGGGCAGGAAGTAAGTGAAGCAGTCTGTGTAATATAACTATAGAGAAGGGAGGACCTGGAGGAAAATATACAGTACAAACTGTAACAGCAAAAGAGGAAGTGTGGATTGTTGCTGCAACTGCTTCTATATCAATATCAAGAGGAACTGGAGTAAAAGGAAGGGAGCTGTGGATCCCCAGTAAGACACCACCCCTATGGAGATCCCCATCTTTCCAGAGCAAACTGTACCATAACCTTTGACACCTGCAGAATGGGATAAATCCAGCCAAGTTTCTTGAAAAGCAAGGATGAGAGGGGAATACCATGACAGTAACTAGTGTATAAACCCCTATAACTCCTTACATTCCACTGGAAGATGGATAAAGCCATGATGTAAAAGGATAAGGGGAAGCAATTTAAGGTAACAGTGCCTATGAACATTAATCTGTGCTATTAAATAATATCCAGAAGCCATCCCTAGGATCAGCTACAGTCTTTTGAAAACCATTCTTTGCAAAGAATTGAGACATTTTTTTGAGCCATAGTCTGTGGAGCTATATTTTTAGCCATGAGAGCTATCCCAGTAAGTCTGCCTTTTGACCTAGGATGATCACTACTGGAATCAAGTTCTCCTTTTAACCCAGCAGTATCTGTACTATGAAGTGGTTCTATATCTGGTGACAAAGCAGAGTCTGAGCTGGATTGGTTAAAATCAAAGAATGAACATTGTGTACTACAAGACTTGGTTTCTATGGGCTGGGAATTAGACCTAGAACCAGAAGCTGCTACTGGCAATCCAGAAGTCTGTATCTTACTTGAGGGTGAAGGAGACCCTCAACCCACCCAAGCATAAGAGACAGACTGAGATGACCATAGACCCATCTTAGCAGCATATAACTTACGGGCTTCAGTAAATGTAACATGATTATCCACCTTTACTTTGACAATCTCCTTCTCATGTATCCAATGGCTACAAACTCTAGAACTTAAATGTGATCCTTTACAATTAACACAGGTATATGAAGCCAAGTCCTTCTGACAGGATTGAATATCATGAGACTCAGCACACTTAGCACAAGAAATTTTATTAGTGCAATTATGCACACCATGTCCAAAATGGAGGCAATGGAAACACTGCAAGGGGTTAGGACTTAAGATAATAAGGGTCAACACGCTACTGGAGATAGCCACAGTGAATATACTCAGGATGAGTGGCACCCCCAAAGGTAAGGACTAAAAGGCTAGTAGGAGTTTTGGTATTTTTTTTACAAAAGTACATTACAGGCTTTTGAGGAATTTTACCTTTGCAATCAATACCATAGTTTAGACAATTCTAAGACATTTTTCTTCTATAGCATTTCTCTCACAAATTACTTATAAGCAAGATATTACATGTTTACTTTGTTTTAGCCACCTATTGGTGCAATCGTGTGGTTCAAATTTTGAATTCAGTCAGTCTTACCCAAGCTTTAGTGTCGCTTGCCAGGAAACTTGATCGTCATGGCTGAAAGGTATTGTGGGAAAACTGGAGAACCCACCTAGATTTGACTCTGGAAACAGTTCTTCCTATGGTAGGAATCCAATTCTACTGGCCAGCCACAAAGTAAATGCAAAGTGAATAGACTGGAAGGCAGGAGATGAAGCTGGACTCAAAGATCTTTTCCCAAGCAGTACACTGGACATCAAGTGAGCAAGGACCATTCACAAAAATGTCAAGCAGGAAGAGCAAGACCACCACAGTGCATTCAGCAATGGCAAGCAAACAGTATATGTTGGAATGTTAAGGAGTGGGTGCAGGAAAAAAAAGTGTTCAGGCAGAAAAGGAAGAGAAAGGACTTCAGGATAAACAAGCACAGTACAGGCAAGACCTATGCTACTGAAAATTAATTTAAGAATTTTCCTGTGACTTGAAAATATCACCAACCTTAGTAAACCTTATTCCAGTATATGGCTTTTTATCTAGTCTTATTCCCTGTGATGATCAAATGTGGAACTGATCTCCCCATCATTAACATGACTGATATGTAATGATTTATAGAAAGCAAACTAGAAATTTAGGCTTTTCAGTTTATTTATAACTAGATTTAATAGAACAATTTGGAACCTCCCATTTCTAGACTTGAACAAAAACTTTAACAGTAATTATTTACAATTTCTTCTGGAGGTTCTAGACAATAAGAAACTTTAATCTTAAATTAAATGATGATGGGGTTAATAAGGTTAGTGATGATAATGAGCATTAAGATAATTTATGTACGGTACAAAATACTAGAATTCTAAATACCAGTAACTATCTTAAACTTTGAAGGATCTTAACTTCCTAGATTTCAACTATTATATTCATAGGAATTCTTCTCACTTGTTTATTTCCCAATTTAACTGGACAAGACAATGTGTATAGGCGCTTAATGAATTCGCGTACAATAGCTTAATCAAAGGTTTATAAGCCAAAGCACACTGGCAATGCTCCAATAATTTTGGACTCATGCACAACACTGGATTGTCTGCCTAGAAGGAGCACTTAAGTTCTGGATCCTTAGTGTTAAACTTCAAAACATACCTTCTGGCTTCAGTAATGGAATATGATCTTGCCTTTTCTCGAGTTCAACAGGGACTATCAAGGCTAAATACTAAACTAGGTTTTAACACTAGTCCAGAGCTGTTTCTAGCAACATGCCCTATTACAATGATTTAAGCACTTTTTCATTAATTACAGTATCTGCCTATGGTTAACTAGATTCACTTAATGAACACTTAACTTGAGACTACAAAAGCTGAGTGGTTGGAAAGAAAAAAACACTAATTTAAAAATAAAAAAACGAGATATGAGAATCAGCAAAACCCTATAATATGGCAGTTGTAGTGAAGACTATTCATCAATTATTGCTAAATTTCATAAGAATAATCCTGCAACTTTCTCCTTGCATTTACATAGTGTATTGCCTAGTAGTATTCAGGTTCAGTATACCAGAATTTTCTGATTCTGATTAACCCTTAACCGCCATAATATCCTTTTACAGACACCTACATTAACATATAAACATATCTAAAACCATTTAATTTTCTTTACTTATGCCAAGGTAGCTTTTTTCAGCCAACTCAGTTTTAGTTGCCAGATAACGATTTTCTCACTGTGATCTGAAATTATTTAGCATTGCATTATTAGCATTAGCATTATTAGCAATGCTAATAAAAAAAAAAATTTCTTGAAAAAATAATTCAGGCAGTTAAGGGTTAAGGTAAGATTTTGGTAATATTCGTGATCTGTTAGGTTAAGTTTTATATTAAAACTGTTTTTCCCCCCCGATTGTTTTTGGTGTTTGAACAAAATTAACCTCCATTTTTATTGCAAATCACTATCTTCTGAGGTGGTTATTTAGGGGCGGGGGTTAACTCGGAAACTAGTGATTTCCAATAGAAACAAAGGTTATATTCGTTCAAACTGCATCAAAAACCATCAGAAAAACAGTTTTGATTTACAAAGCCTATAATGTACACTTGTAAAAATTTACTGATTTTATCACTACCCTTGTTCAGTCGTCAAATGCCAATTACATTCTCCAATTTCATTTCTAGTAATAGATCATCTTTTCTCATGTGAAACAATTCTGGAGCATAAATGATAGCTACCCTGAATAATATTCAGATTTTTCGCAATTGAGACTTCTACTGGCACATTATTAAGACTCCTTTTATCTTAATTATAGACCTTATATTATATTATTCAAGTTGTAGCTATGTAGATATATGGCTATATAGCTGTATGGATGTATAGATAACCATGTGATATCTACAATTAGTACAATAATGGTATTGATGAATGATCCACAAGATCCAAAGTTTTGAAGTTAATGTATAGCTAGTAGATGTGTGACAATCTGCAATTAGCAGAGATCAAACTGGATCTTAATTTTGCATGTAACTTTATTTATGGTTTGTTTATATTAACAGTGGAGACACCCAGATGGGCTGAAGGGCCCCTAGCATGCCCACTATAAAATTTTTACCATGTTTACCATGTTCTCCCCAAATTCAATCAATTTTTTAATTTCAAAAGGGTTTAGGCAGGTGAGGGTTGTAGAGCCTTTACTCACAACATACAAATAAGAGACATAATCAGGAGTCAAAGTAGGTTGATAAATCTTAGTAGTAGGCAATGAGGAATCACTCGTGGAACCCAAGGACACATCTTCCTGACCAGGAGACATGAGCCCTGCAGGAAAATGGTAACATGGTAAAAACTTTATAGTGGTCACACTAGGGGCCCTTAGGCCCATCTGGGTGGCTCCACTGTTAATATAAACAAACCATAAATACAGTTATTGTACATGCAAAATTAAGATCCAATTGATCTCAGCAAATTGCAGATTGTCACACATCTACTAGCTGTACATTAACTTCTCTGTCTGACTGATAACGTCACTCAAATCTATTAGGTCCCTATCAAGTGCAGTAAATGTTTTGTACACTTTTTGCTAGCAGAAGTACAGTTTTTCAACTGATCACCCATGCCTAACCCGCGCAGACAAAAGTCGGGCCTAGGCCAAAAGCCTAAGCCCAACCACCAACCTCACAATAACTTACCAGTATAAATATGCGAGACTAGTGTGCACCTACTGCTTTGTTGCTCGCCTCAAAACTTCTGTTTTTACTGATAAGGTTATTGTTTACGTTTCTATTTAATTTATCATAGTTTTTCTTAAACTGATTAACTGTGGTTGTTTATAACTTTGTTTGGCAATTCATTCCAGTGATCCACTACTCTTCGTGAGAAAAAGTGTTTTCTAATGTCTTTGCTGTACTGTGCTGCATTGCAATAAAAAACAGGCGAAGCCTGACAGTGAAGAGGTCCAACACATCACAAAGAGTGCAAATGGGCAAAAAATTAAATAATAACCAAAAGCTAAACAGCAATAAATAAACAAGGCAAACGTAATAATGTTAATACAAACGCGCAAAAGTCAATTCGCTAGAGCACAGCCAACACGTCTGATCACCACAAAAGCTCACTGAAAAAACCTAACAACTAATATTATTATGGAAATATACTGTACAGCTAATTTTAGGATACTTTTTAATTGCTTGGTTAAAGTAATACGTCTAATTTTTATAGCTGACAAAGGGCACTCTGTCAGAATGCATGATGAAAAATAGCATGATTATTTACAAAAATAGCATCAGTTGAAAAAATATAGTTCAATAAAACATGTAAAATTTTAAACCTAACGGTGAGCTACCTTTAAAGTGTATGCGCTACTTTTCTGTAATAATCTATAATCTATAATAAATACAAAACAGTGAAAACATACATTTACTTTCTTAGTTTTATTAAACAATTAGTTTTATTGAACAATAATAATCTATAATAAATACAAAACAGTGAAAAAACACATTTACTTAGTTTTATTGAACAATTAGTTTCACTGAACATTAACAAATAATAAACTCGCATGACTATATAATTTTAATTTTCATAAACTCAATTACTTTATATGTTGTTTGTTCTCGCATGCAGAGTACTATCGGAAAACGTTTTTTAACATATATTCTTTCTCCAGCCACTCGATTTTACGTCTTAAAACTTTTTTAATTCACAAGTATTTTCGTTCATTTGGGCCTATTCGCATAGGTTCAGACCTGAATTTGAAATACGTTCTACGCTTTATTAGTTAATAAATACTGTTATTATAAAAAATTATATTAACTTTTATTTAGCCAACTGTCGTGGCCAACAAAGTGAGTGTATTAAAGTGTATATGGAAATAATGTGTACAACTAAAAATATGATCAATTGGGAAAACAGAACGTATAGAGATCAGATCATCAGATTGAAGGGTATAAGTTTTCATTGAAATTAAATCTGTGAAAATTTGGAGCCTCAGCAAAAGGTGACCGCAAGACTTGACAGCAGTGACGGAATATAAAACCTGTCAAAAGAGATACTCTTTAAAAATAAATTGTGTGAAAGGCGTTTAGAGTTTATCGCCAATCTCGATCTTCAGTTTTTTTTTAATTATTACAAGTTTTTCTTTTATTTTCATTCATATATGATTCAATATAAGGTTTCGGTCAGTATAGACCACATTAATGACGATGAACAATGTTGGCTGTCAAAATATGTATGTTAGAAAATCTAGAACAGGAAGAACCAGTGTTGTCCCAAGGCGGTATGATGACTAAACTGATTGATGCAGCATTGCTTGTATATATTAAGTTAAGGTGTATATATATCCATCTCATAATTGTAAGGTTAGTGAAAAATTCACTTAATTTAGAGCTAGCATTTTTGGGCTCTTGTGGCATCATTGTTTGGGCACTCTTGTGGCATCATTTTTGGGGCGCTGCGCGTCTTTTCTACTCGTTTGTGGAATGCGGTACTTACAGGGGTGGTCTTATAGAGAGCTCTCTTGCAATTCAGTTTGTTTGTTTAGATACAAGATTGTTGCATCGTGCAGGTTGTGTTGTTGTTGTTGCAAGGTTTAGAAAGAAGACCATAAATAGTGCCCCTTTTGTTTTTTATCTTAATTTTATGCAACTGAGGCCTAAGGTAGGCCCACATCGAATCAGCAACCCTGAGGTAGGACCTAATAGGACCTCCAAGTCCGCAAGTTTTAGTCTAGCTTAACTTGGGCTGTAGGTTGAACTGGCCCTTCAGAGCTTGGCCGTTCAGGGCTCAGCTGTGATTCTGAACCCAATAAAATAATAAAAAAATAATCATCACAATTTTTGTTAAAATAGTAACAAGTTAGTACTTTAGCTCCTTACTACCCTAGTAGTTGATTATGTCACTGGTTGAGTTTTTGCTTGTCAATACTGCAGTAGTTTGTAATTAGTCCAATGTACTAGGGGCACTCAATATATTTTGCCCCACCCTTTTTTCTTAGCTAAATAATAGGCCATGGGGCTGAAATGTCTTTTGGGACATAAGTTCGAACTTTCTGCGCTTTACATAACCGATTTTTCCAGTTTGAACCTCCCCTCCTTGTATAAAACCGTTTTTAAACGCCCTTGTATAAAACAGATGGTTAATAGCGTGTAGCGTCATGAGTGACCTGGAGGCACATTTCAGGTTTTGTACAATCAACCTTGCTGATTTCAGAAAAGAAATAAAAAATTTTATGCAACAAGCAGAACACCTTTTTCGCATGTAAAAAATACAAATTTTTGTTAATTACAGTTGGCAACACTGACTGACATGGTACTTCTGGCAGCTTTCTAATTATTCTCAGTGAGTCATCCCCTGGAATTTCTTAGTTCTACGCTAGCTCGCTTGAGAGAAACAAGTGTTTTTTCTGTGGATGGGGTGTTCAAAAACCCCAAGGTACTAACGAAAGGTGCGTTTTGTGATATATACATTATACACATTTCTTTGTTTTGTTGTGTTTTACATTGTTTATAAGTTTGTTATATGTCTTAGGGTGTATATATATATATATATATACACCTATGGATATTTATATACATAATACATACAGTATGTGTGTGCAGTATATTTATATATATATATATATATATATATATATATATATATATATAATAATATATATTATATATATATATTGGTAAACTTATTGTTTACCAATAAACCAAGCCTTATACAGGGGTTGGACAAAATAATATGAACACCTTGATAAATGGCGGTTTTTATTCTTAATATGGAGTTGGTCCTCCTTTAGCGGCAATAACAGCTGCAATGCGTCGGGGAATTGATTCATACAGCTTTTGGACAGTGGCTAGAGGAATCCTGAGCCATTCTTCGAGCAAACCCTGCTCCAGTTCCTCCAAAGACGCCGGCGTTGGGAATCGGCTTCTGACCTGCTGCTCCAACTGACACCACAGATGCTCGATAATGCTAAGATCCGGGGATTGTGGAGGCCAATCCAAGCGTTCTACTTCACTAACATGCTCTTCAAACCAGTTTTTAACGACCCCAGCGGTGTGGATTGGTGCATTATCATCGTGGAAGACGGCGCCGCCATTGGGAAACAGCGTTTGGACCATGGGATGGACCTGGTCAGCCAATATTGACAGATAGACCTGGGCGTTAACCCCACCATGCAGTACTACAGCTGGGCCAAGAGTATTCCACGATATTGCTGCCCAAACCATCACAGATCCGCCTCCATGCTTAACGGTTGGGGTCAGGCAGTCGGGGTCATAAGCATCTTTAGGCTGTCTCCAGACGTAAACTCGACCGGAACATGGAAATAGCGTAAAGGAGGATTCGTCGGAGTAGACTACATTCTTCCACCGGTCCATTGACCAATTCTTATGGTCATTACACCATTTTCTGCGCCGCTCAATGTTGATGTGCGAAAGGAAGGGTTTGGCAATTGCAGCCCTCCCATGGTATCCAGCTCCATGGAGCTCGCGACGTACAGTTCTGGTCGATACCGTGCTTGGAAGATGCTGGTTAAGCTCTGCAGTCACTTTTGGAGCTGTGGTCTCATGGTTCTTTGTCACAATGCGCTTTAGCACCCGGCGGTCTCGATCACACAGCTTCTTCTTGCGTCCACTATTGCATTTGTCGGTGCTTGTCTTTCCATGGTTTTGGTATGCAGACATGACCATAGAGACAGTTCCTCTGGATACATTGAACATCTGAGCGGTTTTCGTCACCGATGCACCAGCCATCCGCACTCCGACAATTTGCCCTCTTTGGAAGTCTGACAGGTCTTTCATAACTGCTAATTCATAATTCACTCAGCTCTGTAAAAACAACGTGAGGGTTATAACATGACGTATACACTCTCTGTTACGCATTTAAATAGGTTTGCCAGTCATTTGACCGTTTACTTTGTGTCTGAGCAGTCCGTAAAGATAACCGGTGAAATCGGTGGGTGTTCATATTATTTTGTCCAACCCCTGTATATATATACTCATAATCATATATATTTTTTACTTATACGTTTGTGTTTGTGTTTCAGTGTTCCTGTGTGATACTTGTTGAGTTTTGCTGGTACAATGAGCACGCAAAGAACACGGGGATCTGCCTGCCACATTGTCTTTGGTTCTCCACTATCAGAGCTTCCTCTGTCTGAACTTCCAACCCGTATACAAGTTGCAAGGCATTTCCTCTTCTTGAAGGAGAACAAGTACACCAGCAACAGGGAAATTCTTCCGGAGGTATGCCAAACACTCATTGACCTTTGGAATCGTGCTAACATTCCATCACAGCTATGGAAAAACTATACGCGCTCACAACATAGTATCATATGTGGTACCTTTATTTCATAATCAAATATAAATTATTAATTAATTGAATTAAATATCTATACAAAATTGCCTCGGGATTGGCGACATAGCCTATTGGGAATGAAATAATTGCCATACGTACAAAGAACCTGTATGTATGAATCGAGCCTCACATAGCAACAAGAAAACCCAATTTATTGTTTAGTCTACCACAGAGAAGTAGACCAAACAAAATTTTGCCAGATCGGCAAATAATGAAAATACAACGCGAAGGAACGGCTCTCGGGGCTGTTTATTGTACAGCGAACGCTTTAAACAGGGAGGATGTGCTTTTGTCTTCCCTAAAGTTCTGAGTGAATTCCTTATAATAAACTTAATAACAAAAAAAACAAGAGGATAGGCCTATACCTTAGTGTTTATATTGTGACTGTCTATATTAATTACATCAAGTTAATTCATCGTGTAACTCCATCGTGGCGGCCCTACACCGAAAAAGATCGTAACGCCCTACATCGAAGCAAACCAAGGACCCAGCAAAAAAATAAGGTGGGACAATTTCTTTTCGTTCACATATAGGCATCTAAAATCCCGACGCAAAAATTACCGTAATCAATTAAATATAAAGAGGTCCTTTAAAGACCTACATATTCATAACTAACGAAAAAACATAGGGCTTTTGTCGTTTAACTCTCCACTGAAATCTGCTTGAAATTTCCAACGGATGAGGGTATCAGGCAATCAACCCATAGCCCTATATAGTTTTTTCACAACAGCCAATCAAGAATGTGAAGACCAAGCTGCTCCGATTGATGAAAAAAGGCTCACAAGCATCGAAGCAAGGCAAGCAGGCCACAAAAACCAAGAAGTTCGAGGAAAGCCTGAATCAATTGTTTGACATAGCTGTCAGCCAATGCGATGATCTGTCTGCATGCCACTGTGAAAAAGAAATGAAAGTTCCACGACGAGAGCATGACTTTCTGATCGACCAGAGAACCACGCGGATCATGCAGATCAGTCGGGTGGATACGAATGTGACTCAGATGATGGAGAGAAGGAAGTCAAGAGAGGATCGGATGCAAGAAAGACAAGAAGAAGAGAATAGAAGAAAAACGGAACGGCAAGAGATAGCATCCTCTGCAGATGTGGCCGAATCAGCTCAAGCAGAAGCAGACTCCAGTGGTGAAAGTGTTGGTGATGAGTGGATGGGTGATAGTGCCCAGGAGGACAGGAACATCACACCGATTCCCACTGTTGCTTTGGAAGCTGACCGGTATGATGTATCGAACAGGGCTGCTGCAGCTATCAGCACTGCAACATTGGTTGACTATGGCATCATTAGTTCTGATGATCAGATAAACGTAATTGACCACCACAAAGTATGGAGAGCACGGCAGAAGGTACGGAGGGATCTGAAGGAAGCAGTAACTTACCACGATGTGGAAGTCACTACTTTATTTTTTGATGGGCGGAAAGACATGACACTTGTCAAAGAGAAAAAGGGGAACAAATGGTACAGCACAAAGAAAGTTGAGGACCACTATGTGTTGGTCGGAGAGCCTGGAACCTTCTATCTAAGCCATCTGACACTGGAACGAGGAACTGGCACTGTCATTGCGGATGGACTTCAAAATGCGATTGAAGAAATGGGTATTGCAGACAAGATAATTGCAGTGGGAACCGACAGCACAGCCACAAACACAGGGCACAGAAGTGGAGCAATACACCTGCTAGAGTGTCGCCTGGGTCACCCTTTGCACTGGTTCATCTGTAGTCTGCATTTAAATGAACTCCCACTGCGCCACTTGTGCAAGGAACTCATCGACCCAACAGAATCTGCAACTCAATGGAAAGGACCAATTGGCAAAGCTTTGGCCACATGTGAAAGTTTGCTACTTTCCTCTAGAGGAATTCAATGTATTGCTGATGGCCACACTCTCCCAGATGTTGACCTTACTGAAATGAGTCGTGACCAAGCCTACCTCTACAGAATGATGAAAGCGATAAGGACTGGTGTCATTAATGAAGATCTTCTACGTGAGAAGCCTGGACCAATCTCCCATGCAAGATGGGTTACAACTGCCAGCAGAATTTGTCGGCTATATGTAGCGATGGCGCAGCCAAGTGATGAACTGTATTCACTCACACAGTTTGTCGTGTGCCACTATGGACCCATGTGGTTTAGCATCAAGTGCCATCCAAGGTGCACAGATGCCCCAAAACATTTCCTGGAGCAAATCAAGCTGCTACGATTACTGCCACCAGCTAGCAAGACTGTCAAATGGGCTGTGATCCAAAGAAATGCATACTGGGCTCACCCTGAAAATGTTCTACTGGCAATGCTTCTGGATTACTACATTTTTAGACTCAGAAAAATGTGAGCTTTCAAATGGTTTATGTTTTATGAGTGTATGTTTAATATTGAAAAATGGAGCGCTCCTAGCGATTATCCATATATACACACACACACACACACACACACATATATATATATATATATATATATATATATATATATATATATATATATATATATATATATTATATATATATATATATAATGTTTCAGACCAACAACGACCCTACGATCTACTCATGGCTGGTCCACCTAACTGTGTTCGTAATTGTGTATTGTGCATGTCCTCCGTGGTGGCGCAGGGGACCTACAATTTTACGTGGGTTCCGAACCACAAGAACATAAGAAATTTTTATAGTGGGCACACTAGGGGCCACTTCGGCCCATCGAGGCGGCTCCACTATGTAAAAACTGCCTGTATATTGGCAACGACTAATTTTTACAAAACTAAATAATTATATTATCAATTTAAAACTAATTAATTATCAATTTAAAACTAAAGATAGAATCTCTGGATCCAGAGGATCAAGTCATAATACATTACTATCCACAAATATGTTACACTCTATATCTATTTATAACCGACATGCAAATATACCAGATCCAAAGAATCCAGTCAATTTCATTACGGTATCCATCAATACCAGTACCTTGCCAACCAAAAATAAGTCACGGTCCATATCACTTGCGGACCAAGTCGCAATTTACAACCATATACATTACAATATATATACTTAGGAGGAAAAGTGTAGGTGTGGCTGTAAAGACTGTACAGTAATGTAGAAATGTGTGTGCACCCATTTTGGGTCTCCCATTTAAAGGTGTTTGTGGGGCAAGTGAAGATCATGAGTTTTTCAATACTTCACAGTACTATGGGGGGCACCGCTCGGCAGAGGAATCTCTTTAAATGGGGTGTCTAAGGACAGAGAGTATCCCATAACCCAAGATGCTGCCTCCCTATATCCCACAACACTTGTGTTGAGCTGTCGGATCTATCACCACAAAGCCTTAATTTTACTACCTTAAACTATACCCAATCTATCAACATATGCGTTTGATCGATTTTTAAGCATGTTTATAGACGTGCTACTAATTACTTCTACCGGCAAACTATCCCACCTATTTACTATTCTATGCGCAAAAAAGTTTTTGGCAACTGTTGTCTCGAACCTTCTACCTGTCAACTTACACCCATTATTTCTAATCGTATTATATTGAGATATTTCGAAAAAGCTATCTCTATCTACGTTATCGAACCCAGTCATAATTTTGGAAACCTGGATTAGATCACCCCTTAGCCTCCTAGTCTCGAGTGTAGTCAATTTTAACTCCTTAAGCCTATCCTTGTATGACTTTGACCTAAGCGACGGAATCATCTTAGTTGCTCGTCTTTGAACTCTTTCGAGTTTGTCTATATCTTTGCACGTATGCGGATTCCAAAATTGGACCGCGTACTCCAAATGGGGTCTAACTAATGATTTATAAAGAGGAACTATAATATCGCGCGATTTGTACTCAAAATTTCGAGCTATAAAACTTAACACTTTGTTCGCCTTATTAACCGCTGCTGTACTTTGTTTCGCTACTTTTAAATCACCAGTGACTATAACTCCTAAATCTTTTTCCTGCTCTACGCTTGTTAACTCTTTCCCTGACATACTATACGCAAAATTACCGTTACGCGAACCTATATGCAAAATTTTGCACTTATCGACGTTAAATCTCATTTTCCTTGTGACTGACCAATCAACGATTTTATTCAGATCTTCCTGGATTTTACCTTTATCTTCGTCATTAATCGCCATACCACCCAGCTTCGTGTCATCCGCAAACTTTGAAACCCTGAGGAACGCCACTCGCTACATTAGCCCAACACGACTCCGCTCCATCAACGACCACCCTCTGTTTCCTGCCTCGCAACCACTCTTCCAGCCAATTTATTACTACACCCCTGATTCCATGAGCCTTAGTTTTTTCAATGAGTCTTTTGTGCGGCACGGTGTCAAACGCTTTTTGAAAATCTAAATACACTACATCAACCGCCCGATGTCTATCGTAAACGTCAACCACGCTTTGGAAAAATTCTAAAAGATTAGTTAAGCAAGATTTGTTTCGCCTAAAACCGTGCTGCGTATTTCTAACCAGATTATGCACTTCTAAGTGTTCGACTATACGATCCCTAATTATTGATTCCAGTAGCTTACCTACAACAGACGTTAAACTGATTGGCCTATAATTTCCCGCCGCACCTTTATCGCCTTTCTTAAAGATAGGTGTTACGTTTGCTAACTTGAAATTATCTGGTACGTACCCTGAGAAATAGACGCATTAAAAATCTTTGTTAGCGGCACAACAATGCTATCTTTTAATTCTTTTAGTTGTATGGGATATATGGAATCCGGACCGGTGATTTACGCGTTTTCATTTTATCAATATAGCGCATTACTTCCCCTTCACTAACGACAATATTATCCAAAATATTACCATTATCAAAAGGTATTATGTCTATGACCGTAGGAATATTCGTTACATCTTCTATAGTAAAAACTGACGTAAAAAATTCGTTTAGCAATATATATAAAAAAATATATATATATATATATATATATATATATATATATATATATATATATTATGACTTGATCCTCTGGATCCAGAGATTCTATCTTTAGTTTTAAATCGATAATTAATTAGTTTTAAATTGATAATTATTTAGTTTCGTAAAAATTGGTCGTTGCCAATTTACCGGCAGTTTTTACATAAATTTCTTATGTTCTTGTGGTTCGGAACCCACGTGAAATTGTAGGTCCCCTCCGCCACCACGGAGGACATACACAATACACGATTACGAACACAGTTAGGTAGACCAGCCATGAGTGGATCCTAGGGTCTTTGTTGGTCTGAAACATTATAACACCTTATATATATATATATATATATATATAATATTATATATATATATATATTATATGTGTGTGTGTGAAAAATGCTCTGTACGAATTGGTCCACAATTAACCCACCCCTTATATATCCAGTCTAACTATAGAGTAGATCAAGTCTAGCCTAGAGGGGTCAGCCTAGAGATTCCGGAAATGGTCCAGAGCGGGCAGATAAATTGAGGTCCACAGTAGGATTCCTCACCAAACTAGGTTAGGGCAATCTACCTTTACCTTTGTTAAGCTATGAGTTGATGCTGGGTCTTAGGCCACAATGTAGGCCTAAGTTGTCTGACCCAGCTTAATTTAATGAATCTACGTAAACTGGGTTAAAAACACAATTAGTCACTTACTGCTAGTTATTAGAGAGTCCCTTTTCCCGTCTTGTTTGTTTATTAAGAGCGTACTTGCTGGTGGGGATCTTTTTCGTTGTCTGTTCTTGTCCCTTCTCTCGTTCCGTCTTTTTGCCCCGTTCCTCGTTTTCGTTCTCCTTTGTTCTCCTTTTCGCGGGGCTTTTTCCACCAGCGTCGTGTTGGTTTTTTCCTCGGTTGGTTGATCGGTAATGTATATCTATTACCGAGCACGCTCTTGTCACACAGTATATAAATACTAGTGTGGAGAGTAACTCTGGTGAGCAACCAATTGGTTTCATCCACCCAGTTATTGACATAAAAGGAATTTAATAATTGTTAGATTAACTACCTACCTACTCAGTGAACCATTTTCGTTACCTCCCAACTACCCACTCATCAGTTTTCCATATACTCGGGGCCCCGGGAGATAAAAATTTTGGTGTCATTGTCACCAATTTTTATGTCTGAGTGTAGACTAGCTAACTATTTGACTGTAAATGCCTGTTAATCTGATTAACAGTGCCTATCCTCACCTTCTCATGGAGAAGGTGTAGCATTTAATTAGAAGAGAAAATATACATCCATAGGATGAAACTGTCTATTGTCTTTACCATAAGAAAAGAAAAAGTGAAAGTTAGAAGATAAAATTACAATTCCCCAGCATCTATTTTTTGTTTAAAAATGCCGCGCCTTTAATGCTGTTTGTCGCTGAGGTCTTGTGTCTGTCAATGTTCTAGTAGGATGCGTTACCACTCCTACTGTCAAAGGAATAGTTACTGGAAGTTCAGTGTCTCCAGTTGTTACTGTCAGTGGAGAAGGTTCTCCAAAGTCCATTGTTTTGGGTCCAGACTCTAAAGGGTACAAAAGAGAAATGTCTCTTGTTGTGTCACCCGTTGAAGTCCTTAATTTGACCACTCTTGTTACCCCGTCTGCCCCTGGTCTGAGTTCTAAAACTCTAGCCAGAGGCCAGTATTGTCTTGGAGTACTGTCATGTATGAGAACAAGGTCCCCTACCTTAATTGTGTCAGACCAATCCTTCTTAGTCCTTTGTTTATGTCTCTCCCTTAGACCCATCAAGTACTCAGTTTTCCACTGTTTAATAAAATGAGCTTTAACTCTAGTTAATTGTTGTAACTTAGTCTGGAGCTCATCATGTCGTTGAGTCCAGTTTGGGTCTTCTGAAGAGTCTATATTGTAGTCCGGCAGGAGACTAACTTGTTCTCCCCGAATCAAATGATTTGGAGTTAATGGTTCCGGGTCATTAATGTTGTCACTCACATAAGTGAGTGGTCTATTGTTGATGATGTTCTCAATCTCAGCCAGGAGAGTGAGCAACTCAAATAAGTGTATCTGTTTTTTACCAATTGCTTTTTTCAAGCAATTCTTTACTGTTTGTATATTCCTCTCCCAGATAGAACCATACCAAGGAGAGGCAACCGGAATATACTTCCACTTTATGTTTGAATTTTGTATATTAATTGTGTGAGTTCATCGCTTAACAAGTCGTGGATGACTTGTTCACCAGCCTTGAAATATGTAGCATTGTCAGTCCAAACTGTCTTTGGTACTGAATGTCGTGCACAGAATCTCTTAAAGACAGCAACAAAAGATTCTGCTGTAAGGTCCTCCACAACATCCAAATAAACAGCTCGTGAGGCAGCACATGTAAACAGTACAATGTACATTTTTTGTTGTGTCAACCACCCCTACAGTCAATGCTCCTGTATAGTCAATGCCTACAGTCTCAAAGGGTCTGTTGAGAGTAACTCTCTCCTCTGGCAAAGCAGGAGGATTTGGTTTCCTATAGGGCCTAGCATGAATACGCCTACATGTGACACACTCACTCAGGACTGTTTTAACAGTGATCCTTCCCTTGGGTATCCAATAAGTTTTCCTTAATGTAGTTAATGTCTGTGGTACCCCCATATGATATACATCATTGTGTGTTTTTCTGATGATTAATGTTGTCAAATAGCTAAATCTAGGTAAAAGGATTGGATGTTTGCTTTTGTATGACAGTTTTGATTTGTCTAATCTCCCTTTACACCTTAGAAGGCCTTCCTCATCTCTGAACAAGTTTAGATCCACAACTACTGATGGTACAGGTTCTTTTGTTTGTTTCCCATTAGTCAAGAATTCTAACTCTTTATTGTACTCTTTTTGTTGTGCATGGCCTATCCAGTATTTGGTTGCAACTTCTGTATAATTATGATTGTTTTTATTTAGCTGTTTGTTAATTGTAGTTAAACAGTTGTGAGCAAACCTCAAACAGTAGGCTGTGACCCTGACAAGTTTACTGAAGTCAGAATAACGTTCATAATTAGTGATTGGTTCAACCTTTTCATTTGAAAAGATTAAATTTAATGTCAAGTTAACTTGTTCCACAGGCAGAGCTGGGCAATAAATACATTGAATGTATTTAAATACTAAATACATGGGAGAAATGTATTTAAATACTAAATACATTTTACGAATGTATTTAGATACTAAATACAAAATACATCAATTGTATTTAAATACATTTGTAAATACATTTTAAATACAAATTTTAACATATGCATTCACTAATTCATGAGTAACAACAATATAAAATGCTTGATAAAGGATAAAGAAATAGTACAATCTAATTTCCGATTATATATTTCCCTTTTTAGAACAAAACAAAAACAAAAGAACTTAGAACTTACGATGTTCAACCAGTGACATATTATACTCATTATATCATTGCAAAATGAGTAACAATTAATGAGTAGATGAACATAAACGTAAACATAAACATAAGGCACCTTACGAATTCTCTTTTATTTCACGGTTGCTGCGGATCAAAACCAATCTTTCAAAAGTTTTGTCTGAAAGAGAGTTTTTTTTGGGAGTCAAAGTGATTCCCGCGAATGAAAATATTCGCTCTACCGGTGCCGAAGATGGTAATGTCGTGTTATAGCGGAGGAACAGTCTTTTTATGAGAGGATGTTTTCCCAAACTGTTGAAACATGAACCATGCTGTACTACACTGTCGACGCGTCGTACTGTGCTAGTACAGAACGTGTATTAAACCAGTAAAAGTATTTACATTTTGAGTATTTAAATACATTGTATTTAAATACTCATTAAAGTATTTAAATACTATATTTAAATACATGAAAACAATGTATTTATAAATACAGTTCTAAATACACAAATGTATTTAAATACGTATTTAAATACAAATGTATTTAAATACTGCCCAGCTCTGTCCACAGGCCATTGGTCTGTATTACAGAGCCACTTAGGTCCCATAAACCAAGTTTTGTTTGACTTCAACAACTTGTAGGATAAACCTCTGGTCAGAAAGTCTGCTGGATTTTGTTTAGTTGGAACATAGTGAAAGTTTACTTGTAGGCTTTCATTAGCTTCAGCTATTTCTTTTAGCCTATTTCTTACAAAGATATTCTTACTATTAATGCTATCATTCCGTATCCAGGCAAGACAAATCTGACTGTCAAGCCAGATGTGGATATCAGTTATGTTCACATCATGGTAAGCATCCTTAAGCAATGAAATGGTTTTAATGGCTAATGCAGCAGCCAATAGTTCCAATTGAGGTATGGTTCGGGTAGGTTTGAGAGGTGCAACTTTCCCTTTTGCATAAATTAGATGACTTTCTGTAGGACTTACAAGATACGCACAGCACCCATAAGCTTGTGTGCTTGCATCAGCAAACACATGAAGTCTCTGGGGCTTATCCCTAAACCCACAGCACCTTTGAATTTTAATGTTCTGCACTTTTGTTAAATCAGCAGCTAACTTCTTCCAAGATTTTTTATTTTCATTTGTTATTGGATCATCCCACCCAACATTTGTCCTCCAAATTTCTTGGAGGAGAATCTTTGATTTTATTGTTGAAGGCAGGAATAGACCCATAGGATCAAAAATTTTGGAAGCCTCTGATAATATTTGTCTTTTAGTATTTGCTTCCTCATCAAGTTTAAAACCTTTAGTACAGATTGAATCATGACTGTTAGAAGTTGCATCCAAATACCAGTTCATACCTAAAGTTTTAACTCTGTCTGATGGCTCAGTAAGACCATTATTATCCTTTAAAATCTTTTTGTTTAAATCCTCATCATTTGAAATCCACTCTCTAAGTTCAAAGTTACCTTGTTGCATAATGTTTTGAGAGTGTTCATAGACTTCAGATAATTCAGATTTTGTTGTTGTTGAGCCTATTAGATTGTCTACGTAAAAATGTTCCTTAAGGAAGTTCAATGTTAAGGAGTTATTAAACTGGTTCAAATGATGTTCAATTGTCAATGCTAATAGGCTAGGTGAGCAATTGGCTCCAAACAACACAACATTAAATCTATAGGTTATGAACCCTTTATTCAAATCAAATGGATCCTTGAACCATAAGAACCTAAGTTGGTTTTTATCATATTCATTTTTAAGATTTATTCTCAAAAATGCCTTTGAAATGTCACTTTGTACGGCATATTTATCTAACCTGAACCTCAGTAAGATCTTCACAAGGTCAGAAATGAGATTAGGACCCTCAATCAGGCAATCATTCAAACTGTGTTTATCACTGTCTTTGAGGCTACAGTTATATACTACTCTGAGTTTTGTTGTTGGGGCATCTTGTCGATAAACCCCCCTGTGGGTTAAATAATGACAACCATCTTTTTTAAAAGGGTTATTTGTTACTTCTTCAATGAAGCCTTTCTGTAGCTGTTCTTTGAAGACATCACTGTACTTTTTAATATTATTATCTTGTTTGAGTTTTTTCATTACTTTATATAAATGTTCTTTAGCTACTTTGAGATTGTCTCTTAAAGTTGGACAATTTATTTTCCAAGGTAACTCAATAAAATAACTATTGTCTTTGCACTGAATGGTGTCTTCAAATCTTTCTACCATTAACTGATCCTCTGAAGTTTGATTTGTGTCATGTTATACCCACAGATTCTAGCAACCATAAAGTTTGAATTGCCTCATCCAAAGTTTCATTTGATAATGATGAATTAATGTTCTCAGTTGATATAATATTATTCAAAGTGTTGCTATTCTTACAGGTGTTATGTAGGACTGAGTTGAGGCACATAGTATTTGTTAGTCATGAACTATTTTGGTTTAGGTCTAGGTTGTATTTGGATAGGTCACCCAAAGGGGCTATCCCTGATGGAGTCTGAATAGCTATACCATTACCTATCTTCACTATGCCCTTATGAATAAGATTAGAGGACAATGATTATGTTTGTTTGTTTATGTTTTATTCAAGTGATTACTTATTATGCTTATTCCTTTTTCAGAAGACCGTTGTCATTGTTTGACTTTATATAAATAAATAAACGATCACAGAGTTGGTTCTCATTTATGACAACGGTCTTAGGTACAAATGACTGATTAATTAAATAAATAATAAAATAAGTCTACATACGTGGTAAATTCAAGCAACTGTCAACCACCCCAACCTAATTAAGCAACTTCAACAAACGCTATCCACAATGCCTGCCGTAGAATGTCCTATCACAGGTTGTACCTATGTCACAGCAGACCTGGACCCAGCCATTGTAGCCGCACTTATAACAGCCCACTGCACGACCCATGTCCCAAGCCCGACAGTCTCTGCAAAGGTTGAGAAAGTAAGACGGCCAACCATTTCGGCTGCAGGTACCAGTGAAGACTGGGCATATTTTACGTCGCGTTGGACAGATTATGCGGAAGCTACAAAAATCACTGGTAGGGACAAAGTGGTACAACTACTTGAATGCTGCGACGATTCACTCCGCAAAGATTTGACAAGATCCGCAGGTGGAAGCCTAACAAACAAAACCGAAGATGAAGTCCTTGCTGCAATCAAGAAACTAGCTGTCCGAGAGGAGAACACCATGGTAGCCAGGGTTACCCTACACAATATGCGACAAGACCGCGACGAAACTGTGCGCAGTTTTGGAGCCCGTCTTCGTGGTCAGGCCGGAGTCTGCAAATTTCTTGTTGAATGCCCAAGCTGCAACAACAACGTAAATTACACTGACCCCATCCTTCGCGACGTCCTTACCCGCGGAATTGCTGACCCGGAAATACAACTGGAACTCCTCGGCAACAGTAACCAGGAGATGACCCTGGAAGACGTCTTTCAGTTTGTCGAGGCGAAGGAAGCAGGCAAGCGCTCAGCATCACGACTGCTGGACTCCCATGCCGTGGAGGCCGCAGGCAGCACATACAGGAGAAGTAAGCAAATACCCCCACAAGACAAAAATGCCCCCTGTTCATATTGTGGTAAAAAAGGACACGGCAGAAGAGCCCCAGTCCACATACGCAAGAAGGATTGCCCTGCGTACAACCACAAATGCAAAATTTGCAAGCGCGACAGCCATTGGGAATCCGTATGCAGGAGCAAAGACAAGGACAAGAGCCTTTCAGCCACTCCTAATAAAGCTGATGAGTGCGAAGGTGCGGTATTTGATCTTCTCTGCGCCACAAGCAACACTTCCGAGCCACATAAGAAAAGAGCAATCGCCCTCGACCATCACATTTACAATGAACTATCGGACATGTGGATCAAGGAGAACTCACAACCACAGCCACACATCAACCTGACAGTCAGGACTCTCCCCGAAGACTACGAGGCGCTTGGGGCAACCCTCAATGCCCACCCAAAAACCGTGGTACTGCCTGCCATGGCAGACATGTCAGAGCTGCCTCACCGGTATCAAGGTTATCCACCGCCTCGGGCTTCTCCAGTCTGACCTCATCCCTGTGACCATGAAGATGCACGCCGCCAACAACAAGGGCATCAAAATCCTTGGCGCAGCCATACTTCGCCTCACTGGCAAGGATGAACAGGGCCAACAAGTAGAAACGAGACAGGTAACATATGTGACAGATTCTTCTGACAAGTTCTTCATCAGCAGAGAGGCATGCGTTTCACTCGGCATTATCTCGGGAAGATTTCCTACAGTGGGGGAAGTCCAACTGGATCCAGCACAATACTGTAACAACAGTGCCAGCACGCCACACAGTGACAGCGGACTTGTAACTAACTGTGACTGTCCAAGACGCCAACATCCTCCATCACCTCCAATCGAGCTACCGCTACCCGCTGTTGCGGCGAACCAGCAAAAGCTCAAGGAATACCTGCTGGACTATTACAAATCAAGCACCTTCAACACTTGTGACCACCAAGCGCTGCCCATGATGGACGGCCCCCCAATGAAATTGATGGTGGACCCCAATGCCAAACCAGTCGCACATCACACCCCCGTCCCAGTACCAATCCACTGGCAGGAGGACGTGAAGGCTGGCCTCGACCAAGATGTCAGACTGGGTGTCCTTGAACCAGTACCCGTTGGTGAGCCCGTAACCTGGTGTCACAGAATGGTGGTGTGCGCCAAAAAGAACGGAAAACCAAGGCGTACCGTTGACTTTCAACCCCTCAACGCTCACGCCACCCGCGAAACACACCACACTCAATCGCCATTCCACCAGGCCAGATCAGTACCGCAAGGCAAAAAGAAAACAGTGTTTGATGCATGGAATGGATATCACAGCGTACCAATCTGTGAAGAAGACCGCCACTTGACCACCTTCATAACGCCCTGGGGTCGCTACCGTTACAAAACCGCTCCCCAGGGTTACATTGCATCTGGTGACGGTTACACAAGAAGGTACGACGAAATTGTATCGAGCATCCCTAACAATACAAAGTGCATTGACGACGTCTTGCTCTGGTCAGACACAGTGGAGGAGAGCTTCTTCCAGGCCACCCAGTGGCTTGACACCTGCGGCAGACACGGAATCACACTGAACCCCGACAAGTTTGTGTTCTGTCAGGACAAGGTTGAATTTGCAGGCTTCGAGATCACATCTGACAGTGTCCGACCCTGTAAAAAATACCTCAAAGCAATCCTAGAGTTTCCATCTCCAAAGAACATCACCGACGTTCGATCATGGTTCGGGCTCATCAACCAGGTGTCGTATGCCTTCAGCATGGCCAAGAGGATGCAGCCGTTCCGCCTACTTCTGAAGCCAGGAACACCTTTCAAGTGGGATGACGAATTGGAAACCATCTTCGAAGAATCAAAGGATGTCATCATCACAGAAATAGAGGAGGGTGTTAAAATTTTTGACAAAACCAAGCCCACATGCCTCGCCACAGACTGGTCGAAAACAGGCATCGGCTACTGGCTACTTCAGAAACACTGCACCTGTACACGAGTCGAACCCTTCTGCTGCCATACTGGATGGCGTGTCACATTGGTCGGCAGTAGATTCACTACCTCAGCTGAGTCCCGCTATGCACCAGTAGAAGGAGAAGCACTTGCTGTCGCCGATGCCCTTGACAAGGCGAGGTACTTCGTGCTGGGATGCGAAGACCTAATAATTGCAGTGGACCACAAACCTCTCCTCAAAGTGTTTGGTGACAGATCCCTAGAGGACATATCTAATACACGCCTCAGAAACTTGAAGGAAAAAACCCTCAGGTACCGCTTCCGGATGATCCACGTACCAGGCGCGAAACACAAAGCTGCTGACGGGGTGTCACGATACCCCACTGGCGACCCCATACCACTGACACTCCCCGATGACGTAGCAGCCATCCATCAACCATGCGAGGGAACGGCGTTCTTTCCCCCCCCCCACCTTCCTAGCCGGCATACGGACATCACTGACAGATGGTAATGGCATGGAAGCCTGCGTCATTTCTGCAGCCGCATCAACACTCAACTCGCTGAGCCTGGCATCAGTGACATGGGATCGAGTACGCACCGCCACGACCAGCGATGAAGTCATGAATAGTTTAGCCAATGTCATAGAGTCCGGCATGCCTGAATCCCGCCATGCACTCCCTGCACAGCTGCGGGAATATCACCAGTTTCGCGACGACCTCCGCACTGTTGACGGCGTGGTAATGTACAGGAAACGCACGGTATCCCGCCGGCCCTCAGGCAAGAAGTACTGGCTTCACTCCACTCGCTCATCAAGGTACTTTCATCCAGATCTCCAGAGCAGAATACTCATTTCTGGCCTGGCATCACACCAGCCATCACAGCACCTACGGGCTAGCTGCAACCACTGCAACCGCATGGCACCAACCCAGCCCAGCGCCTCACCCACACTCCACAACATCACCAGAATATCCCTTCCAGTGCGTCTGCGCGGACTACTTCCACTACAAAGGAGTAAACGACCTGGTCGTGGTGGACAGATACTCTAACTGGCAAATAGTAGAGAGGTCATCAGATGGTGCTGTGCTGGACTCATCGCCTGCCTCCGACGGACCTTCGTCACCTTCGGCATCCCCGACGAACTGCTTTCCGATGGGGGCCTGAATTTACCGCAGCAGCCACACGCAGTTCTCAAAAACTGGGGCGTACACCACGACTCTATCAGTGGCTTTCCCTCACAGCAACTGTCGGCAGAAGTGGTGTCAAGACAACGAAACGCCTAATAACCGACCACTGACCAAACGGCGACTCAACACGAAAACTTTTCAACGGGCCATGCTCCAATACAGAAACACGCCGGATAGAGATACAAAACACTCCCCAGCAATGTGTGTATTCGGCCGCCCTATCCGGGACTTCATCAATCCTCCCGGCCGATATAAACCACACGGACACGTGGCAGTGTGAAAACTGCCGCGAGTCCGAGGAAGAAGCTCTGAGGAACCGCCACATGAGGGGAGGAACGCTGGTCAGAGCACACCAAGAGACTCCCACCACTAGCAGTCGGAGACCTTATACGCATCCAGAACCAGGTCGGTCCACACACGCCCGTAAATGGGACAAGACAGGTGTGGTCATCGAAGTCAGGCAGTTTGACCAGTACGTGGTTAGGGTCGATGGATCTGGGAGGGTAACTGTAAGGAACAGGAAATTCCTTAAAAAATATGAACCCTTCAGCACACCTGCTCCAAAGATGACCATAGACCAACATTTGAAGAACTTCCTAGCGGTGCCCACCAACAGCCCACCTGCTGCACCACCTACACCTGCCAGGTCAGCACCAGGACCAAAGACACCCGCTTCACCCCGTAGTCCGACACGGTCCAGCCCACACGTTGAACGCAGGCGCCCGACCCCTGAAGAGACCACACCCCCACCCAAGAAGACATGTCAACGCCGCCCATCGACATACTACCACCTGCACCCCCTAGGCCAATGGGTACGGCACCCCAAACTGCAACTCCACTAAGGCGTTCGAACCGTACCAGACGCCCCCCTACCTGGCATGAAGACTACCATATGAATCAAGAAGAGTAACCAATCAAGTATGCCTTAAATTAAGGGCACTGACAAAATAAGGTTTAGTCTTTATCCGTAAACATACAAATTTTTTTTTTTTTTTTTGCCATATTATCCTTAATAATCTTCTTTATAAAATTGCTGGCTCAAAGACTTGGGGGAGAGATAGAGTACAGTACACTTTACACTTTACTTACTAAGAACTTTATATTGTGTTCCCAATACAGCTGTAACCTCATTACTGTACTATTACTTTTGTCAGGAATACCGTTGTACAACCCTTATTTTAATATATGATTCAATCTCTCGCTGAACTCTCTAATTGTATTGTAATATGTTTGATTGGATATAATGTACTGTATAATTCCATAAGTATTTATATTTTAGTTTCTACAGTATCGTATTCATCATGATGTAATAGCAAAGCCTTATGTTCTCATATTACTCTTAAATAAACTAGTATCTATGTTTTCCTATTAAAGTACTATACTGTATTCACTTTATAAAACAATATAAGTCTTTGCACTACCATACTGCAATTACCTCATATCACATCTAGTATCAAAGACTTGGGAGGAGATAGAGGACAATGATCTACAGATCTACAGAAGCTAAGGCTAACAAAGACCCTAAGATCCACTCTAAGGCTAGCCCGAGAGAAAGGAAAGAGTAGGGGGTTAAGAGAAGAGAAGAGAATAAGGGGTTAAGTAAGGAGCAACACCTATCACTCGTGGGTTAACATTCATTCAGAAAAAGAGGAAAAGTGTCTCACCATCATCATCCGCCGGCCACTGCCGACAAGTCAGAAAAATAGTCGGAGAGAATAGGAGAGGGGTGAAAGATGAAAAGAAGTAAAATAAGAACGCTTACAAACCATGCAAACACAGTCTTAACTCACTGTCATACCATGCAAACTACAAACATGCAAGAAAAGAGTTAGAGACATGCAAAGTAAGGAGGATAAGGAAAAAAAAAAAAAAAAGTAGGTAAAGTTAAACCAAAAGTGGGTTAGTTTACGCTATGAGCTACATCTACATTCGTGTTAGTCTAATTATTATTATTTTTTTTTTTTTTTTTTTTTTTTAATAATTTTATTGCTGGCATCACACGCTGGCATGTCACAAGCTGGCATTCATCGTCAACAGACTCATCCCCGAGCACCACCACCAGAGCTTCTGTTACTAACTTTGTTGTTATTTAAATTAAACAACGCTAATACCTTTAAAATGTCTGTCAAGACGGTTCTTAAACATATTAACGCTGGTAGAATGAACGACTGACGCGGGAAGATTATTCCATTTATCAATTACTTTAAACGTAAAGAAGTTTTTAGCGATATTAGTAATGAAACGTCTGCCACGCAACTTGAATCCGTTATTGCGAGTATTACTATTATCGAAAGTGAACAATTTATCAAAATTCACGTTATCGATGTTATTAACGATTTTAAAAACTTCAATAAGCTCCCCCCTTAATCTCCTAGTTACGAGTGAATACAAGTCTAACACTTTAATCCTATCTTCATAAGGCTTGTTGCGCAACGACGGAATAAGTTTCGTGGCACGACGCTGAACCCTTTCTAACCTATCAATATCCTCACGCAAGTACGGGCACCAAAACTGAACTGCATATTCTAAATGAGGCCTGACTAGGGACTTGTAAAGGGGCAATATGATATCCTTCGACTTAAATTCAAAATTACGCGCTATGAAGCCTAACATCCTATTCGCTTTTGCGCAAGACTCCAGGCACTGGTTCCTAACCTTTAAATCTTTAGTTACGCGTACGCCTAAATCTACTTCCTCGTCAACGCTCGCTAACTCCCTATCATCCATCGTGTACGCGTAATTATTGTTGCGAGAACCTATATGCAAAACTTTACATTTATCTACGTTAAATTGCATCTGCCACTTATCCGTCCACTCCATAATCCTATCTACATCGTCTTGGATCCTATTTCTATCGTCCTCGTTAACAACCTTACCGCCTATTTTAGTATCGTCCGCGAATTTTGACACGTTACTAATCAATCCTACATCTATGTCGTTAATGATTATGTTTATGTTTATGTTTATGTTTTATTCAAGTGATTACTTATTATGCTTATTCCTTTTTCAGAAGACCGTTGTCATTGTTTGACTTTATATAAATAAATAAACGATCACAAAGAGTTGGTTCTCATTTAAAGATTAATATAATCTGCCCCTATTAACATTTCAATGTTAGCTACTGTGTTGTTTGTGATATGTCTATCAGCTATTTTGTAGTGTTTTCCCAAATGATTTATGGTTTGTTCTAGTTTGGGTATAACCAGTTTGTTTTGTCCTACTTTAGAAATAATAACTGCTTCAATTTTCTCTAATTTATTTTCTAAATGTAGTTCCAGGTCAATTGTCTTATAGCTATTTTTGTCCGAGTTATCCTTAACAAAGGATGCAATATTGAGGTTTTGTTCATTCGGGTTTGGTGTCAAACCCAATTTATTAACTACATTTTGCGAAACAAATGTTTGTTGAGAACAACAGTCTATAAGACATCTCACTGGAGTGGTGCTACCCTCACTATTCACTAAGTCCAAAGTAATAGTTGGTAAAAGAATCTCAGTGTTTCTTGTTACGTTGTTTGAGCAAACAGAATGTCCCATGAAAGTGGCATTTTCTTGATTACCTTTGTTTGGTGGAGGTATCTTTTGAATTTGAGTACTATTGTTTGGACACTTTGGTGAATCACACATTGATGAGACATGTCGTAAACTTTTACAAAACTTACACTTGAATCTTAACCTAGATTTACAGTCTTTCTTATAAGGTCCCTGGCCAGTACACTTTTTACATAGGTTCAACTGTTCACATCTTTTAGCTCTTTGGTTAAAGTCTGAATATTTGTCACACCCAGTACTACTGTGTTCATTACTTGCACAAAATTTGCAATGTAGTGTGTAAGTTGAGGCAGCAGTTACATTAAAGTTCTGTTATGTAGGTGTTCGTGTATTACAGTTGGTCACATTTGATTCTACAGTATCAAGTTTTGTCTGTTTGGCTGTAGCTAGTTGGTCTCTGGGAACAGTCTTTGGTTTATCCATAGTCTGGGTCTTATTTTGTGTTGGAATATTTCTCAATTTGTAATTAGTTAGGATATTGGGAAAGTGTTTTCTGACATCTTCAAGATTAGGATAATTTTCTCCCGTCTTTAGAACTAAAATATCTTTAACCCTCAAAGGAAGGCACCTGCGAAAAATGCTCTATGGTTATCTTTTATGGGTGCAAAATAAAAAATTTGTTGAGATAATTCATATACAATCTCATCTTTATTAATGTAATTACGTTTTAAGAGATCAATAGCTACTTCATATGAATTCCCTACGGCTGGTAAATAGGCTATCAGGTTATAGGCTGGGCCTTTAAGGAAACTAGTTAAGTAGCTAAACTTATCAACAGTTGAAATATAAGGTTTATTACCTATTAAACTCTCAAATTTGTCAATGAAAGATGGGAATTGTACCGTGTCCCTTTCAAATGTTGGTACTAGCAAAATGGGTAACTGAGCCCTCAATTCTTGTGACTCAGGATTTAGCATGCCACTTAAATTTTGTTGAAGGTTAGCTCTACTTTGATTAAAATCAGAATTAGGTTTATTTGGGTTAAGTCAGTCAAACGAGACCGTAGTCTCCTTATTTGCTGTTCAATTGAGATTACCTGAACATCATTATCAGCGTAAAGGTCTATCAATTGTTCTTCAGCCATTTCGGATTCAACTAACTCTGAAATACTCTCATCAATGGCTATTATTTCCTTCTTTTTAGTTTTCAATTTAAGAATTACACACTCTAAATCTTCCTTACCTGGTTGTGTAATATTGTTAAAAGTGTTCACGGCCTTTGTAACAGCACCCAACTTTGCCCCCCTTTTCTTTTTTAACTTTTTCAATTCCGCACTGTCCATGTCTAAGTCAAAATTGTTTAACTGGGGATCGTAATGAAATAGAGGACAAGAAGAAATTACCAGAGAAGAGAGAGCACAGACAAAACAGTCAAGTTTTAAATTTGGTTTAATCCCCCCCAAGTACTTATGTGTCACTCAGGTCTAAGCTTATAAGAGAATGAGACTCCTTAAATGTAAATGTTTCCTAGTTAGGCCCTAGGTTGTAGACCTAATTAGGCTTGATTAGGTTAGGCTTAGGCTTAGGCTAGACCATTTAGCCTAATTCTGCAATTTTTGTTAAGTAAGGTTAAGGTTTGTTTATTCCCCACACACGGACCACCAATGTGAAAAATGCTCTGTACGAATTGGTCCACAATTAACCCACCCCTTATATCTCCAGTCTAACTATAGAGTAGATCAAATCTAGCCTAGAGGGGTCAGCCTAGAGATTCCGGAAATGGTCCAGAGCGGGCAGATAAATTGAGGTCCACAGTAGGATTCCTCACCAAACTAGGTTAGGGCAATCTACCTTTACCTTCGTTAAGCTATGAGTTGATGCTGGGTCTTAGGCCACAATGTAGGCCTAAGTTGTCTGACCCAGCTTAATTTAATGAATCTACGTAAACTGGGTTAAAAACACAATTAGTCACTTACTGCTAGTTATTAGAGAGTCCCTTTTCCCGTCTTGTTTGTTTATTAAGAGCGTACTTGCTGGTGAGGATCTTTTTCGTTGTCTGTTCTTGTCCCTTCTCTCGTTCCGTCTTTTTGCCCCGTTCCTCGTTTTCGTTCTCCTTTGTTCTCCTTTTCGCGGGGCTTTTTCCACCAGCGTCGTGTTGGTTTTTTCTTCGGTTGGTTGATCGGTAATGTATATCTATTACCGAGCACGCTCTTGTCACACAGTATATAAATACTAGTGTGGAGAGTAACTCTGGTGAGCAACCAATTGGTTTCATCCACCCAGTTATTGACATAAAAGGAATTTAATAATTGTTAGATTAACTACCTACCTACTCAGTGAACCATTTTCGTTACCTCCCAACTACTCACTCATCAGTTTTCCATATATATATATATGGGAATGTGGGATTCGTTTGAAACAGTATTTAGGACTATAAATGAGGAATGTGTACCGTACAAAATTAAGCGTGTGAAAGTAAACAACAAGCCCTTGTGGTTTACTTCTAGAGTAGGAGACATTATAAAGAGTAGAGATAGGGCTTATAGGCAACATCAGTGCGATAAAAACAATTTGTTGTTACGAAACAACTACATCTCTCTGAGGCGTGAAGCGAAAAGTGTAATCAAAAAGTCCAAGCGCGAATTTGAAATCTCCATAGCTCTTGACGGTAAAGAAAACCCCAAGCGATTCTTTCAATACGTCAATAATAGAAATCCAGTAAAAAGTGTCTTGGGTCCATTGAAAAATGTAAAATGAGAACTAGTTTCTGGAAACAAGGAAATGGCTACCTTGCTAAACGAATTTTTTACGTCAGTTTTTACTATAGAAGATGTAACGAATATCCCTACGGTCATAGACATAATACCTTTTGATAATGGTAATATTTTGGATAATATTGTCGTTAGTGAAGGGGAAGTAATGCGCTATATTGATAAAATGAAAACTCGTAAATCACCGGGTCCGGATTCCATATATCCCATACAACTAAAAGAATTAAAAGATAGCATTGTTGTGCCGCTAACAAAGATTTTTAATGCGTCTATTTCTGAGGGGTGCGTACCAGATAATTTCAAGTTAGCAAACGTAACACCTATCTTTAAGAAAGGCGATAAAGGTGCGGCGGGAAATTATAGGCCAATCAGTTTAACGTCTGTTGTAGGTAAGCTACTGGAATCAATAATTAGGGATCGTATAGTCGAACACTTAGAATTCCATAAGCTAGTTAGAAATACGCAGCACGGATTTAGGCGAAACAAATCTTGCTTAACTAATCTTTTAGAATTTTTCCAAAGCGTGGTTGACGTTTACGATAGACATCGGGCGGTTGATGTAGTGTATTTAGATTTTCAAAAAGCGTTTGACACCGTGCCGCACATAAGACTCATTGAAAAAACTAAGGCTCAAGGAATCAGGGGTGTAGTAATAAATTGGCTAGAAGAGTGGTTGCGAGGGAGGAAACAGAGGGTGGTCGTTGATGGAGCGGAGTCGTGTTGGGCTAATGTAGCGAGTGGCGTTCCTCAGGCTTCTGTATTGGGCCCCTTGCTTTTTCTTATATATATTAACGATTTAGATGTCGGCCTAGTCGGTACAGTTTCAAAGTTTGCGGATGACACGAAGCTGGGTGGTAGGGCGATTAATGACGAAGATAGAGGTAAAATTCAGGAAGATCTGAATAAAATCGTTGATTGGTCAGTCACATGGCAAATGAGATTTAACGTGGATAAGTGCAAAATTTTGCATATAGGTTCGCGTAACGGTAATTTTGCGTATAGTATGTCAGGGAAAGATTTAACAAGCGTGGAGTAGGAAAAAGATTTAGGAGTTATAGTCAATAGTGATTTAAAAGTAGCGAAACAAAGTACAGCAGCGGTCAATAAGGCGAACAAAGTGTTAGGTTTTATAGCTCGAAATTTTGAGTACAAATCGCGCGATATTATAGTTCCACTTTATAAATCATTAGTTAGACCCCATTTGGAGTACGCGGTCCAATTTTGGAATCCGCATATGCGCAAAGATATAGACAAAATCGAAAGAGTTCAAAGACGAGCAACTAAGATGATTCCGTCGCTTAGGTCAAAGTCGTACGAGGATAGGCTTAAGGAATTAAAATTGACAACACTTGAGACTAGGAGGCAAAGGGGTGATCTAATCCAGGTTTTCAAAATTATGAATGGGTTCGATAACGTAGATAGAGATAGCTTTTTCGAAATTTCTCAATATAATAGGACTAGAAATAACGGGTGTAAGTTGACAAGTAGAAAGTTCGAGACAGCAGTTGCCAAAAACTTTTTTACGTATAGAATAGTAAATAGCTGGAATAGTTTGCCGGTAGAAGTAATTAGTAGCACGTCTATAAACATGTTTAAAAATCGATTAGACGCATATGTTGATAGATTGGGTATAGTTTAAGGTAGTAAAATTAAGGCTTTGTGGGGATAGATCCCACAGCTCAACACAAGTGTTGTGGGATATAGGGAGGCAGCGTCTTGGGTTAGGGGATACTCTCTATCCTTACACATCCTATTTAAAGAGATTCCTCTGCTGAGCGGTGCCCCCATAGTACTGTGAGGTATTGAAAAACTCATGATCTTCACTTGCCCCACAAACACCTTTAAATGGGAGACCCAAGATGGGTGCACACACATTTCTACATTACTACAGTCTTTACAGCCACACCTGCACTTTTCCTCCTAAGTGTATATATTGTAATGTATATGGTTGTAAATTTTGACTTGGTCCACAATCGATATGGACCGTGACTTATTTTTCGTGACAAGGTACTAGTATTGATGGATACCGTAATGAAATTGACTGGATTCTCTGGATCTGATATATTTGCATGTCGGTTATAAATAGATATAGAGTGTAACATATTTGTGGATAGTAGTCTATTATGACGTGATCCTCTGGATCCAGAGATTCTATCTTTAGTTTTAAATCGATAATTAATTAGTTTTGCTAAATTGGTCGTTGCCAATGTACACAGTGTACAGGAAGTTGTTACATAAATTTCTTATGTTCTTGTGGTTCGGAACCCACGTAAAATTGTAGGTCCCCTCTGCCACCACGGAGGACATACACAATTACACACACAGTTAGGTAGACCAGCCATGAGTCGATCCTAGGGTCTTTGTTGGTCTGAAACATTATATATATATATATATATATATATATATATATATATATTATATAGTCAGGCATGGCTATATATATACTTATATATATTGTATATAAGTGGAACGGCATCAGCCATGCCTGACTATATATATATATATGGCTGATGCCTTTCCACTTGAAAAGAAGAATAAAGTAGGGTAGTTTATTCGGTTTATTTAATTTTTGTGATTTACTTCACTAAACTATTATTTTTATTATTTTCGTTAATTTTCTTTGTCATCATGGTAAGTTTGTTTCATTATATTTCATTTAAAAAATATGAAGCCGCTTGGGCCTATCAAGGTAATCCAAGTCACAAAAAAAAATCTTGCAAAATGTCAAACTCAAGTACATAAGAAATTTTTATAGTGGGCACACTAGGGGCCACTCCGGCCCATCGAGGTGGCTCCACTATGTAAAAACTGCCTGTACATTGGCAATAACCAATTTTTACAAAACTAATTAAGTATCAATTTAAAACTAATTAATTATTAATTTAAAACTAAAGATAGAATCTCTGGATCCAGAGGATCAAAGTCATAATAGGCTACTTACTATCCACAAATATGTTACACACTATATCTATTTATAACTGACATGCAAATATATCAGATCCAAAGAATCCAGTCAATTTCATTATGGTACCCATCAATACCAGTACCATGCCAACCAAAAATAAGTCACGGTCCATATCAATTGCGGACCAAGTCACAATTTACATCCATATACATTACAATATATATACGAGGAAAAGTGTAGGTGTGGCTGTAAAGACTGTACAGTAATGTAGAAATGTGTGTGCACCCATTTTGGGTCTCCCATTTAAAGGTGTTTGTGGGGCAAGTGAAGATCATGAGTTTTTCAATACCTCACAGTACTATGGGGGGCACCGCTCAGCAGAGGAATCTTTTTAAATAGGGTGTGTAAGGATAGAGAGTATCTCCTAACCCAAGATGCTGCCTCCCTATATCCCACAATACCTGTGTTGAGCTGTGGGATCTATCACCCAAATGAACATAAAATATATCAAATAAACTAGTACCATTCATGCAATAAAAATGGGCTTAAACACCATCACCAGATGTCCCTTGCAGACATCAAATTATCCAACTTTCTTTTGAAAGAATCTAGCGTATCTGAAGTCACTACTACTTCTGTCACTGTTCCAAAACTTAATTACTCCATTTGTAAAACTGTTTTCTTAAATTTGTTCTACATCTTGGCTTAAATAATTTCATACTATGACCTCTAGTCTGATTATTGTGATCTTTAATGAAAAGAGACTCAAAATCTATCTTATCCAACCCTTTTATCATTTTATACACCTCTATCATATCACCCCTTAACCTCCTTTTTAATGAGAACATGCTTAGATACGCCAGTCTTTCTTTATATGTCAATTGTCTTAGAGATGGGATCATTCTTGTTACTCGTTTCTGTACCGTACTTTTTCCAGTTTTTCAATATCTTGTATCAAATAGGGACTATTAAATTGAATGTAGTATTCGAGGAGGGGTCTCACATATGAAATGTATAGTTGCTTTATAATATTGGGTGATTTGTATTCAATGTGTGTGTGCATGAGATTGAGTCTAGCATTTGCTTTATTTCTGATTACCATACAGTGATTTGAGGGTTTAAGTTCATTTGTCACAGTGACACCCAAGTCTTTCTCTCTATCATTTTTAATCCAAATTCCATTCATATTGTATTCAAATTCTGGATTTTTTGGCCCAATATGCATAACTTGGCACTTATCAACATTAAATTTCATCTCCTACTTATCCGCCCAGGCTGTTACTCTGTCTAAGTCTTTTTGTATTGTCATTGCTCCTGCTACTGACTTAATATTATGGCCTAATTTTGTATCATCAGCAAATTTTGAGGTTTTACATGATAGGCCCTTCTCTAGATCATTTATATAGACAACAAAAAGCAGAGGTCCCAGAACAGACCCCTATGGGACTCTGCTCAATACGGGTCTCCAAGTAGACTTATTTCCATTTAGATGTTCAGTGTTCACTCTGTTTTCTATTTCTCAGCCATTCTTCTATCCAATCAGCTATGTGACCTCTTATACCATGGGCTCTAACTTTTACCAACAATCTTGCATGAGGAACAGTATCAAATGCCTTTGCAAAAGCTAAGTATACTATATCTACTGGCTCTTTATTGTCCAAATGCAATAGGACTCCATCATAAAATTCAATCAAGTTGGTTAGACAGGACCTTCCATTTCAAAAGCCATGCTGGCTATCATTTATAAGATTGCACTCTTCAAGGAACTCAGTAACTTTACCTCTAATGATACTTTTGAGTACCTAATTTGCAAATAATGGAGGTGAGGCTGATGGGTCTGTAGTTTTTTGCCAAGTTTCTATTTCCTTTTTTAAAGATTGGAGCCACATTTGCTTTCTTCCAATCCTCTGGAATTTCAGCACATATCAATGATTTATTAAAAATAATTTCTAGTGCCTATGCTATATTCTTTTTGGCAGCTTTTATGACTATTGGATGTATTTCATCTGGCCCTAGAGATTTTTCTATTTTTAATTTATCTATTGCTTTTAAGATATCTAGTTTTGTTACCCTTAATTCATTTATTTCTCTATCTTGTCCTGGTAGTATAAGATCAGGAATATTATTTAAATTTTCATTTGTGAATACTGATGAGAAGTATTTGTTTAGTTCTTCAGTTATTTCAAGATCATCATCTATAGTTTTATCATCTATATGGAGGGGGCCAATTTTATTTTTCACTCTACTTTTCAAATTAATTAATATACAACTATTTACTACCACCAAAGTAGCCTAAATTATACAAATGATAATGTAGTAATATGTGCCCACCTTGCTTGGTTAGCCGGAGCCATGAGGACTAATGTAAAGGATAAAAAAGTTCAAGTGCACTTTTTAAAATTGGTAATTGTATACAACATCCCCCTCACCTAAATTTTATGAAATTGACTTCACAGTCGATGTAAAACCTTTATTTATAGCATGTAATTACTTTATTTCGTAATTATTCGTTTTAGTGCTTTTTCTCCTTTCTGAACCAAAACACATTTTTCTGGTGGTTTTTGTTCAAATCTGAACTTCGTTTCTTTGGGAAATGAGCCATTTTTGAGAAATTTTAAAATTGAAAATTTCTCAAAAACGGCTCATTTCCCAAAGAAACGAAGTTCAGATTTAAACAAATCACACCAAAAAACACCAGAAAAATGTGTTTTGGTTCAGACTTAACCTAAAACTTAACCTAAAACTTAACCTAAAACTTAACCTAAAACTTAACCTAAAACTTAACCTAAAACTTAACCTAAAACTTAACCTAAAACTTAACCTAAAACTTAACCTAAACTTAACCTAAAACTTAACCTAAAACTTAACCTAAAACTTAACCTAAAACTTAACCTAAAACTTAACCTAAAACTTAACTAACTTAACCTAAAACTTAACCTAAAACTTAACCTAAACTTAACCTAAAACTTAACCTAAAACTTAACCTAAAACTTAACCTAAAACTTAACCTAAAACTTAACCTAAAACTTAACCTAAAACTTAACCTAAAACTTAACCTAAAACTTAACCTAAAACTTAACCTAAAACTTAACCTAAAACTTAACCTAAAACTTAACCTAAAACTTAACCTAAAACTTAACCTAAAACTTAACCTAAAACTTAACCTAAAACTTAACCTAAAACTTAACCTAAAACTTAACCTAAAACTTAACCTAAAACTTAACCTAAAACTTAACCTAAAACTTAACCTAACCTGCGTTTTTTTTGCAATTTCTAACCTTCAATAGCAGCGTTGGGATGTTTGTACAAATCAGTGGCGACCAACAGGAATAAATAGACGATTTCGCCAGGCCCACCAATTTGAACTTGTTGGCCTAGCCAATGCTCACAGACATCAAAGTAAAAGGAACACTTTTTTTTCTGTCGCGCTCGTCCCTAGTCAATCTTCTGCAATAATATTGGTCAGCAACTTCTCTATAATTACACTCATGACCACACTGCGGACAAATAAAACACTGTGACTGGTAAAGAAAACTTCAGCACCGTCTTCTTTTTTATAAGTAATCCAAATCACACCCCAGACAAACCATAGCAAAAACCGAACTGAATAAGGATTTTGGAATGAGTATACATTATTGGAGATTCAAAATGCATGTCTCTGATTGGTCGGATAAGGTAACATGAAACAAAAACCAGATTTAATTGGCTGATTTGACCTATGTTTCCTAATTTTGCCACGAGATGTCTCCCATAAAACTGGAGAGGACAAGGATTGGTAAAATTTTAATAGCGTTAAGAGCTAAACACTCGGTCAATGGCCTATAATGGCTGCTTTTTACATCTAAATTTTTTTTTTTCCATAAAAAATAATTATTATATTTACTTGATTTTTATCAGTTTCCCTGAGGTTTCAAGGTGTCCTGAATACAAATTTATATGTTAAGTTGTCATAGAATGTCTCCTCCTATCGAAAATGAACAAAGCATTAAAACGAATATTAACCCTTTATTTATTTTCGGAAATCAACCTTACCTTACCTAGAAAAATTTATTTTTGACTAAAGTGCATAACTTAACATGTTATTACATTATCATTTGTATAATTTAGGTCTCGGGGTTATGGGGGCGGAGCCCCCGTAAAGATCACGCATCACAAAGTGAACCCTATACTGATCAATTTGTGATGCATGATCTTTACGGGGCCTCCGTCCCCGTACCCCCGAGACTTAAATTATACAAATGATAATGTAATAACATGTTAAGTTATGCACTTTTTTAGTCTTCATCTAGGGCACATGACAAATCAAGTTCTCAACATTGCTGCGAGCTCTACTAGCATCACTGCACATCCATCACAGACTGAAGCCATTTTCAAACTGAAGTGAATGAATGATAGTAGGGTTGCCAACTCAAAATTTCCTAGATTCATAGCACTGAAGTAGCTACATATATTTTTTCGTAATTTTCTAACTTTGTGTTTTTGACTATGCAACACATGCAATCAACATATTTTAATGAGGGAAACAACTTTGTCTCTATGGTATTTTTCGAAATTTTGCTTAAGTGGTACCCGTATTCTGAACCATTACCATAAAGATAGCCAGAACAGAAACCAACCAACTAATTAAGTTGTAGAGTAGCAAAAAAATAGCCCAATCAGAAAAACATCACGTCAAATGGATATCGTTAATTAAATAATATCTCCATAAATATGATCAACTGAAATTTTTTTTACTTAAAGGAAAGGTTTTATTTATTATTTTCTACGCATTGCAATATTTTTTATTAGAAACTGAGGTGAGGGGATATTGTATACAATTACCTTAAAATTTATTACAAATCAATATTTTCTCATCATATTGAATATTTTTATCAGAAGTAGAAAACCATGGTTATTTTTTTTACTAACCAAAAGTACCAGTTTTTTAATAAAATATATATATGACATGGCCTGAAGTTGAATTCAAAAATATATTTTTCTAGTGTATTTTGGTGTGCTCTCTTCAAATATAACCATTTCTTGTGCAAATGAACAGAAATACATGTTTGGGCCATGCAGTGACAATTATTTCTGTTCATTTGCCCAAGAAATGAATGTAATATTCGAACAAAACATGCCAAAATACACTTGAAAAATGTATTTTTGACTACATTTATTACCACAGGAAACGTTCAAAACACCTCAAAATTAACCAGAGAAGTTTGCTATTGTCATTTTTGTTTAAAGTAACGAAAATATCACGACTTAACCTAACCAATCATCAAGGGCATTCCATTGACCTAACCGGGTATAAAATGATAAAAGGGTTAGATAAGATAGATTTCGAGTCTCTCTTCATTAAAGATCACAATAACCAGACTAGAGGTCATAGTATGAAATTATTTAAGCCAACATGTAGAACAAATTTAAGAAAACATGGTTTTACAGAGTAATTAAGTTTTGGAACAGTCTGACAGAAGAAGTGGTGACTTCAGATACACTTGATTCTTTCAAAAGAAGGTTGGATAGTTTGATGTCTGCAAAGGACATCTGGTGATAGTGTTTAAGCCCATTTTTATTGCATGAATGGTACTAGTTTATTTCATATATATTATGTGCATTTAGGTGATAGATCCCACAGCTCAACACAAGTGTTGTGGGATATAGGGAGGCAGCATCTTGGGTTAGGAAATACTCTGTCCTTACACACCCCATTTAAAGAGATTCCTCTGCTGAGCGGTGCCCCCCATAGTACTGTGAGGTATTGAAAAACTCATGATCTTCACTTGCCCAACAAACACCTTTAAATGGGAGACCCAAAATGGGTCGCACACATTTCTACATTACTGTACAGTCTTTACAGCCACACCTACACTTTTCCTCTAAGTATATACAGGGTGTCCCAAAAGTCCCTATCTATTTTGTTGAAATAGGCTGAATTTCAAATAAATGTCACACTGACCTGAATACAGATGTATTTCTATACAAATTACAAGTATTACACCATTAAAATCTTTAATTAGTAGTTTCTATATGTGCTCCATCTGTATCTGCAAATCTCAAAGCAGTCAGCTACATTGCAGAACTAGTGATGTGAGTCGTTTTTTATTGTCGTTTTTTTTGTTTTTTGTCATTTTTTTGTTTAAAACGGTCTTTTTTTTTTATTGTTTTAAACTTATTCCATATTTTTCTTCCTTTAATCTAGTAAGTATATTAGTATTACCTATAATTTACTATACTACCATGCTTATACGGTTATACCTAGTATATGTATATAGTCATCTTTTAGAAAAACTGAATCACACAAAAAGTATATAATAGAAAGGAAAAACAAACCCTCATTAGTTATGTGTATATACCTATATTTTTTAACTAGAACATAAAACATTCTTCCTCATTTCAAACAATATACATAATTGTGATTGGCAAGAGTACCAGTATATATATTCCAGATCGAAAAAAAAAATATTCACCTTTTTTTGAACCTTTTGTTAACCTAATGTTGGTTAACCTTCATTTCCATGGAAGAATCATCACTAGATTGGGTAGAGCATATATGCTAGTTTCAATATCACAGGTACTGGTATAATATCCATAATACTGGTATAAAACAATAGATATAATTGTGATTGGCAAGAATACAGTGTGTATATGTATATAATATATATATATATATATATATATTATATATATATATATATATATATATATATATGTATATATATATTCCAAATAGAAAAATAAAAAAATATAAATATTCATCTCTTTCTTTAACCTTTGTGTTAACCTAATGCTGTTTAACTTTCATTATCTGATTCTATTTCCATTGAAGAATCATTATCACTAGATTGATTAAAGCAAATAGTTTCAATATCACAGGTACTGGTATTTATTGCAGATTTGGATGTTGACGAAGCCAATGTAGCACCATGTTTTACTTCACTTTCTTGGAATTTTGCATTTTGGGATATAAATACTAGCTTTGCTGCTCTGTCTGTGCTTAATTGGTTTCTTTTGGCTGTATGGATATTACTGTATGTGCTAAATGATCTCGGAGGTAATGAAAGGGCAAAATAGAGGTGTATGAGTTTGTGTAGGTATATATGTAAGTATGCATGCGTATGTATCGAATTCTGGATGTATGCATGTGTATGGGGTATACAATAGATATAAATGTGTATATAAGTATTTATGTATATATTGGTATATATGTATATGGGTGTATGTGTATGTATATATATATGGATGGTCTCGTGGGGGGGGGGGAATATGTCATCGCGGGTCTAAAGGATAGTTAAGTGGGAGATTCAAAATCCGAGGCATGGATGGGAGAGTCCTGGGAAGGTTGAACAATGGGCAGTCAGCTCCCAGCCAGTGTTCTCGCAAGTTTAATGGATTTCAAGATACAAGACTTTCAGTGCAAGAAAGAGGCCAGTTTTTTCTGTAAATAGGCTGAAAAGGACATTCTATACTGGTACCATATGGCCTATTTTATTATTTATTTATTTATTTTTATAATATATATCATTGCAAAAGTATACCTTATAATTAATTTGGCAATATCTATATTAATTATTAAAAAAAAAAAAAAAAAAATGACAAAAACGACAAAAAAAAAAAAAAAAAAGTTTTTTTTACATCACTATGCGGAACACATTTCCGAGCATTTCAAGGGTTATTTTCTCAACTGCTTGCCTAATGCGATCTCGCAGATCTGGTAAATCTCGAATATTTCTGTGATAGACCTCTGATTTAATGAAACCCCAAGCAAAGAAATCCAATGGGGTCAAATCTGGAGATCGCGCTGCCCAGGGCCTACTTCCCCCACGTCCAATCCAATGATTTGGAAAACACTCGTTTAGGTATGTCTGAACAATTCTGGCATAATGACATGGTGCCCCATCCTGCTGAAAGACTACATTGTCGAGAATGCCATCTTGAAGAAGTTGAGGTTCTAGAAAATTTTGAAGCATATCAAAGTAAACAGGCCCTGTCACTGTAGCCTCTGCAAAGAAAAAGGGCCTGTAAATCTTAGACTTTGTCATTCCAAGCCACACGTTGACTTTAGGTGAGTTTCTTTCCCATTCAGTGAACTCTGTTGGCTTTTCATTAGCCCAGATGCGACAATTATGTCGATTGATTTTACCACAGGTGTGAAAAGTTGCCTTATCGCTAAACAAAATGTGGTCCATTAAATTGTTATTTTGGATTTGTTCGACCAGTTCCGCACACATTGCTGCTCTTTTTGGAAAATCTTCCTTGTGTAAGCTGTGTAACAGCTGAATGTGATGACACTTCTTCTTCAGCATCGAACGCAAGATTCTGTGAACAGTTGTTTTGGGTATGGTCAATCTGTGGGATGCTTGGCGAACTGACATTCTTTGATCGTCTTCGAACATTATGTGAAGAGATTCAATGTTTTGTTATACTGTTCTTGGGCGTCCACTTCTTCCTTCATCAAGCACAGATCCAGTCCTTTTGAATTTGTTCAGCAATTCATGAATTGCTTTATCTGTCGGTCCAGGCTTATGAAACCTTCTTGAGAATCGGTCTCTAATTTCACAACATTTCATTCCTCTGATGCGACATGTTACTATCATAATGCGTGCATGCACATCCATCACCAATGATATGGATCTAAAAAAATTAATTAAAAATTTAAAAATAATTAAAATAGAAATCTAATGCATGTATTTGTCTAGAAAGGTGCATGCAATCATGTCATTAAAACATTCATTTGAAATTCAGCCTATTTCAACAAAATAGATAGGGACTTTTGGGACACCCTGTATATTGTAATGTATATGGTTGTAAATTGTGACTTGGTCCGCAATTGATATGGACCGTGACTTATTTTTGGTTGGCAAGGTACTGGTATTGATAGGTACTGTAATGAAATTGACTGGATTCTTTGGATCTGATATATTTGCATGTCAGTTATCAATAGATATAGAGTGTAACATATTTGTGGATAGTAGCCTATTATGACTTTGATCCTCTGGATCCAGAGATTCTATCTTTAGTTTTAAATTGATAATTATTTAGTTTTGTAAAAATTGGTTGTTGCCAATGTACAGTCAGTTTTTACATAGTGGAGCCACCTCGATGGGCTGAAGTGGCCCCTAGTGTGCCCACTATAAAAATTTCTTATGTTCTTATGTTCAGTTGACCTAACTGGGCATTCAGTTGACCTAACTGGGCATTCAGTTGACCTAACTGGGCATTCAGTTGACCTAACCGGGCATTCAGTTGACCTAACCGGGCATTCAGTTGACCTAACCGGGCATTCAGTTGACCTAACCAGGCATTCAGTTGACCTAACCGGGCATTCAGTTGACCTAACCGGGCATTCAGTTGACCTAACCGGGCATTCAGTTGACCTAACCGGGCATTCAGTTGACCTAACCGGGCATTCAGTTGACCTAACCGGGCATTCAGTTGACCTAACCGGGCATTCAGTTGACCTAAATATCTTCTGATCTTTTTGTGTTAGGCACTCAGTCACATTTCGGGCAAGTTAAGGATGAGAGAATAATGCCATAATTGATAAAAACATCCGATGCTTTGTCTTCATCTAGGGCACATGATGAATCAAGTCTTCAAAACCAAGTTCACATGACTGACACGTCATACTGCTAGCCCAAAACTAACAAAATTTAGTCATGAAAAAATAGCCAGAACAGAAAACAACAAACTAATTATGTTGCAGAGTAGTGAAAAAATAGCCTAATCAGGAAAAATATTTTATGAAAAAAAGTATATACATTATAGCCGAAACAGGAAATATATTTTATTAAAAAAAGTAGTGATGGGACGATTAATCGGAATCGAGAATCGGAAGAATCGAGCATTTTTCAGGAATCAGAATCGAGAGAATTGTACCATGATTTCTGATTCTTAAAACGATTCTTTAACTTTTAATTGAACCAGTTTTGCAATGTAAACTTCAAAATTTAAATGAAAGAGGATAACAAATTTTATTTTTATTGTATTGTAGCTATACATTAAAACATGTATATCCATGATGTGTAATCAAGAAGATTAAAATGAATTGTTACAACTTACAGTTGATTTTTATTTTTAAACCAATCTATTATAATTTATAATTTATATTACCATACTCATAATGTAAATAGTTAATCTTACCAGAGTAAAATATGACAATTTCCAGAAAAACAAGTATAGAATTATATTTAAAAATATCGGAATCGAGAATCGTATCGGAATCGAGACTTTTTTGTGGTATCGGAATCGGAATCGTTAAAAATTTTGGTATCGTCCCATCACTAAAAAAAAGTACATTTGAACAAATTTGTGGCAATATTCTATTTTGGCAATATTCTATTTTGGCAATATTCTATTTTGGCAATATTCTATTTTGGCAATATTCTATTTTGGCAATATTCTATTTTGGCAATATTCTATTTTGGCAATGTTCTATTTTGGCAATGTTCTATTTTGGCAATGTTCTATTTTGGCAATGTTCTATTTTGGCAATGTTCTATTTTGGCAATGTTCTATTTTGGCAATATTCTATTTTGGCAATATTCTATTTTGGCAATATTCTATTTTGGCAATATTCTATTTTGGCAATATTCTATTTTGGCAATATTCTATTTTGGCAATATTCTATTTTGGCAATATTCTATTTTGGCAATATTCTATTTTGGCAATATTCTATTTTGGCAATATTCTATTTTGGCAATATTCTATTTTGGCAATATTCTATTTTGGCAATATTCTATTTTGGCAATATTCTATTTTGGCAATATTCTATTTTGGCAATATTCTATTTTGGCAATATTCTATTTTGGCAATATTCTATTTTGGCAATGTTCTATTTTGGCAATGTTCTATTTTGGCAATGTTCTATTTTGGCAATGTTCTATTTTGGCAATGTTCTATTTTGGCAATGTTCTATTTTGGCAATGTTCTATTTTGGCAATGTTCTATTTTGGCAATGTTCTATTTTGGCAATGTTCTATTTTGGCAATGTTCTATTTTGGCAATGTTCTATTTTGGCAATGTTCTATTTTGGCAATGTTCTATTTTGGCAATATTCTATTTTGGCAATATTCTATTTTGGCAATATTCTATTTTGGCAATATTCTATTTTGGCAATATTCTATTTTGGCAATATTCTATTTTGGCAATATTCTATTTTGGCAATATTCTATTTTGGCAATATTCTATTTTGGCAATATTCTATTTTGGCAATATTCTATTTTGGCAATATTCTATTTTGGCAATATTCTATTTTGGCAATATTCTATTTTGGCAATATTCTATTTTGGCAATATTCTATTTTGGCAATATTCTATTTTGGCAATATTCTATTTTGGCATTCCAAATTATTCAACCAACCAAAAATAAATGGCATTCCAACATTTTCAAATTACTTACCTTGAATTTACTTGAAGTGCTTCTGCCTGAAGGGGTTATCCTGGTAGTTTAATTTGTTTTTACTCACTTGTTGCTCATCAGTAGTGATGTAAAAAAAACGTTTTTTTGTTTTTTGTTTTTTTTTTGTTTTTTTTTGTTTTTTTAATAATTAATATAGATATTGCCAATTTAATTATAAGGTATACTTTTGCAATGATATATATTATAAAAATAAATAAATAAATAATAAAATAGGCCATATGGTACCAGTATAGAATGTCCTTTTCAGCCTATTTACAGAAAAAACTGGCCTCTTTCTTGCACTGAAAGTCTTGTATCTTGAGATCCATTAAACTTGCGAGAACACTGGCTGGGAGCTGACTGCCCATTGTCCAACCTTCCCAGGACTCTCCCATCCATGCCTCGGATTTTGAATCTCCCACTTAACTATCCTTTAGACCCGCGATGACATATTCCCCCCCCCCCCCCCCACGAGACCATCCATATATATATACATACACATACACCCATATACATATATACCAATATATACATAAATACTTATATACACATTTATATCTATTGTATACCCCATACACATGCATACATCCAGAATTCCAGATACATACGCATCCATACTCACATATATACCTACACAAACTCATACACCTCTATTTCGCCCTTTCATTACCTCCGAGATCATTTAGCACATACAGTAATATCCATACAGCCAAAAGAAACCAATTAAGCACAGACAGAGCAGCAAAGCTAGTATTTATATCCCAAAATGCAAAATTCCAAGAAAGTGAAGTAAAACATGGTGCTACATTGGCTTCATCAACATCCAAATCTGCAATAAATACCAGTACCTGTGATATTGAAACTATTTGCTTTAATCAATCTAGTGATAATGATTCTTCAATGGAAATAGAATCAGATAATGAAAGTTAAACAGCATTAGGTTAACACAAAGGTTAAAGAAAGAGATGAATATTTATATTTTTTTATTTTTCTATTTGGAATATATATATATATATATATATATATATATATATATATATATATATATATATACACACTGGTATTCTTGCCAATCACAATTATATCTATTGTTTTATACCAGTATTATGGATATTATACCAGTACCTGTGATATTGAAACTAGCATATATGCTCTACCCAATCTAGTGATGATTCTTCCATGGAAATGTAGGTTAACAAAAAGGTTCAAAAAAAGGTGAATATTTTCCTTTTCTATCTGGAATATATATACTGGTACTCTTGCCAATCACAATTATGTATATTGTTTGAAACGAGGAAGAATGTTTTATGTTCTAGTTAAAAAATATATATACATATAAAAAATGAGGGTTTGTTTTTCCTTTCTATTATATACTTTTTGCGTGATTCAATTTTTCTAAAAGATAACTATATAGTACCGTATATATACTAGGTATAACCGTATAAGCATGGTAGTATAGTAAATTATAGGTAATACTAATATACTTATTAGATTAAAGGAAAAAAAATATGGAATAAGTTTAAAACAATAAAAAACAAAAAAAACAAAAAAAACAGACTACCTTCGTTTTAAACAAAAAAAATGACAAAAAAAACAAAAAAAATGACACAATAAAAAATGACTCACATCACTACTCATCAGGTTTAATATATGAAGTAAAGGTTCTTTGTAGGCCCTGAATTTTTTGCAGTTCATTTTGTTTGTGGGGAAACCATAATTGAGAGTATTAATCAATGCGTGGAAGAACAAGTGATTTCCATAGTGTAAGCATGGTCATACTGTCCTTAGTTTTGAATGTTCTCAGTATATATCCTATTAGTTGTTTGCATGATGAGGTTTTTGTTAGTGTGCCTGTTGAATGTTGCATCTTCAGATAATATAACCCCTAGATCCCTTACATGATCAGTTTGTACAATATCTTTTACTGTGGGCCCAGTGTAGTTGAATTGTTCTTTTAGGCATTTATTTGGTCCATACTTAATTAGTTCAAATTTGTCTTCATTGAAGGCTATATTGTTTGCATCTGCCCATGCATATATAGTTTTTAGATCTTTTTGTAGCTCTCCACAATCTTCTTTTTCTGTAATTTGTCTTAGTACTGTATTCTGGTATCATCCATGAATGACAGGAGAGAGCTTCCTAGGTCAGTTTATATTGTTTAGCATTATAATGAATAGAATTGGTCCCAGTAGAGTACTATACCTTGCGGCACTCCACTAATCACTTCTTTTTCTGTAGATCTTGCTCCATTTACAATTGTTTGTTTTCTGTCAGAGAAAGGCATGGATCCATTTTCTTATTTTTCCACAAATTTGAGTTCTTTTAGTTTATGGAATAATATTCCATGGTCAACCTTGTCAAAAGCTTTTGCAAAGTTTAGATAAATGACATCAACATTGTGGTTTTCTCTCAAATATTGTAGGATTATGTTGCAATGGTCTATGAGTTCAGTAGGACAAAAACAGATTAACCCTTTCCTAAGTTCTTCCTCTCCTCTCTGCTTATTCGCCGAAGGTAAGTTGTGCTTCCCTCTTATAAATTTAATATACTTTTAGTTTCCAATGAGGCCTGAACACGTTAATTCCCCCCTTTGATCATGAGGTGAAATGGAAGTCATGCCAGTTCGGATCTATGTACTGACAACTGTGAACTTCTCCCCAGGGACCCAGTATCGGAGATCATACACAGGATAACAAAACAAATGGGTTTCCTAAAACCTGGTTTATTTTACCCCAATAATTTTACAGTACTGTATATACTTTATCATACACCCTCCTTCCACGCTCACTCATTACAATTCTCATACACACACAATACCTTTCATCGTCCAAATTTTCATGTCATCTATTTAGGTTTCAATCTTATCCGTTTTAAGTTAATTCTATATACCTTACTAATCACACAAAGTATTACATCTTAGAATTTTGATTAATTTAAGAGATTAATTACCGTATTTTAGTTTGGTTTTTAAATTTAATTTACAAATTAATAGGAAATCAATTTGTAAATTTTATTTTCCAAAGTAATATTTGATAGATGATGACGAGCGTGAAATGAAATTTATAGAATAACAAGGGCAAAACTAAGTTATATTAGATTGAGTCAGATGGGTTAAGTTATATAAGTTTTAAAATTTACTTCCTAGCTAGTCTTATAACATTGGGGATTGGCTTCCCCCATACTGGTACTTTATGCCATAATGGTCCTTTAACCCTTTGATGACCAGTATACATTTCTTTGAACTTAAAGTTTAAGTTTTATTGTTATTTACAATTAGATATTAGTAACTATATAGTCACTTAAATGACCCATTGTTGGGTTAATTTTCCAACAACTAAATGATACCTGTATAAACATGTAGATGTATTTGTAGAAACGTTGCATCATTGTACAATTTATATTATTATTTCCATTGGGGCAAATATGTCCCGTGGTCCTCAAAGGGTTAAGGGCCAGAGATCCTGCTAGCCAGGACCTTAATCCAGCCTAACCAACTCTCCACCTCCATTCGGCATTCTGCAGCTTCAAATCTTGCTTCCAACTAAAATTCTGCTACATATAACCTAAAAAACAAATAATAAATACTTACATTAATCCCTCCTTACATTTAATGTTTATTTTATATTATTCTTAAAAAAAATGCGTCGGGCAATGCCCGATTACAACCCACCTATCCTGCCCATTTCCACATGCTTTGACAATCACCCCCAATAGGGATAAAGGGGAATAAGTGTTCTGCCCTTTTTAAAGTTACTTATCTCATCATCTGTCCAATGAATGAAAAAAAATAAGGGAAGAAAAGTGCCATGAGAAAACGCATGCCAACCAACTGGATTTAATGCGACAAGGGCTTGCCAAACACAAACCAAAAAAACCTCTACACTTCTTCCCTTGCATCAAACTCCGCTTGGCCCAGCAAATCTCCCCATGCCCCCTCTTTTCCCCCTCCTTACGTGGCTGAGACAGGCAGATCGAATCACACACTTCCAACAATGCCCTGATTCCCCTCCCCTATCCTGGGTCCCTTCAGAAATCCATCCACAGTTAAACTTTCTTGGACAAGACAGGTTATATTCTATACTTTCTTACTTTACTTAAAACTAATACTTCCACCAAACCCTTCACCCTTAATCTTACTATATATAAGCTCCTCCATACTACTTTTCACCACCTTTTCTCTTTTCTTCCTTTCCAATACCCCAGGTTGCACCCAGGGTAATTGTAGAGGATCCCCCTTTACTACGGGTCAACCTCCCACCAGTACTTTCCCTTGCCTTCTCTTCAAGGTCCTCTGTGAGACTGTTTACAGCCCCACAGAAAGCCACTAATTCCTTCTCCTACTCTCTCTCTCTCTCTCTGTCTCCTTTTGGAGCCCCCCTTGGAGGATCACATACTACTACTGAATGCTACCTAGCAATGAGATTACAGTCTCCTGGGTAATATTTGTTGCCTGGTTATCCCCCTTTTCTGCTCTATTTGTAATTTCTTGTGCCCCTTCCCATTTTCTACATAATCCTGACCATTCTGTATTTTCCCAAAACCTTGTTTGTATATCCTTATCCCCTTCTATACTTCTGAACCCACTAAACTCATTATCCCACAAAAATCTCTCAAATCTGCCACAGTATCACTACTTGTAGTGCTTTCCTTAGAAGTGTTTGAGGTCAATCTTTTCTCAATTAATGATATTATGGAAAAACCACAACATGGTATCGTATGTGATACCTTTATTTCATAATTAAATATAAATTATTAATTAATTGAATTAATTATCTATACAAAATTGGCTCGGGATTGTTGACATAGCCTAATGGGAATGAAATGATTGCCATACATACATAGAAACCGTATGTAGGCGTCGGTCTGCATAACCACGTGAAACCTTCATTTATTTCACGTGAAACCAAATTTTTCATTTGCTAACCCATGCAAAATACAAGGGAGAAAGAGTCAACAACCTTTGCCAAATCAGCAATTTATATAGAAATATGAAGATATATTAAAGGAATAGCCTCAGGGCTGTTTATGTTACAGTAAACGCTTTAAACAGGGAGGATGTCTAAAGTCCTCCCTAAAGTTCTGTGTGAATTCCTTATAATATAAAACCTAATGACTATAAAAGGGTAGGCCTATTCCTTCAGGGGTTAATAAGTGATTGCCTATATTAGTAACAAAGTGTTAATTCGTCGTGTAACTTCATCGTGGCGGCCCTACACCAAAGAAGATCGTAACGCCCTGCATCGAAGTAAACTAAGATCCATCAAAAGTAAGGTGAGGCAATTTCATTTTCATTCTAGGGCGTCTAAAATCCCGACGCTAAAATTACCATAAACAATTAAATATAAAGAGGTCCTTTAAAGACCTACATATTCATAACTCTCTAACGAAAATATATAGGGCTTTTGTCGTTCACTCTCCACTGAAATCTGCTGGACATTTCCAACGGATGAGGGTAACAGGCAATCAACCCAATGCCCTATATAGTTTTTCACAGATATTCCATTATAAGATCATTTATTTTTATTACATCGTCTGATTCTCTTGGTTTTCTTGGCTTTTTGCTTTTTTTTTCTCATTTTCTTTCTATCACAACCAATTCCTTTCCTTCCAAATTACAGTCATTATCTAGGTCACGCTCTTGTTCATGCAGTCTTCTTTCATCCCTTTTACACATCTCATACACTGGATAACACTTCAGGTATTCTGGAATCATTCTCCATCTTCTCAACTGCTTTTGATGTACTTTCATTTCCTCTTTCTCTCCCCTTTCATTCACCTTCTCCACTACATATGTTACTTCATTTGGCCATGCTTTTACAATCTCATATGGCCCCTCAAACTGTTCTAACAACTTGTACTCCACTCGTCTACCTACCTTATTCACTCTTTTCAAAACCCAATCACCTTCCTTAAAAGGTACATACCTAGCATTAGCCTCTCGCCACATCCTCTTCTCAGATTCATTCAACCTTGCATTCGGCCTCACATTCCTTTCATAATTCAATATGTACTGACTGGGAGAAGTCTTCAGAGCAGCATGGTAAGTGGAGTTATAACTCCACAGTACCCTGCTCAGTTGGACATCCCATTCACCCATATTGACACACACCATTTTCACCATTTCACACAAGGTTCTGATTGTTCTTTCTGCCAAGCCATTTGAGGATGGCATATAAGGAGTGATCAGGACCTGCCTCACACCACATTCTCTTAACATACTCACAAATGGCTCACCAGTAAACTCTGGCTCATTGTCACTAAGGCAACTTCTGGGCCAGACCACCATTGTCAGAAAGAATCGATCCCTAACTGTGTCTGCTACGACCTTGCTTGCTTTATTCTTGAGGGGGGGGCAGCATAGGCAAACCTTGACTTATGGTCAACCACTACAACCATGGCCACATTACCTCAGCTTGTGCGGGGCAGACTCTCACAATCCACTATAACTAATTCACCTCACTTGTTTCTGCTTTCATCACAGGCAGTCTTCCAATCGTGATTGGCTCTTTCTTTTCTGACAGTTCTCACACGTCATTGATACATGCACACACACCTCGCTCATCCATGGGTGAAACACCATCTCTTTCATGAGACCCCACAACTTATGCTTCCCTGGATGCCCATATGCATGGTGCACCAAAATTGCTAAACCAATCATCCCCACTAATGTCATCACTGGCGCCAACACATTCTCCCCAAACTGATTTTTCTGTACAAAATACACTATACAGTCATTCCTCAGTATTCGTGAGGGTTAGGTTCTTAAAAATCGTTGAGAGTGTTGATCTCACGGATGTTGAACATATGAACTTATGGAAAAATAGGGTTAAGTTCCCAGCTCCCCTGAAAACCCCTTTTTGACCCCCTAATTTAGCCATAAATGCTGAAAAACACACCAATTATGTTAATAACACTGGCCAACAAAATGAAACTTTTTTTTCTCATCACAAACATGATCATACTTTTCTTAATGCATTTTTCGCGCTGATTCTGAATCTGGTTTTATTTTGTTTCTAGCACGTATAGTTATATAGATACACTGGTTTTGATATTTTTAAGTTTTTGATATTGCTATAAGAAAATTTATGGATGTATAGATCACACTTAGGAATGCTAAACAACAAATACATCATATACCTTATTCAATGTACTTATAAATAAAGAATATATACATTATTTTATTAAAAGTGCTGTGAGTGTGATTTCCTTTTGTAAATTTGGCCTGGATTGTCACGATACAGCATCCAACAATGGTCCGCCATCATGCTTTCATTCCAATATCCTTGGTAGCGCTTCTCCATCATCTGAATATCTTGATGGAAGCGCTCTCCTTGCTCGTCACTCACTGCACCAAGGTTTTCAGGAAAGAAATCTAAGTGGGAATGCAGGAAGTGAATTTTTAACGACATTCGACACTCCATTTCTTTGAAGGCATCAAGGAGGTTCTTAACTCCATCCTTATATGCAGGTGACTTGTTGCTTCCAAGAAAGTTTTCACATATCCATTTTAACGCCAGCCAAGCCTTCAATTCCAGTGGACTTAGGACTTTTTCAAATTCAGTGTCATTCAAAACCTCCCTTATTTGTGGCCCAACAAAAATTCCTTCAATTTTGCTGCAGTAACCTTTGGAAATTTCCTTGAAAGGTATTGGAACCCTTCAGAATTGACTTTACCCATTGCTTTAACAAAATTCTTCATTAAACCAAGTTTAATGTGAAGAGGTGGCAGATAGATCTTTTGGGGATCCACTAAAGGGACAGACTGGACATTGCTTATCCCTGGGACATATGTATACCTAAGTGGCCAGTCACTTTTGGTGTAATGTTCTATAGTGGCGCGACTGTCCCACAGGCAAAGGAAACAACAAAATTTTGTGAATCCTGACTGCATACCCATAAGCATTCCTATAACTTTTAGATCTCCACAAACATTCCATTGATGACTGTCGTATTTGATTGCCTTAAGTAATATATCCATATTGTCATATGTCTCTCTTAGATGGACGGAATGGGCAATGGGGATGGATGGCATTATATTACCATTATGCAAAAGAACTGCTTTCAGGCTTCTCTGCGATGAATCAATAAAGAGGCGCCACTCAGATGCCACATACGTCTGAGATATGGCTGTAAATAGTCCATTGATGTCATGGCAATAACAGAGAGGACCGTCTACTGAAAAGAATGCTGTTAATTCAAAATTCCGCTTTTGGTAGTAACTAATACGAACATTGTTCTCAAGTAAATTGGTCTCCTTTAGTCTTGAGGCGAGAAGCTCTGATTTCTCTTTAGACAGCGATAATTCTCTAACAAGATCATTCAACTGTCCTTGGGTTAACTTTTTAGGCTCTAAATGTCTACCTTCAAAAGTGTACTCTGGTTCTGTAGATGGTCCGGAAACGGCAGTTGCACCTTCATCACTTTCCATGTCATCTATGATAGAATCTAGCCTATCACTTGGGGGAATTGGAATGGGCAATGTTTCATCATGTTTTACTGGTCTACGTGCTGAATCCAAGTTTGGATATACAATCTGGTGTTTGTTCTTGGCAGAAAACCCCATTAAGTTCACACTACAAAAATAACAGTCTTCATGATGATCTCTCGGCTCCCTCCATATCATGGGTATGGCAAATGGCATTGAAGCTTTCTTTTTGTTAAGCCAATCACGTAATCCATTTGAACAGCCAGAACAGATTTGATGTGGCGCCCATGGTTTATCTTGGTCACCTAGAATTCAGTGGTTCCCAACCGGTTTTGGCTTATGGCCCCCTTAGGAACCTTATTTTTTCCTGTGGCCCCCATAAGCATTATTTTCAGTAGGTAATATGCAGATTTAACTCTATTTTACAAAATAACATTTTCCTGTGGCCCCCTTCAAATGTGCCATGGCCCCCGGTTGGGAAACACTGACTGTCCTAGATGGCAACCAAAGTATAGCTTGTATATTTTCTTAATGTCGGTTGTAATACTTCGTCGCTGTGTTTTAGTTGTCAACTGGCCGCATACGAAACAGAACTTGTCGGGGTCATTCTTACATTGTTGAGGCATGTTGACTGACCTGAGCAAACTATAAATTAAAAAAAAATGTACACCAACTTGACACAACAAGTTCTTGGACTGGACTGATGTTTTGACACACAAAGCACGGCGTTGTTGCCTGAATCACAATGCTGCTAGACGTAAAAGCTCACACCTGAAATACATAAGATGTATAATTAAGATAATTGAAATAAATAAGATGAATAAACTAAAAAAACACAATAAAATAAACACAATCAAATGTTGAAATATTAGTATTTTGCCTATTTAAAATGGTTAAATCTGTGTAGTTATATATATGCCTTCATCTTGAAAACTATACATGCTAGAAAAAAATCTGAATACAGTTTTGGAATCAGCGTGAAAAATGCTATCCAGCCACCACAAATTTTACTCTGATGAAAAATCTTTGTTGACCAGTGTAATTATATAGATTAATACTAAGGAGTTCCAAAAAAACTTAGCCCCCCCCATTTGCAGCTTACATGTTTACTTATATCGAAATAGTTTTTAGTGATTATAAAAATATATAAAATTCTTTATTTATTGCAGGTATTAAAATTACTCTAGCTGATAAAGTGATAATATAATAGCTTCTCAATTAATTGGTGATTCGGAGAGGCAATGTGTGATAGATTGCATATGAGCAATAACATTTTGGGAAGCTAGTGATGCTGGAGCCACCTTTATAACACGTTCATGGGTTGCCAAAAAGTTGCGAAGAAGTGAGGACTTCATCAAAAGAAATTGGAATAAAACTTTGGATGAATGTGAAGTGGATACAACCAAATCTGGGCACCCAAATTTGCCACTCTCTCAGGAAACAAAGGACATCATTGAAAGTGGTACGTGTAAGCAGAAAAACAGCTGTGCTAAACTTTCTAGAGAGATCGAAGTGTTGAGAGGAAAGCTCGTTAGTGGTGAGGTCATTCGACTGTACCGTCATAGGCAAGGTTTAAAGCCTTGGCATGAACTCCAAAGCCAAGAAAAACTCAACATCGATGACAGAATGTGGTTTGCCCATTATCTTGAAGATTGGGATGTGGATGATTTCATGCATTTAGCTGTCTCTGATGAATTTTTTATTTACGTAACACGTCGGCCTAACTACCAAAATGATCGAGTGTGGGCCACAACACCAGATGAAATCGATGACAATGAACATGTGGGTGCTAAAGCCAAATGGTCAGAGTTGGGATGGACAGTATTTTCATGATATTATTCTATCCCAGCATGTCATTCCTTTTCTAAGAAACCCAAACAATGTTATGGATGTTGATCAGGTCACACTTCTGCATGATAAGGCGACCTGCTTTAAGGCATTAGCCACTGAACAGTTGTTGCTGAACCATGAGATTGATTTCTTTGGAAATGAAGAATGGCCAGGAAATTCTCCTGACCTGAATGTCTGTGAACACATTGAATCAGTTATAAAGGACAAGGTTGAATGTCTCTTGTTTCAAGAACCTGCAGCAAATAGATTTTTGAAGGATACAATGACGCAACACATTGAAACTGTTTTAGCAAATTTGCGTAATGATCAAGATCTATTCACGTCACTTTTGGCAAGCTACCTAAAGCAAATTCAGGCTGTCATGGAAGCCAATGGCGGGAACACCAAGTTTTAATTGTTTCTCATTAAATGCAGGATTAAATTCGCTTTTGTAAGGTATGTTTAGTTTTACCGTACCTCTAATGCAGTGGTGCACAAACTTTTTTGATGTGAGGGCCAAACCAACCATCTGTTTTATATGTAGGGGCCAGGTATATAGATATTCTATTTTTTATAAATATGCATTTTTATAACCAGGGGTAATATTTCAGATTTTTCTTTGGGTAGCTACCCTTTTCATGTGAAAAATGTGAATTGAAAAGACCCATGGGGGGCCACATTTGGCCCGCGGGCCAGGGTTTGTGCATCACTGCTCTAATGGTTTTGGCCATGGGGGGGTGGGCTAAGGTTTATCCTTTGAAAGCAGATATTGTGAGACACTATCTTTTTGTGCACTGTCTTGAAGAAACTAAATCAAAAGGATCAGCAACTGCTAATGATTGTTACAGGGTTGTTGTAAAAGATATTGAAGACGTTTGGATAAAATTTTCTTTTCCTACGATTAACACCAAAGGTATCTATCTTAAAGTCAGTTGATTAATAAAAGCAGCCTCAAAATTGAACAGGTGCTATTACATCGAAGAAATGAAAGTTTTGCCTTAAAAGTAGCTCAGTATGATGAAATGTTTGATATATCTTCTTGTGAATGCTATGATAAGGGAATTGATAGGAAACGCTTCTCAAGATCTGTCCACTCGATCCCCAGGTACCCTTCACCATGCTCACTGGCTAACTTTAGCCAACAGGGTCCTTCAATTTTATATCTCAATGCCAAATCCTGATAAAAACCTTCAAGATATAGTCAAGATTATTATGCAGTTCTATGCTCCAGGGTGGTTTTGGATAAAATCTCATCCTAATGCAACTGATGGTGCATATAACTTTTGGTATTAAATGTGCTTGCTTCGAAATTTAGATGAACAACATCAGTCAATCATAGAACCAGTATTAAAGAACAATGCCTACTTTGCCCACCAAGGAAATATACTCATATCAATGGTAACTGACAAGAGACTAGAAATTAGGGAGCAAGCTATTCAGAAAACCATCCTTTCAAGAACAGGATTTTCAGGTACCAGAAACTGAGTTGCCTTGAACCCTCAGTTTCCAATCTACTGACTACACTGAGATGATCGATTGGCAAAAAGAGATCATTACTCCTCCACCACTGCTAAACAATTTTAGTGATGATGAGCTACTACAGGTCGATGTAAGCTAGTGATGGGACAATACCAAAATTTTTAACGATTCTGATTCCGATTCCGATACCACTAAAAAGTCTCGATTCCGATACGATTCTCAATTCCGATTCTCAATATTTTTAAATATAATTCTATACTTGTTTTTCTGGAAATTGTCATATTTTACTCTGGTAAGATTAACTATTTACATTATGAGTATGGTAATATAAATTATAAATTATAATAGATTGGTTTAAAAATAAAAATCAACTGTAAGTTGTAACAATTCATTTTAATCTTCTTGATTACACATCATGGATATACATGTTTTAATGTATAGCTACAATACAATAAAAATAAAATTTGTTATCCTCTTTCATTTAAAGTTTACATTGCAAAACTGGTTCAATTAAAAGTTAAAGAATCGTTTTAAGAATCGGAAATCATGGTACAATTCTCTCAATTCCGATTCCTGAAAAATGCTCGATTCTTCCGATTCTCGATTCCGATTCCGATTAATCGTCCCATCACTAATGTAAGCCACTGGAGATAGCTTCTTTTCCATGCCACAGTCAGTGTGGAAAGGACAGTGAACCTAATAATAAAGGCATGTCAGGAAAGAATAGGATATGACAACTGTCAAAAGTTTATCTTAAACTCATTAGAATCAAGGTGAAAACTGCCCAAGTTTGAATGGAAGGCCCAAGGGAATGAGTAAGAAATATACAAAATAAAATTTCCTAATGATATTGAAAATTTCTTGCCTTTGGATGTGATAAGGAACAATGAAAAAGTGAATTGAATTTTAGCACATTTATTATGCCTCTAATTTTTTCTTCTGAATATATTGTTGTACTTAATTAATTTTCCTAATACTGCATCTACATTATTAAATAAAATATTACTATATGTTAATAAAGATTTATGTCATCAAAAAACCTGAATGTAGAGTAAGTCTTGTATAAAGGGAAAAATTGTGCCAGGGGTAGGAGGCTTTAAAAAGCAAAAATAATTTATGAGGGGGTTCCTGTGTTCCATTCAAACCCCTCACAATATGTATGATACCTTTTCAATATAAAATTTTGACCTGGCCAACTAAACATACCTATGGTACATTACATTACCATACATTATTTCATTTGGAAAACATGAAGCCACTCAGGCCTAGCAAGGGTAATCCAAGTCATAAGCTACATTCTAATAATGATGATGATAAAATCTTGCTAGATGTTAAACTCAAGTCAGATAATTAATATTAAGGATGCACCGGAACTTGGTTCTGGCTGGAACTCAATTTTTTGCAGTTCCTTTATGAATTTATTACAAATTAATCCATTTTTCAGACCTTAATATTTCATATATATATATATATATATATATATATATATATATATATATATATATATATATATATATATATATATATGCACTAAAATCACAAAATAACACGTGACCTTATTAATAAGCAAACAATTTTTGGCTGTTATTAAAAGTCAACCATGAAGTGTAGAAATTCCAGTGTTGTCCCATTTTACAGAGAATCTCATTAAGTTTTTTCTGATACCAAGTTTTGACAAGTTTTTTAGAAATTCCAGTGTGTCTGAACATTATCTGTACAATTTCATCTTTTAATAAAATTCTTGATAACACACGTAAAATTCTTAAACAAGATTATTTAGAATCTGTATTTTCAAAAGTTTCTTTTATTAAAGTAACGTTGTTACAAACATTCGATATGTGCACCATTAGTGATTCGCAAAACATCCAATCGATACTCCAAATGTTGCCATGTACGCTGCAGCATATCCACATCAATTCGCTCAATAGCAGCTGTGATTCTTGCTTTTAAATCATCAATGTCTGTCACCAGTGTACATTTCTAAAAAGCTTGTCAAAACGTGGTATCAGAAAAAACTTAATGAGATTCTCTGTAAAATGGGACAACACTGGAATTTCTACACTTCATGGTTGACTTTTAATAACAGCCAAAAATTGTACAGATAATTCTCGGACACCCTGTATGTATATATATATATATATATATATATATATATATATATATATATATATAAAAGAACGACGCTTGTATAGGAGAACATTCCGCGCAAGATGAGGAGGGAGAACAAACGAATGAAAAAATGAGGTAACCACCCGGGAATCAAACCCGGGATCTTCCGATTGCTGGTCAGATATGATAACTGCTACACCATGTTCCTCACTCAATCAGAAGTCGTAATTCTCCTACATACACGCAGAAACCAATGCCCCGAGGGGGGCACCCCTCGCATGCTGTACCTATATATACATTTCAACTGCAAAGAACACGCAGTATAATTAACGTAAAGAATGATGCTTGTATAGGAGAACATTCCGTGCAAGATGAGGAGGGAGAACGAACAAATGAAAAATGAGGTAACCACCCGGGAATCGAACCCGGGGTCTTCTGATTGCCAGTCAGATACCGTATGATAACCAGTACATCATGGTCCTCACTCAATCAGAAGTCGTAATTCTCATGCACGTATGTAGGAGAATTACGACTTCTGATTGAGTGAGGACCATGGTGTAGTGGTTATCATATCTGACTGGCAATCGGAAGATCCCGGGTTCGATTCCCGGGTCGTTACCTCATTTTTCATTTGTTCGTTCTCCCTCATCTTGCGTGGAATGTTCTCATATACAAGCGTCGTTCTTTACGTTAATTATACTGCGTGTTCTTTGCAGTTGAAATATATATATATATATATATCCAGGGTGGGTCAAAAGTCTAGCCCCATAGGAGGTTTATGTTCACATAGACTAAAATTTTTGTCTATAATTATTTTTATTTTTTCAGATTGGTAGATCGTCGTAGGGAGTATTGTCAGTGGTTTATGCAACATAGGCAGTTGGAAAAGCGTATCATGTTCACTGTTCAGTGACGAAGCAATTTTTTACCTAAACGGTTCAGTCAACAGACATAATGCACGATATTGGGCTAAAGAAAATCCACATTGGATTGAGGACGGACGCTCGCAGTACAACCCAAGAGTTATGGTATGGGCTGCTATGTGTGGAGATACGATAATTGGCCCATACTTTTTTCCCGACAAACTGGTGAATCATACCTTCATTTGTTAGCAAATTTCCTTACGCCTCGATTGTATGAACTACCATTACGGCATCGGAGAGCTATGTGGTTTCAGCACGATGGGGCTCCGCCACATTTCGCAAGGGTCGTTCGCGAATTTTTGCAAGAAACATTTCGAGGGAAATGGATTGGTCGACGTGGGCCAATTGAATGGCCACCCAGATCTCCGGACCTGACTCCTTTGGATTACTTCTTATGGGGACACCTTAAATCAGTTGTGTACGTTAACAGGCCAAGAACAATACAGGTGCTAAAGGATACCATAACTGCAGAATTTGAAGTCATGAGAACGAATATTACCATCCTCAGGAATGTGCAAACGTCTTGCGTCAACCGGGTTACAAAGTGTTTAGAAGAAGGTGGACGTCAATTTGAACACCTATTGTAATTTCTGAATTAAAACATTAAGGTAGGCCAAAATTTTCTTTTCAATTATAAACTTCCTATGGGGCCAGACTTTTGCCCCACCCTGTATATAGTGTTGGGCACTAAAGCGTTAATCCGATAAGTTAATTAACGAAGTTAACTTTTTTAATGGACTATTAATGGAAGTTAATTTCCATTTATCATTATCGGACCAGTTAACTTCCGACAACTCGATATTTAGTCTGTTAAAGTCCGTTAACATGTTAACTGCGAGGAGTCATTCACGGAAGATCACCGCTCCGCAAATGAATTCAAACTGCCATAACTTCAGTCTGCCAATTCCATCCTCTGCCGCAGTGGAATGGCTCTTCTCTCTCGGCAAGGACATCCTGAGGCCCAAGAGGTCAATACTGGCAGTTGGGCCTAACTTTGAGAAGTTGGTCTTTCTGAAGGGCAACCAGCACATTGTGTCAGTCTTTAATAAATATGCCTGAAATTTAATTTTACCTTTCAGTTCCCGCCATAATAATTCTCTGGTAAATTAAAATTTAGTTAATGATTAGTGGTTACAAGGGTTTCAAAACATGTAATCAGTACATTTTTTATTAAAAATAAAAAAAAAAGTTAAGCAAAAAAGTTGTAAAACTTGCTAAAAATAGTTAAATACCTATTTATTGTTGGATTTTGCATAAATAGACATTTTCTATGGTTTTTAAAGCTTTTTTCCTTTATTTTTTTAAATGTTAGTAAAGAAATAGTTATTGTTAACGGATTATCATTAACTTCCGTTAACTTTGTAGTAAAATTATCGGATTATCATTATCAGAGTTAAAAATTGGGGTTAATGGATTATCATTATTGAAGTTAACTTTTTGGTTAACGGTGCCCACCACTCTATATATATATATATATATATATATATATATATGGTATATATATATATATATATATATATATATATATATGAAAATTATTTCACGAAAGTAACACGTGAAAAATATTTATGATGAATAAAACCACGAAGGAAAGGAAACACAAAATGGTGCTCAAGCGCTTTCGTCTAATGACATCCTCAGGAACACTGAAGTACATAAAAAGGTTAAGCCTATATATAGGTTACAGAAAGAAAAAAAATAAAATAAATAACATATATACACACACACACATATATATATATATATACATACATATCTATATATACAAATACATACATACATACATACATACATATATATACAATAAACAGAGAAGTAAAAATAATAAAAAATTAAAACCTTAAAGGATTACCAGTGAGGCGTACAGATCTTGTGCTAAAAATCGATTAACTTTTAATTTGCATTTTATTTTTTTTATATATATCGAAACCTGACCATAGGCAGCATTGTGTTAAAACCCGGCAGAGTTCCAGTATAAATTTGTATTTTTATAATCCATTTGATCTTGTGCTAAAAATCGATATTTTTCCTTACAAATCTGTACGCCTCACTGGTAATCCTTTAAGGTTTTAATTTTTAATTTTTTATTATTTTTACTTCTCTGTTTATTGTATATATATATATATGTATGTATGTATTTGTATATATAGATATGTATGTGTATATATATATATATATATATATATATATATATGTGTGTGTGTGTGTATGTATGTTATTTATTTTTTCATTTTTTTTTTCTGTAACCTATATATAGGCTTAACCTTTTTATGTACTTCAGTGTTCCTGAGGATGTCATTAGATGAAAGCGCTTGAGCACCATTTTGTGTTTCCTTTCCTTCGTGGTTTTATTATCATCATATATATATATATATATATATATATATATATATATATATATATATATATATATATATAGGGTATATATTGAAATAGACTATAGTTTCCACATCAAACCAAAAAGAATACATCTTGACTTTATTGATTATGTAATTTAAACATGAACTTTAATATTAATAATACAAGAACTATTCAATGTTATATCAAGGCAGGTTATGAAGAAATAATAGTTTTTCACGAGTCTGTGGGAGTAGCTGTGTTCTCTTCTCTTCAAATATATTTCCAGCTTCAGAAAAAAAGCCTTTCTGAATAAATTGATGAAGCAGAACAAAGATATCGACATGCTAATTTAGAAATGTTTGGGTATACCAATGTTTTATCTTTCCAGAACTGTAATGGGTTCATTTCTCTATCAATGGAAGGGGTGTTCATATACAGTCGACCCTCGACTTACGTAATTAATCCGTTCTGAGATGAGTTACTTAACTCGAAAATGACGTAAGTTGAACCCCAAAATACATGTAAATCGGGTAATCCGTTCCAGGACCCCCAAAAAGTATTGAAAATAATAAAATAAATACATTTTTTGAGAAAAACAGTGTATATAAACGGAATTATAATGGTAATTAATAATTATTATTAAGAAACACCATCTGTAAAAGAAAATACATATTAAAAATTAATAATAAAAAATTAATTTAGACTTACACATTGGAGAGAGAGTTATATAATGCACAGTAAAAATAACAATGAAATAAAGTGAAATACCCAGCATCCTGCCAGTGAGTGGTCAAGCACTGCATTTGCGATTACCAGTGGCGACTGGCGTATAGGAGCGATGGAGCGGTCGCTCCCCCTTGCTTGAAACGATAAATATTAATTTAACAGATAAAAAATACATTAATTTTAAGATATTAAAAAAAATATTCTTGAAATATATTTTAAAAATTCATGTGGCATATCATGATTCATGAGGCATTTTGAGTAAGCCTTCATACAGTACATAATATTCTAAACTTATAGCACAACTTCAAACAGTGTACTGCTGTTTGAATACAAAATTATATTGCAGCCGAATGGAGCGATAGATTTTTTGCTCAAGTAAATATAAATTATATTTTACTGTTGTAATGAAAATATAAGTACAATCGCGAATTTTTTTTATAATAACAACTTTATTTTTACTAATAGTTACTTCAGTAATAATGATATAAGCCATTTATATGTATTTTATTGAAATTATTACTTATTTGTAATTAACTAGAATTGTACGTCTGGCATAGCCGCATATGTTAATACAAGTACTCTTGTGAGCGACAGTTGGATTCGCGCTAGCCTATTGTGAGTCCGTGTTGTCGTACAATTTTATGAAATCGCACCCCCATACATTTATACCACGAGTCGCCACTGGCGATTACGCAGCTATTACGCAACACAAAATAATTATGTAAGATGAATCAGTTACAGTCAATGGGGGGCTTCTTGTAACTCGAAATTACGTAAGATGGTGATGACGTAAGTCGAGGGTTGACTGTAGTTTTCTATTTCATTTATTAGGTCTGTTATGTTTGGTCAACTTCATCTTTTATTCTGAAACTTATCAATAGCCAAGGATCTCTCTGAAGCCTTCACTGCTTCATCTTCTTCATAATAGCTGCGGAAATCTCTCTGAATTTCTTCCTTTAGGACTTGACAAATTTTGTAGCTACTAGTATTTTTTTCATTTTGTTTGAATTTTTGTATTCCAGTCATACTAGATGCTTCAAACTCAGTCATATCACCTTCACTGTCTTAGTAGATAACCTTTCATGTTCATTTACATTTTCTGTTGGTAAAAAATTCTGAATTTCTTCCAAAAGAAAAGCTTTAACTTTATTTTTTTGGTCCTTCATATACTTCAGTGTATATTGTGGATCCAGAACTGTACTTATTATATAAAGTTTCTCATTCAACACATTGAGACCACCTGAGCTAGAAAGAAGATGGTTGTGTAGGGCAGTACACAGTTCTATTTTTGTAGTTGTAATTCCAGCATTGCTACTTTGCTTGGACAGAAAATGATCTTGAGCAATTACATGAGGAATAACATCACCTAGAAAGTAAAGCTCAGAGCTCACAGATTTTGTAATCTCGTAGAATGGTTGCAGCACATGTAGCATTTTCTCAAGAAGGTTCATTCACAATTAGGATAGGAAGATCATGATTGGCTGTATAAATTTGAATTGGTCATTAAAGAAAATAAACATTCAAACATTAAGTACCAGTATGTGCTGTTCTAATGGGTGATAATATCTTGGACTGGAAACAGTGGTGGTTTAATACCTTGATCAGACTGTAGATTTTTTACTTCATTATGACCCAAACTTGAGGGATTGAAGTGTGTACTGATGCGATGAGCTTTTCCACAAATGTCAATGATTGAATGCTGACTGAAAATTGAATCTTTCACCACAAGAACTAGTAGATGAAGGAAGCAATGAACACTTGTTATTTTTGCCATTTGGGTATCTGAAGAAAAGAAAAGGTTACAATTTACCTAGTTCTCATCTATATATTCTATTGAGAATTTTCAATATTTTAGAATATTTAATTAGGCTATGTAATATACAGGGTGGGCGGAAAGTAGCTCCCTATTTTGGATTGGTAAAAAAATACGTATATTATCCATTTATTTCAGAAGAAATAATATGAAAAGGTAGGCATACATGGTAGGTTTTCTCTGAAATTCAATGTGGGCTCCAACTCTTTCCACCAGCTTCTGGAGCCGCCCAGGAATGGCGTCCACTGACTTTAGCAGGAACTCCGGCGGGATGGAGGACATGACTTCCCGAATTCGGTCCTCCAGTTCTTCCAATGTCCTCGGTTTGGTGCGGTAGACTTCTTCCTTTACCCACCCCCAAAGAAAGAAGTCGCACGGTGTCAAGTCGGGGCTCCTGGCTGGCCATTGATGTGGACCACGACGACCCATCCAACGCCCAGGGAAGTGGGCATCCAGCCACTCACGGACAACAAGAGCGAAGTGCGGAGGGGCGCCATCTTGCATAAATATCAGATCGTCGATGTTCTCCCATGTGCTGACAACCGGCCAGACCTCGTTTCGCAACATAGCAAGGTACCGCTCAGCATTCATGGTGTTGCGCAGAAGGAACGGGCCCACAACCTGATCTGAGGTCATACCACACCACACCATTACACTGAACCGATTCTGCCATTTTTCAGCGGTAACCGTGCGACTTCTTTCTTTGGGGGTGGGTAAAGGAAGAAGTCTACCGCACCAAACCGAGGACATTGGAAGAACTGGAGGACCGAATTCGGGAAGTCATGTCCTCCATCCCGCCGGAGTTCCTGCTAAAGTCAGTGGACGCCATTCCTGGGTGGCTCCAGAAGCTGGTGGAAAGAGTTGGAGCCCACATTGAATTTCAGAGAAAACCTACCATGTATGCCTACCTTTTCATATTATTTCTTCTGAAATAAATGGATAATATACGTATTTTTTTACCAATCCAAAATAGGGAGCTACTTTCCGCCCACCCTGTATATCATTTTAATATAGGCCCTAATCATAAAAATTCAAATAATAAATTTATTTTAAAATTGTAATTTATTAAATTTAATTTTATAAATAGGCCTATATATACTGGCAAAAAAAGGCGATGCTTTAGAGGTGATAAAGTTTAACTCAAAGTATTTCTATAAGTTTGTAAAAAGGAAGTCAAAAAACCATGCGACTATTGGACCTTTGAAAAATGAAGACAGTGCTTTATCTGATGATCTAACAGAAATATCTGAAATATTAAGAGCTCAGTACGAATGATCTTTCAGTATCACAAAAACTGAGAAACTGATATGCGATAGAAAGGCATTCTTTGAAGAACAACTGCAAGGGGAAAGTATAATGGACTTTCACTTTATGACAAATGATATTACATAAGCTATAGGGAAACTAAAAGCACACTCAGTGGCAGGACCAGACAAATGGAATGCCACACTGATCAAAAACTGCAAGAATGAAATTGCTGAGTCCCTATATTGGATATGGAGATGATCACTAGACATGGGAGAAATACCAGGCATCCTGAAGAGTGTGAACATAGTCCCAATATATAATTTATAAAGGAGGAGATCGATCTGAGGCCAAAAACTATAAGCCAGTGTCGCTTACATCTCTTCTCACTAAAATATTTGAAGGAATAGTTACAGAAAATCTATGGCTTTTTGGAAACTCAGAAAAAATTAAATGATAACCAACATGGGTTTTGGTCAGATAGGTCATGCCTATCACAACTAATGGAATACTACAACAACATTATTGATGCACTGGAAAGTAATGAAAACTATGATGTAACATACACAGACTTTGCCAAAGCATTTGACAAGTGTGGCCATGGAATCATAATACATAAACTGAAGTATATGGGAATAACAGTAGGAAAAGTAGGAAAATGGATATATAATTTCCTTAGTGAGTGGCAGCATGTCGTTACAGTACAAGGAGCATCATCTTCAGAATCAGAGGTCCTCAGCTCAGTACTGGTACCATACCACAAGGAACAGTACTAGCTCCACTACTACTCATAATCATGCTAACTGACATAGATGAGGATGTTACCAGAGACAGCACAGTAACATCCTTTTCTGATGACACAAAGATCAGTAGAAAAATAAGAAACCCAGAAGATATAGGATCTCTACAAACAGACATGAACAGACTCTACAAGTGGACGGAAGACAATATGAAGTTTAACAGTGAGAAATTTCAGCTGTTACGGTACAAAAAAAGGGAGGACCTAAAATCCATGGAATATTATACCCCAAATGGACAGGAAATTCGGAGAAATTCTAAAGCAAAAGACTTAGGGGTTGTAATGACTGATGATGCGAAATTTGAAATGCAAAATAAGATAGCAGTAAATAGAGCAAAGAGAGTAACTGGGCAGATACTGAGAACTTTTAAATGAAGGGATAGGAATAGAATGATTCCTCTACTGAAAATTCTGTTCATACCCAAATTGGAATACTGCTTGATCCTAACATGCCCATTTAAAAAAGAAGACATTAGACAACTAGAAGGGATTCAGAGAACCTTCACAGCCAAGATCAATGGGTGCAAAGAACTAAATTACTGGGAAAGGTTACGTGAATTAAACCTATATTCACTGGAAAGGAGAAGAGAGAGAGAGACACCATTATTTACACTTGGAAAGTAATGGAGAAACTAGTCCCTAATCTTACTCTGAACCCTGTAACTCCCCAAACAACAGTGGAAAGTAGAAAAGGAAGACTGTTCCATGTTCCCAAATTAAAGACTACCCAAGGAACATCCTTAACCCTGAAAGAAAATAGTTTTGTTGTGAGAGGACCAAAACTGTTTAATGAGCTCCAAAAGACCTAAGGAACAAGAGTGGGGTTACAGTGGACATCTTCAAAAGAACACTACATTCCTGGCTGAGAACAATTCCTGATGAGCCAGGCGTACCTGGCTATGTGAGGTAGAAAGTACAAGAAACCAACTCACTACTTCACCAGGCCAACTCAAGAGGAGGGGCAATGAGCTTGACCTTCATGAAATGAGGAATCATCATACAGAATAGTTGAAAGGTATATTTACATTTCAGAAAAATAAATATGACTTCATACACCAAAATTATTCTCATTTTAATACCATTAGCTGTGAAAGATATTTTGTTTATATATAACTATGGTTAATAATATTGATAGTAATTGGTCAACAACAGAAATGGTTTCATCTTTTGAAATTTTTTTAAACAATAATAAAATAAAAACTTGCCTTTGATCATATTACCAGCTCCATCACTAACTAAAACATGTTGTCTTTCAGTATTAATTTCCCACTGTGTCACTGTTATAAATCATGTGCTCAATACTTTCTCCTGAATGTGTCCCAGGAAAATGTCTGGCAAAGTGTACTGCATTCCTCTTTTGAAAATCTCTATTGATCCAATGCCCAGTTAGTGATGATTCAGTTGAATGTTGACTGGTCCAGATATATGATGTGAAAGATATATATGGCGCATTGGCTGTATCCAGTTCCTTCAAAATTCAACCTTTTAAATCTTCATTAGTTTGAGGAAGCATTACATCAGCAAAATATCTTTTACTTGGTATGAGTATCATATATCTTGGCTGAAGGTGGGCAATTAACTCAATGAAGCCTTGATCTTCTACAATGGTAGAAGCAGCAATCATATTTATAATGTTTATAACAGCAATCATGTTTATAATTTTGTGATGAATATCAATGGCTTGTTGGTCATTAATATCCCAAATATTTTTTTTATTAAAGCTCTCTTCCCGAGACATTTGGCATTCCATCACAGCCAGTTTCCTTTGTTTTGGGGGTGGTTGGAACATCGTCACTTTCTGCTGCTTTGGATTTTTTTTAATTTGCCTCTTCATTCTTTCTATATTGAAGCATACTGGTATGTTTTGCTTTCATATGCTTATGTGATGGTGTGGTACTAAAGTTTTTAGGAAGACCATCTTTTCCACCTTTCCTTATGCTCTTTTTACATAATTTGCATTCTGCAATTTCATCAGCTTCATCTACAGAAAAGAAATTCCAAATAAAGGACGTAATGCTTCTATATTAGTTAATGGCTAATGATAATATTATGTGATAAAAAATTGAGCTTTATATGTATTATTTAAAAAGGACTTTATAGAAAATTTATTTTAAACTTCAAATGATATCTGAAAAAAAAATGAATTTGATTTATCATTACTGTACTAAGTAACACCCAGGGCTGCCAGCTTCTTATGCTGTATTCACTAAAAACTATCCCACAGCTACATTAATAAATGTATACTTACATAATATAACTAGGCCTATATGGAGCTATAAAAGAGTAACTGGCCAGTTTTACTTTTTAAAGTTCTGGTCAGTTCCAGTTCTGGCCAGAATTTAAAATGTTGGTCCTGGTGCATCCCTAGTATAAATATGCCAAAAAATATGTTCTCAAATGGAAATAAAGAGAAAAAAAATCAATTAAATGAAGAAACGCACAAAAGGAATGATATAAAGTAAGTCCTCATAGCCTAACTTAAAATTTTACAAAACTTTAAATTTCTTATCCAACCCCAAAGATGACTTAGCTGTTTAAATAGCTAATACAATAGTTTGCTTCAATTACTTCATGTTAGTGCTACAGGAACTTGTAGGAATTAAAAGGATATATAATGCTTACATGACCAAGTAGTTAAATTCATGCAATATTTAAAAAAATAAAATTTATTTCAGGGTCGCAAAACTCACAGATTTATAGATAAAAAGCATGACACTGTGCACACATTCAAAGTTGTACAGAGAAGTCAGAAGGATCCTTTAGTAGCAGATGAAACAGCTCCTCAAGGTGTACTTGTTGATACACAATGTGTAAGTAGTTTGATATTGTCTTTTATTTTAGCTGGTTGGCTATATAGGCTGTACTTATTTAATACCTAGGATCTATAGGGGCCTAGATACCACTTGCCAAACATCATCCTTCCTTATCTGAATCTTATTCTTGATAAGATTCATATAAGGAAGGATGATGATAGGCAAGTGATTAATACAATGAAGCCAAATAAAGCTGTTGGACCTCATATGTATATGCTAGGATTCTGAGAAGGGGAGGATAGCTTATCTGAGGCACTAACTATTTTGTTTGCTAAGTCTATTATTGTGTAGAGGTATAGTACCTGATGAATGGAAAAAGTAAATATAGTACCCATTTACAAAAATGGAAGTAAAAAGGAGGTAAGAAATTATAGGCCTGTTAATTTAACATCACTGGTAGGAAAGTTAGCTACTAGGAAGAATTATAAAGAATAATAATAAAGGTCTTTTGGGTAATTTTAATCTTATTTAAAGTTCCCAACATGAATTTAGATCAGGGAGGTCTCATTTGTTTATTCTCATACTTTTTAGTTAGCATGTAACTGATCAGGTAGATAATGAGCATGTAGATGTTATTTATTTGGATTTTAGTAAGGTGACACAAAGATCAGTAATAAGATCAATAGAAAAATAAGAAACCCAGAGGATATAGGATCTCTACAAACAGACATGAACAGAATCTACAAGTGGTTGGAGGACAACAATATAAATATTTAACACAGAAATTTCAACTGTTAAGGTATGGAAAAAGGCAGGACCTAAAATCCATGGAATACTACACCCCAGATGATAGGAAATTCAGAGAGATTCAAAGCAAAATATTTAAGAGTTGTAATGACTGATGATGTGAAATTTGAAATACAAAATAAGGGAGCAGTAAACAGAGCAAAGAGAATAACTGGGCAGATACTAAGAACCTTTAAATGAGGCGATAGGAATATAATGATTTCTCTATTGAAAACATTGATCATACCCAAGTTGGAGTACTGCCTGGTCCTAACATGCCCATATAAAAAAGAAGATATTAGTCAGCTAGAAATTATTCACAGAAGCTTCACAGCAAAGTTCAGTGGATGCAAAGAACTAAATTATTGGGAAAGGTTACACAAATTAAACCTATATTCACTGGAAAGGAGAGGAGAAAGAGACACCATTATTTACATTTGGAAAATAATGGAGAAACTACCCCCTAATCTTACTCTGAACCCCATAACCCCCCTAAACAATAGTGGAAAGTAGAAAAGGAAGACTGTGTCTTGTTCCCAAATTAAAGGCTAGACAGGGAACATCCTTAACCCTGAAGGAAAATAGTTTTGTGAGAGGACCTAGACTGTTTAACCAGCTGCCCAAAGAACTAAGGAACACGAGTGGTGTTGCAGTGGACATCTTCAAAAGAGGATTAGACACCTGGCTCAGAACAATCCCAGATGAGCTGGGGGGTACTTGGATATGTGAGGTGGAGAGTATAAGAAACCAACTCCCTACTTCACCAGGCCAACTCGAGAGGAGGGGGTGACAAGCTTGACCTTCGTGAAATGAGGAATCCTTGCATGGAACATTTGAAAGGTATTTAACAGTGTTCCACATAAGAAACTTCTTTATGAATTAAAACCTCATGGGATATCAGGGTCAGTTATAAGGGTAGAAAAATGGCTGGAAGACATAAACATTAATTTTAAGTGGTTATGAATCTTGTGGCAGAAAGTGAAAAGTGGAGTACTGTGGGGATCAGTGTTCGGCCCATTACTCTTTATTATGTATTTAAGTAAATGATTTAGAGAAGGAATTGGGTAATGAAGTATCTAAATTTGCAGATGATACAAAAGTAGTTGCCTCAGTTACAAATGGAGAAAATTCTTGGAACAAAAAAATTATTTTGATAGATTAGTTGCCTGGGCTAGTAAATGTCAGCTGGAATTCACTGTTAGATAAAAAAGTGCAAAGTCCTTTATTTTGTCAGAAATAATGAAAACTTTAGTTATGAGATACAAGGAAACTGATTAAGGGACGTTAGTTAGGAAAAAAGATCTTGGCATTATCATTAGTAGTGATTTAAAATCTTCTAAGCAGTGCTTAGAGGTTAGAAGTAAGGCAGATAAAATCCTTGGTAGCCATATTAAGAGGATTGTTAATTATAAATGTACAGAAGCCATCTGTAAATTATATAATACTTATGTTAGGTTTCACTTAGAATACTGCATTCAAGCCTGGTCCTCACTATAGGTATGATATTGATATGCTTGAAGATGTGCAAAGTAGGGCAGTCAAACTTATCCCAAGCTTTTATTAAGCTTGGGGTGAACTGGATTGATTTGAATACAGGTATCCCTCATTTAACAATTGGGTTATGTTCCTGAAAAACTGATTGCTAAACAAGGATGTTATAACATTGGTTAATAGGGGATATATTCTTGTGGTTGTGGACAGCGATCATAATTGCTGTCCACAAGCACTGTGTAAGGGAAACCACACAATTTTGTTAGGTTAGGTTAACACAGTCCAAATTAACACCAAACAGTCTGCACAATGTTACTTTGCACTCCACAAAGGAGGTGAATAACACAATAATCACAATCATGTGCAATTTTACACAATAGGGCGTGTCAATTTTGGGGGTGAAATGACTAAATTGAAAATCATGTGATTTGGTAGCAATTTAATATTATCATTTGGCATACAAAATAATATCCTTGCTTCAAAAACAATAAAAAATAACTTCTACCTACATCAGTTTTAATTAAAAAATTCTATTTTTCCGTAAATTCGTAACAAAATAACAAATGTGCGCAAACATCCTATCAACATTTAAAGTGGCAATATGATATCATTCAGAGTCTTTATTTGAAAGTAACCAATGCAGTCATGTCCTTTTTGCTGCGGTTCCTTGACATCAGCATTCGGCTTGCTACTTGCGCTTTGATGTAGCCTTCTTGCCTCTCGTGACTGTAAACTTGACTAGCTGCTTCTGTGACCATTTTCACACATCTCTCCACACTCTGAGTGTGAGAAGGCCACTTTGGCACTTGCATTGGGGTCTCTTTAAGTTGTGTTAAATCTTTGTTTGTTATATGTGTTGTCAGTGGTGGCTCCAAAACTTCTGAACTCAAGTTAAATAATTCTAACAATTTCGTGGTATTGACGTTTATTGGAGGTACCTTCCTTGTCTGAACAGAGTAGTCTCCTAGCTGGTCATCATCTAGTGATGTTCCTCTAAGCTTTAGAATGATTTCCACAGCCTCAGTTCACTCTTTGGTACATTGGCTGCAGAGTATTGCTTGCAAAACTGCCTCTGGCCTAGCATACCAAGCGGACCTTCTCACCACAGGTAACACGATGTCCACCACTACTTTCCTTTGGGTTCTCAGTAGCTGTAATTGAAACAAGATGTGGTTGGGCCCCTCCATCCACATTGGATTAAGTTTTACATTGAACCAGTGAGGAAGATAAAACCCAATAATAAATTCAACAATCAACATCAAATTCTGTAGCATTTTGCCCTTCAGTGCATGTTTGGAAACCCAAATCTTGCAGAAACAAATCGCTGTAGTTAACTAATGACTGTGACTTACGGGTCCAATCTCCAAGAGAGCCAGATTTTGAGGCAACTCTCCTGATCTGATTGCTTGAACAATATGATAAGCGTAAGATTGATCCGTGCTGAGGTCTTTGATAACTTCTTCAGACAATACTGGAAGGGGAGGGCCTACTTCGACCTTTGGAAATTTTGTATTTATTTCTAATTCCATTGCTTCATCTAGCATGTTGCCAAGGGGGCCTGACCACTTGTTGTTGCTCTTTGTAGGACCATCAAGTTCCTGGATGAGATGATGATGAGGTAGTTCCCCTGTGTGCAAATCACATACAATCCAAACAAGCCTTCTTCCAAGTTTTTTCTCTAAATGCGTCATAACACCACCCTGCCATCCAGTGTTCACTGGAGTTGAGTCTCCATCAATGGCCTGCAGTGAACTGTCAAGTCTTCTTTCTTGAAGCCAACATATTATTTGATCAGCAATTGCCTCTGCATATTTCTTGTCTTCTACTTCTGCTTCAGGTTCGGAACACACAGAGTAGTGTTCTTCTTTGATGAGACCAGGAAACTTTCTGTCCATTCCCTCTACCTCCAGGAGAACTTTTGTCATCTCTTCTTCCATCAAACAAAAGGCAAGAGAGACCTTCCTCCTTCAAATCTTTTTCATGCTGATCAGATATTTCCTTCATTATTTTTTCTTGTGCTCTTCTTATCTTATTATGATCTATCGCTAAGGATGTATCCTCTCGGCTGATGAGGCCTGCATCTATCCAAGCGGCAGTGGCAGTCTCTGCAGTCTCTCATAGCCCTGTATGGTGGCGAATACTGGCAAGGGCAATGTTTGAGATGTCTTTAGTGTTGTATTTCATTCTCTTTGGCGAAGGTTCAGATGGCATTTTGGAGCTATCATCTGATGTTGCTTCTTTCTGTTCATCTGAAGAGCTTTCAAAGAAGTGAAAAACCTCTTGATAGAGCTCTTCATCTCTTTGGGTGGCTTCTTCACTCTTCTTTTTCTTCCTTTCTTCCCTCTCTCAGATTTTCTCTCTTCTTAGCAATAGCAATCTGTTTTTTGGTTTCTGAATAATCTGCCGAACCAATCCGCATACTTCCTTGGCCTCTTGCCTTTGTTCTCTGTGCCTTTATGAAAGCCAGCTCCAAAACAGGGATCTTCTCACGAGGACAGTGACAATCAATGTGAGGGTGAGGTTCTCTTCTGCATGAGGGAGAACAATTGGATTCAGAACACAACTCTATGGGACACTGGCAGTTAAAAATGTCAAGAAGAGTATCAAGTGTGTGCAGAAATTTATTTTTCTTTGCTAGTTTTCCTTTATCAAGTGATGTCTCAACTGCTTTGTGCCACAGCTTTGTTAATTTTAGCTTAATAGTTCTATACTGATTGAGTACAGGTGGTTTGAATAACACATTAGCTTTTTTCCAGTGATGCAGAAGAGAGGGAATCATATCCCTTATGAGCTCTTTCTCTGTGTAGTTCCTTCTATCCTTTGTATTTTGTTCACGAAGGAGTAACCCTAGTCTCAGCATGTCTCGCACTGTTGGTAGTTCTGATATGGGAAGCTCCTTGCCTGTACTGACAAACAGGCTCAAGTGGCATGACAACTGATCTCTTGTCTTCAATTTTGGCATCTTAGGAATATCTGAAAAGAAAGAAAAACATTTAAGTATTTTATATCAATTACGATGTTTCAAAGTTTAGTCATTCGATGTTCTGAAATTCAATAAAAAAATATTTCATGGGATTCCAACATAATTAGACAGAAGAATATGATAATAATAAATAATTGTAATAATCAATAATCCATACTTACAGTTAAACTGTAGTATTCGTCTAGTAGAATAACTATGAAGTAGGTACAAGAGCAATAACAGCAAACCACCGTCTATGACATCTAAGAGGCAACTGAGGACTGAGAGTGAGGGACAGTTCTATTCATGTTGTGACTTGTACATTGTACAACAACTATATGACCTTGAAAACACTCCATATACGATCAGTGGGATAATTCTGTGACAGATGAATAGTTAATCAATTTATGTCCTATTATTTAGTAAAAGAGTCAATTTCTGAAACTTTAAGGTGAAATTGATGTAGGTAAGGGTTATTTTATTTCATTTTGGTTGGCCAATTTCAAGTTTTGACATGAAAAGACGCTATATTTTCACTACCAAAATTGATTTGAAAAAAGTTGACAAAATTGACACACCCTATTACACAATGATGCAGAGTGATGGAGAAGCATGAGCAACTCAAAACACTGGTGGGGCAAGAAGGAAGTGCAGGGGGTGTTCCACAATGGTCTGTTTTGGAAACCATCCTTTTTATAATTACCTATACAGAAATCCCCCATGTTGTTAACCTTCACATTAGCGGAAACTTCACTTGGATGGACTAAATCGCTGTCTGGTCATTAACATTCAGTTTCACGTAATACAGGTCATTAATGTGAAGATTTCCACTAAAGTCTGTCAGCATCACTGAACTTCACTTTAGTGGACTCAGAGTCATTAAAGTGAAGGTGACGCCACTGGAATATTATTGGAACCAGTCTATGTATGCATTTTCATGTTGTGTTGAATGTCGAGATTTGAGGGCTATACATACATGTGTAACTGTACTGAAGTATTTTGGTTACGGAAAACCCCACTTTAACATCCCCTAGTCCAGTAAAGTGGGGGGTCATCTGTACTTCACTTTAGCGACCACATGCTCCCCCCAAAGTGTACGTTAATGTGAGGGTCTACTGTATGTTAATGATCTTGTCAGTTTAGTGAGTAAAATTTCTAAATTTGCTGACATTACTAAAATTGTGGGTAAATCATTTATTTACTTGATAGAATGTACAGCATGATTGTAATAATTTAGTAGAGTGGTGTAATAAGTGTCAAATGAAATTTAATGTAGATAAATATAAAGTTATGCATATAAGTTAACCACAACAGTAAATTTAACTACACTATGGGAAATAGTGTTGAATGAAGCCTCTAGGGAAAGATTTTGGCATTGATGTTACTAAAGATTTAAAGCTCTGAAAGTAATGTTCAGGCATGAGCAGTAAAGCTAATTGAGTATTTGCTTTTATTTCTCATAATTTTGAATATAAATCAAAAGATATTCTTTTACCACTATATAAGTCACTTGTTAGGCCTCATCTAGAATATACTGTACAGTTTTGATCACTATAATCTCTATGAAGGAGGATATGGAAATGGTACAAAGGGTTGAGCATCGTGCAACAAAGATTATTCCAACTTTACATGGGTACACTATACAAAGACAGAATCAGAGCTGAATTTGTTTGTTTAGGAACCAAGTATGTTTTTTTATCTAGGTAATTCCTATGTGAAGGGTGCAATATAAATTACTACATAAATCTTTGGTATGGTGGCTTTGGCAGGTTATGGAAAAATTATGCATTGATGATGACTTGTATATAAATAAATTTCTTTAAAGAAATGTATGGTGTAGATTAGATTATTAAGTAGTTTTATATTTATTTTCTGCTGTTTTCTAATGTGTAACTGAGTACATGAGATGAGTGTGCACATGGTGTGAATGAACTCTGAAGCTATTCTCATTATACTTTCCTACTTTCCAATAAATCTTCTTTCACCACAATTTTTTGTTAGCAGTGGCTGGTGGAGGATGGAGAGTGCCTTGTCTGTTCTATACTTGTAGTGATTCCCATTCCTTCTCTTTTATAATTCATTATTTTCTTTTCTTTCTATTTATCACTTGTTTTCTCTGCATTTTTATATGGATGCGGCTGATGGTTGAGCCAGTGGGCACCATTATAATTTGAATAAGGTGAGGGAGATGGGGGATTAATTATACACATAATTACACTTTACTGACTTTTATTTATTCCAAAACACTTTTAGATAAATGGGGTAATGCGAGGGGGGAATTAATGTTAGCATTTTAGTCGGAGAGAGAGAAGAATATTCTAAATTTACAAAAATATCTTAATACCAAAAAATACCTTATTAGGGCAATGGCCATCCAATCACTGAAGGGCATTTCTACCCAGCCTCCTCTTGGGCTGCTTTTTAGTGTTGCCAACTCGTATTTTATATTTTTAATTTTTTATTATAACAAACCATTTTTAATTTCTTATTTAATAAAACTTAATTGAACATTATTAAATTCTTATAAACAAACATTTAATTCTTAATTAGACATTACTACAACTTTACTATTGCTACTATTCCTGTGTGAAAGAGTTAAATGTCTACAGTGTAAGCATGGTATAAGTTTTGAGTATTCTTCCTTTTCATTGTTATTTCTAACTTTTCTACTTCCTTCTTGGGCTAGCCTAAAGTGGATTTTAGGGTCTTTGTTAGCCTGGAATTCTGTAACATCTTACATTCATTCCTTTCACCTTTCATTTTGTTTAGCCAAATGGAGCAATTGTTGCTTTTTCCCATCTTCAGGCATGCTCTCATTTAACCATGCTCTCTGACATATGCACCCACAACTACTACTACCCCTTTCAAACCTCCATACTTAATCATTTCCCCATATATCCCATTCACACCTGCTGCTTTTCTATTTTTCAGCTTGCAAACTGCCACTTTCACTTCACCCATACTTATGTTCTCAGGCATTTTGTCACAGCCTCCTTGCACCACCAAATCCTAACATATTTATATTTGCACTCCTCTCATCTCTTCTACCCATCAAACCCTTGAAATACTACTTTCATCTATTCCATAGATCCACATCCACTGTGAAGATTCTGGAGCATATTAAGAGAAAATAAAATAGAATAGTCTTGAAAAAATTAAGGGAAACATTAAGGATTGTAGAGAATGAGGAATGGGAGGTGTGAGATATGAAAGTTGAGTCAAAACAGCATTTATGGTATATAAGTAAGAGGGGAAAGGGGTTGAGAGGGAGGGGGAAGACAGACCAGATACAGTGGGCCCTCTTTGTTCATGAGGCTCTCTGTTCACAATTTTGCAAATTCGTGATGACCCATTTTACTACCATGTTTCGGTAAAATTGCAGCTGACTCCACAAATTTGTGATTTTGTCATGTCGTGTCTGCAATGCTGCCCACGCAGATCGACACAGGTTCAGTTGCGCTGTCTTTCACTGAGTGAGGTTGTCATTTCATGCTCTTCAACGCCAGTGTACTATATTTAGTGTTATTTAGTTGTTTATAAAATATTATTGCTTTACATAATTGTTTATGTAATAATATTGCTTTATATTATATACAGTAAAAAGTTTTATTTACGTAAAATATTATTGTTTATGTAATATTACAGTAATGTTACGGTATTGGTTTTTATTAGTGTTTGATGTGAATCATTGTTTAATAATACATACCATATTGCTTTAATATATTCTGTTCAGTGTTTTAGAAAATTTGGCATTTTAAGGATATTTTATACTGCCATCCTTGAGCTTTTGAAGTCAATTAGCCATTTTACATTGAAAATGGATCTCATTGTTCGCAATTTCGTAATTTGTGACATTTTTCTCAGTCCCAATTAATCATGGACAATGAGGGCCCACTGTATATGAACTTTGGACAGAAGCAGCACTTATATATGTTAATAATTAATAATAAAAGCACCTACTGCAGGCAAATTCAGAATTTTCTCTTTTCTATCATAAACTTGAATTGTAGTAGTTTATTCTTTAACCCTTTGAGGACCAAGGGACATATGTCTCAATGGAAATAATATTATAAATTGTACACTGATGCAACGTTTCTACAAATACATCTACATGTTTATATAGGTATTGCTTAGTTGTCAGAAAATTAACCCCAAAATGGGTCATTTAAGTGACTATAGTTACTAATATATCTAATTGTAAATAACAATGAAACTTACACTTTTAAGTTCAAGGAAACGTATACCAATTGTTAAAGGGTTAAACAAATTTTTTTTTTTATTAGAATGCTCCCAGGGGGTAAAAGGCTCCCTAAATTTTTTTTATTTAGTTATAATTTGAGAGTTCTAGTGAAATTTGTGACTGAAGATAAATTATTCTTTGTGCTATTTGCTTTCAGAAGCCATTGAAATTTTATTATCATCTTAATTAGGGACTAAGGCATGGCTCCTTAAAACTTTTGGGGTTCGGTGGGACTCTAAAATTGGGGACCCATAACTTTTGAATTGTTGAGCCAGTTGAACTGTAATTTAAAAATTCATGCATTTTGGTTGAAACTGTTTAAATAATAATAATGAAATTTAGAAAGTCAGTGTCACTCATTTCATGATTTATTATAAATGTAATGAATCCTGATTCTAAATGTACCTCCAGACATAAAAAAGAAAAGTTTAACATATACAGGGCGTCCCAAAAAAATGTATACACACTTTAAATACTTATAAAGGCAGTGTTTATTAAAATACATTTCATTTTCAAAATGTAATAGAATCTACAGACATTATTTAATTGTTTTGTCAATGCCTGTTTTCAAACTGACGTCCGTTCTGGTCCAGGCACTGCTGATAACGCGAAGCAATGGAATCGCAAACATCACGAAACATTTCGTTTGGTATTTGTGTGCATTCTCGTTCAATGGCTGCTCTCAATTCAGCGACTGTTGCAGGTTTTATAGCGTAGACTTTGTCTTTTAAGTATCCCCATAAAAAAAAGTCTAGTGGTGTGAGGTCTGGTGAACGCGGAGGGTATTCTACGAAACCCCTTCGTCCAATCCACATCCACATCGTGCCAAGTACCACTCGCAATACTCACTCTTCGGTCCGGATCATCTTCATTAATAGCATGGACTAATCTTGGAATGTAACTTTTCCATTGACAGCGCTTCAAAATGCGTTGGACAGACGATTCTGAAATTCCTACCTCACGACTCGCTTGCCGCACAGATTTTCTTGGACTTTGGTGATACGTTTCCAGTACTCTTTCTTGCTTGTGGGGCTTGTCGATGTCCGTGGTCTTCCGGAACGCTTCTTGTGGACATTCTGAACAGTTCCATCGGCTTCAAAACTTATCTCTAATTCGAGTGATGGTAAGTCGCATTGGTGGATCTGTTGAAACTCCCTCCTAAACTGTCTTTGCACTTCAACTGCGTTTTCACACTTCCAGTAGCATTTTAGAATGAATTTCCTTTGTTCAAAGCTTAGTCTGACTGCCATTATTAATTCTAATGGGTTTAACTTGGAAAGAAAGAAACATCAATTGAGCTATCAGCTGTTAAAGTGTGTATACATTTTTTTGGGACGCCCTGTATATATATATATCGGTCCTATTCAAAGGAGTGACATAACGAAGGAGTGATGTGACATAAAGGAGTGATGTGACGTAACAAAGGAGTGATGTGACGTAACAAAGGAGTGATGACGTAACAAAGGAGTGATGTGACGTAACAAAGGAGTGACGTGACGTAACAAAGGAGTGACGTGACGTAACAAAGGAGTGACGTGACGTAACAAAGGAGTGACGTGACGTAACAAAGGAGTGACGTGACGTAACAAAGGAGTGACGTGACGTGACAAAGGAGTGACGTGACGTGACAAAGGAGTGACGTGACGTGACAAAGGAGTGACGTGACGTGACAAAGGAGTGACGTGACGTGACAAAGGAGTGACACGAAAATACCAACAAAGAAGAAGAAAGAACAAATCCAGAGGGAAGAGAGGCTTGCAACTGTTAGGTTGTTAGGTTTCTAGTTTTTGAAATAAAATCTTAATTTTAACAATTCTAACAAATTTTGTTTTTTTAAATAAAATTTTAATAATTATACTCCTTTGAATTTTATCTCCGATTTGTCACTCCTTTGTTATGTCACTCCTTTGTTATGTCACTCCTTTGTTATGTCACTCCTTCGATACAGACCCATATATATATATATATATATATATATGAAAATTATTTCACGAAAGTAACATGTGAAAAATATTTATGATGAATAAAACCACGAAGGAAAGGAAACACAAAAAGGTGCTCAAGCGCTTTCGTCTAATGACATCCTCAGGAACACTGAAGTACAAAAAAAGGTTACGGCCTATATATAGGTTACAGAAAGAAAAAAAATAAACAAATAAATAACACATATATATATATATATACATATATACATATCTACACACACACACACACACACACACATATACTGTATATATATATATACAGGGTGTCCCAAAAAAATGTATACACACTTTAACAGCTGATAGCTCAATTGATGTTTCTTTCTTTCCAAGTTAAACCCATTAGAATTAATAATGGCAGTCAGACTAAGCTTTGAACAAAGGAAATTCATTCTAAAATGCTACTGGAAGTGTGAAAACGCAGTTGAAGTGCAAAGACAGTTTAGGAGGGAGTTTCAAACAGATCCACCAACGCGACTTACCATCACTCGAATTAGAGATAAGTTTGAAGCCGATGGAACTGTTCAGAATGTCCACAAGAAGCGTTCTGGAAGACCACGGACATCGACAAGCCCACAAAGCAAGAAAGAGTACTGGAAACGTATCACCAAAGTCCAAGAAAATCGTGTGGCAAGCGAGTCGTGAGGTAGGAATTTCAGAATCGTCTGTCCAACGCATTTTGAAGCGCTGTCAATGGAAAAGTTACATTCCAAGATTAGTCCATGCTATTAATGAAGATGATCGGACTGAAGAGTGGAGTATTGCGAGTGGTACTTGGCACGATGTGGATGTGGATTGGACGAAGGGGTTTCGTAGAATACCCTCCGCGTTCACCAGACCTCACACCACTAGACTTTTTTTTATGGGGATACTTAAAAGACAAAGTCTACGCTATAAACCTGCAACAGTCGCTGAATTGAGAGCAGCCATTGAACGAGAATGCACACAAATACCAAACGAAATGTTTCGTGATGTTTGCGATTCTATTGCTTCGCGTTATCAGCAGTGCCTGGACCAGAACGGACGTCAGTTTGAAAACAGGCATTGACAAAACAATTAAATAATGTCTGTAGATTCTATTACACTTTGAAAATGAAATGTATTTTAAAAACACTGCCTTTATAAGTATTTAAAGTGTGTATACATTTTTTTGGGACGCCCTGTATATATATATAATATATATATATATAATATATATATATATATATATATATATATATATATATATAATTTAGTGTGGACCAAAAAAATGAAGGTTTAAAAATCTTTGTTCCACATGAGTAATGTTATTTCTTTTGCTTACCTTAATCAAATTACAAAATTTGAAACCTCTACGTCAAGTTTTAGGGGTCCAGAGAAAATTGCACTTTTCCTTTTAATGCTGAAAAAATTAGTTTTTCCTCATTTTCATAAGTTCTGCTTTATTTTTTGTTGGAAATTCTTTACGATTCTTGAAAACTGTTTTGAGCAGGTATTGTTTGTCCTCCTCTTTAGTTGTCACTGCTTGATTAAATTTTTCAATCAATGCAACACCCCGCTCAGCTGTGTCATTTGTCACTCTAAGGGCATGAACTCTAGCACAGCCTCTTTGGTAAATCAGGATCTATTCCCCATGTTGATGCAGAATTTTCAGTGAAGAGAGAATTGAGATGTAGAGCATCAAAAAGAGATTTAGTCCTTGAAGTAACAAAATGAGAAATCCTTTTTTCTTTAAAAGAAGCTAGGGTTACCTTTGCTTCTAAACGTTTCAGTCCCTTATTTCTTGGAGGCATTTTGATATTATTTCGCATTTGCTCCTTTTCTTCAAGGGATATGCTTTTGTCAAAGAAGCTTAATCCAACAAGTGTTTCTGAGAGGTACCACAGATGTCGTTTAATGGCATTTTGGGCTTGCTTGATAACACTTGATATCAAAGAATTTTCCTCCATTATTGCAAGATCTTGCAAAAATTTAAGATCAACATTTGGGGCTTCCTCTGGTTGAGAAGCTTTTGCCCAAGATTTTGCGTATACCAATGCAACAAATAAACAAATTTCTGTTATTGCATCAAGTTCTTTTTTAGTCATCTTAAATTGATTTTGGAGAAGAAAAAGCTTAAATGCATAAATTCATTTTGCCATCCATCTTGCATGATGGTATGCTCCAGGTCTCTTCAAGGGCGTATTAGAAATGCTTTCTTCTCCAAAAAACAAGAGAACAAGTTGAAAAAATTCTTTATAATCATCTCTTGGCTGTTTAGAGTTGAGTGCCTCCTTCATGATTAAGACTGTTTGATTTTTTAAATCTTGAACTCTTTCAATTATTCTGCAGCTTTGGGAATCAACAGCAGTTGTGATTTGAGAATGATCCATAAAATCCCATTGATTTTTGTATCTTTTGAAGATTGGAATATCAGGTTCAGAGGAATGGCCCATAGAAGTCCGGAAGACTTGAGATAGGACAATCTCATAAATATGGTGTCTGCAGGCTAAATATAAAAGCTCTTTTCCAAGTTCTTGTTCAATTTTAGTGCAAGCTCCAGCATGGATTCTGGTATTGGATGCTGTTGTGTCAAATGACAGCCCAATAATTCTCTGGGTCATATCATGTTCTTGCAGGAGAGAAATGCAAACACGAGCCATCTCCGTACCCATGCCAGCAGTGACTTTAGGAATTCCCAGCAATTTCTCTTCACCATTCCTACTGACTAACACTGCAATCCTTTCCGTTCTTCCTTCGCCTGCAAGAAAAAGTTAAAATATATAATTTATATATAATTTATATATAATTTATATATAATTTATTTTTAATATTTTATTTTATATATATTATATTATATAATATTTTATTTTATATTTAATATATTTATATGTATTATAATTTATATATAATTTTAAATTAAATGATTTATTTTAAATTAAACTTGATTTATTTTAATTTGAAGGTAAAATGGTGTAGATTGTGAAAACTAGCTTCAGACAGTGAAATGTAACCTAATTAAATAGAAATTTAGCTATCAAAATGTTTAAAACCAACCAGATAATAACACATTGCCTAGGTGTGAAAACCAGACCCACAACTAAGTTTTTCACCTGAGAGATAAAATATAAATATGCTAAATTAATCAGACAAAAAAACTAACCTGATATCTCTGGGAGCATTTTTCCATCCCAATGAAGAACTAAAGGCTCTCCAGGACAAAATGCTTGCTCTTGATATTCTGTTGCGATTTCTTTGCGTAACTTTTGACGAGTTTGAAGCATAGTAGATTTTGACACTGTAATGTTTTCCAAATTATGGCCCAAAGACTGAGCAACAACAGCATAAGACATAGCTGCATCTCGATTGGAAAGATTCATTCTATCATAGGCTGCTACAACATTTTTGTCAATAGGCTTTGACTTTTTAGGAGCCAACATTTTCTTTTTAAATTGCTCTTCAGAGGGACCTTGAAAATTCATTTCAAGGTTGTTGTCATTAGTTGATGATGATGACGATGTGAAATCATCTCTATTGGCAGGCAAGAATGATCTTTTAGATCGCTTCTGCTCTTTGAGGGCTCTTTCACACTCTAATTCTTCACGATGAAGCCTTCTTTTCTCTCTTTTTGCAAGAATTTGGTCTACTGTACCCATGCTACTTTGTGTAGGATCTTCTTGCTGGCTTAAGTAGAAAAGCTTGTCTTCTTCATTTGACATCATCAAAAGGGCATTAGAGTGACCAATATCAAGAATTTCAGCCTTAATTTCATCTTTAAACATAGCTTCTTCAATACGGCATTTTTCCTCGGGCCTTTTTCTGTTTTTCATCAATTTATCATAACAGCTTATTAAAGAGTCAATCTTTTGGATGGCACTGTCTCTACGCATTGTGGGAATCCTGGCTTTCTCCCAGTAGGTCATCACTTCATCTAAGCAAAGATTAATGGATCTTCTTCGTCCCAATTTTTCCTCTTTTTGATGGAAGAAATATTTTTGCAAAACTTGCAGTTTTGTAGGTAAGCGGCAACAAAGTATATCTTTATATAAATGGCCAATGAGCCAAACTTTAGTTTTAGAACGAGTAGCCATTTTTAGTTTAAAAAATTAAATTTCTGAAATAGTAAAATAAACCAGTTAAATTAGGAGATAAAAAGGATAACTAAAAGGTTCAAGCCAATTAGGCAAAGCCTTTAATTTAGAGTTGACCAATTAAGGATAATATATTTTATCCAAAATTTTTGTTTTCCTTATTAATAATTTCTCTGAAATAATGATCTAAGATTGTTTTTGTACTCTATTAACACCAAAAATTTCTTAAATAAGAAGAAATTTTTTCATAAGTTGCAACTCAAGAGTTGAGTTGATCATTGATGTTCTAAGCGCGCCTATTCATTGGAAAATTTTTATAAGTCATTAAATCTCGGGACCCCTAAATATTCTCATATTTGACCAAAATTTTGCTGACATGTCTATCTGGTCCAAAGGAACAAGGGCATTAATGTGGAACAAGGATTTCTTCAACTTTATAATTTACCTCCCATTTTGGTCCACACTAATATATATATATATATATATATGCAATAAACAGAGAAGTAAAAATAAAAATTAAAAATTAAAGGATTAACAAAGAGGCATACAGATTTGTAAGGAAAAATATCAATTTTTAGCACAAGATCAAATGAATTATAAAAATACAAATTTATACTGTAAATCTGCCTGGGTTTTAACACTTTGCCTTTTATAGTCAAGTTTTGATATATATAAAAATAAAATGAAGATTAAAAGTTAATAAAGTAGCATACAAGTTTACCAAAGATTTAGCATCCTACCCTTTTTATCTAAATCTGTTTTGAAGGAATTCAAAACAACAGGACGGGAAAGGATTTGCACACACGTATAAAACAGCATCAATATTCCGTTAGAACAGGACAGTTGTCCAGTGCTCTTTTTGTCCATTTGTCAGTTATCCCACTGTATTGATTGGAATAATGCTTCAGTTTTATTTCACTCTAGCAACATTGTTAATAGAAATATTCTTGAGTCTGCCATTATCCAACTTTGAAATAACTTCAATATAAGCAAAGGTCTTTTCCAACTCGATCTGTTGTTTTGAATTCCTTCAAAACAGATTTAGATAAAAAGGGTAGGACGCTAAATCTTTGGTAAACTTGTATGCTACTTTATTAACTTTTAATCTTCATTTTATTTTTATATACAGTATATCGAAACTTGACTATAAAAGGCAAAGTGTTAAAACCCGGGCAGATTTCCAGTATAAATTTATATTTTTATAATTCATTTGATCTTGTGCTAAAAACCGATATTTTTCCTTACAAATCTGTATGCCTTTGTTAATCCTTTAATTTTTATTTTTTATTTTTACTTCTCTGTTTATTGCATATATGTAAAAAGTGAGCAATGAACAATTCCTACACCATCATTATATGGATTCATTGTCTTCATGCAGAACTTATGTTCGTATAGTTTTATGTTCGAATGTCCATTTTTACATAAGAAACGAAAATCGCCTGAGCGAGTTTTGGATAGAATTCCAATTTATACTTCTTTATTCATTACTGTATTTCTCTAATTCATCTTTTCTAATAATGACTTATACATTATGACATCACAAAATAACTTTGTTCTCTTTACGTTTCCCATACTTTGTACACTGAATCACGTTCTTAGTATTTGGACATCTTCCGTATTCAATGTATGGTAAATTCTTTAGTAATAATGTTGTGGTGTTATGTAGTATAAATATTATTATTCAACCATACTCATTATTCAACCATACTCATTATTCAACCATACTCATTATTCAACCATACTCATTATTCAACCATACTCATTATTCAACCATACTCATTATTCAACCATACTCATATTCAACCATACTCATTATTCAACCATACTCATTATTCAACCATACTCATTATTCAACCATACTCATTATTCAACCATACTCATTATTCAACCATACTCATTATTCAACCATACTCATTATTCAACCATACTCATTATTCAACCATACTCATTATTCAACCATACTCATTATTCAACCATACTCATTATTCAACCATACTCATTATTCAACCATACTCATTATTCAACCATACTCATTATTCAACCATACTCATTATTCAACCATACTCATTATTCAACCATACTCATTATTCAACCATACTCATTATTCAACCATACTCATTATTCAACCATACTCATTATTCAACCATACTCATTATTCAACCATACTCATTATTCAACCATACTCATTATTCAACCATACTCATTATTCAACCATACTCATTATTCAACCATACTCATTATTCAACCATACTCATTATTCAACCATACTCATTATTCAACCATACTCATTATTCAACCATACTCATTATTCAACCATACTCATTATTCAACCATACTCATTATTCAACCATACTCATTATTCAACCATACTCATTATTCAACCATACTCATTATTCAACCATACTCATTATTCAACCATACTCATTATTCAACCATACTCATTATTCAACCATACTCATTATTCAACCATACTCATTATTCAACCATACTCATTATTCAACCATACTCATTATTCAACCATACTCATTTTCAACCATACTCATTATTCAACCATACTCATTATTCAACCATACTCATTATTCAACCATACTCATTATTCAACCATACTCATTATTCAACCATACTCATTATTCAACCATACTCATTATTCAACCATACTCATTATTCAACCATACTCATTATTCAACCATACTCATTATTCAACCATACTCATTATTCAACCATACTCATTATTCAACCATACTCATTATTCAACCATACTCATTATTCAACCATACTCATTATTCAACCATACTCATTATTCAACCATACTCATTATTCAACCATACTCATTATTCAACCATACTCATTATTCAACCATACTCATTATTCAACCATACTCATTATTCAACCATACTCATTATTCAACCATACTCATTATTCAACCATACTCATTATTCAACCATACTCATTATTCAACCATACTCATTATTCAACCATACTCATTATTCAACCATACTCATTATTCAACCATACTCATTATTCAACCATACTCATTATTCAACCATACTCATTATTCAACCATACTCATTATTCAACCATACTCATTATTCAACCATACTCATTATTCAACCATACTCATTATTCAACCATACTCATTATTCAACCATACTCATTATTCAACCATACTCATTATTCAACCATACTCATTATTCAACCATACTCATTATTCAACCATACTCATTATTCAACCATACTCATTATTCAACCATACTCATTATTCAACCATACTCATTATTCAACCATACTCATTATTCAACCATACTCATTATTCAACCATACTCATTATTCAACCATACTCATTATTCAACCATACTCATTATTCAACCATACTCATTATTCAACCATACTCATTATTCAACCATACTCATTATTCAACCATACTCATTATTCAACCATACTCATTATTCAACCATACTCATTATTCAACCATACTCATTATTCAACCATACTCATTATTCAACCATACTCATTATTCAACCATACTCATTATTCAACCATACTCATTATTCAACCATACTCATTATTCAACCATACTCATTATTCAACCATACTCATTATTCAACCATACTCATTATTCAACCATACTCATTATTCAACCATACTCATTATTCAACCATACTCATTATTCAACCATACTCATTATTCAACCATACTCATTATTCAACCATACTCATTATTCAACCATACTCATTATTCAACCATACTCATTATTCAACCATACTCATTATTCAACCATACTCATTATTCAACCATACTCATTATTCAACCATACTCATTATTCAACCATACTCATTATTCAACCATACTCATTATTCAACCATACTCATTATTCAACCATACTCATTATTCAACCATACTCATTATTCAACCATACTCATTATTCAACCATACTCATTATTCAACCATACTCATTATTCAACCATACTCATTATTCAACCATACTCATTATTCAACCATACTCATTATTCAACCATACTCATTATTCAACCATACTCATTATTCAACCATACTCATTATTCAACCATACTCATTATTCAACCATACTCATTATTCAACCATACTCATTATTCAACCATACTCATATATCAACCATATCATTATTCAACCATACTCATTATTCAACCATACTCATTATTCAACCATACTCATTATTCAACCATACTCATTATTCAACCATACTCATTATTCAACCATACTCATTATTCAACCATACTCATTATTCAACCATACTCATTATTCAACCATACTCATTATTCAACCATACTCATTATTCAACCATACTCATTATTCAACCATACTCATTATTCAACCATACTCATTATTCAACCATACTCATTATTCAACCATACTCATTATTCAACCATGTTCTTTCTTGACCGCTATCCTTTATTAATTTTATTACTTATTCATTCATCTACCTATTGTCTACTTATGCCCTATCAACTTATCAGTCTATGTTTATTCGTGTCTATATTACGCGCACAACCTATTGGGTGACGAATGATATGTGTACACTACTGTGTGCAGTCGTACATGTCTATTGACGATCATGATTACGTACATGTTTTCTTTTTACGTTTTATTTTCTTTTATTATTTCACCTCCCGCATTGAACTCAAAAATGCTGAGTTAAGTTATAAAATTCCACTCACTACGACAGAATCGAGCGCCTCAAAGATAAAATATCTCCGTTCGCTCTGATTTCAAATTCATAACATATTATAGCATATTATTTCGTAAATAAATTATCTCGTAAGTGCCATGTACGTTGTATTATATTTCTAAACATCTTAATTGTCTATTAATATGAAACACTGTAAAAACAAAACAAAGTTATAGTAACTGTTTAATTGTAATTAACTGTAATACTTTAATTTAATATAACGTAATGTACTTTAAGGAAACTGTAATTAATAATAACTTGTAATGTACTTCATTGAAACTGTAATTAAATGTAATGATTTAATTTATAATGTAAGAATGTACTTTAATAGAACTGTAATGAACAATCATAAGCGAATGTGAAGTAATCCATAATTGTAATCGTAATTGTAATGAACCAAAATTAATACGTACTCAGTCGTGTACTTATGTGTACTATTACGAAATGATATCGCCTTCATAAATGTAGACTCAGCAAAAAATACAAATTAGTTTTTATTTTTATTTTTTTTAGTTGAAATCTTTCAAACCATCTGATCATGTGTTTAAAAAGGGGGGAAATTTAACCTTCAACTGTCCTCCCCCAAAACATTTAAGTTTATATTATACATGTACTTGTAAAATTACAGCACTTCTGCATTAGACTTCATATTAGCACTTCATTACGACTCCTTGTTAGCAGCCTTGCTGCGAGGAGGGGGCAGAGGCCCCTTACCACCTCAACTTTTTAGATTCCGGCCTGAGCCATGGTCGAAAGAGGTCGAACCTCTACCCCTGTAAATTCAGAGAACTAACTGTAAATTTTTAAGAAGTAAATTTCAGTAAAAGAAGTTTTTATGTTTTTCCTTCGAGCCTTGTTCTCTTCAGGAACTCAGTCAGTTAAGTCGACAAGTTATAAAAGAAAAGTTGATAATTTTAGTATCAGAGAAAGTATCAGAGTATTATAGAAAGAGAAGAATTAACAGAGTGGCGACCCTTTGCCCAAATTAAGAGACAACCTAAGCACCATAGAAGATATCGGCATAACAGTCTGGCGAGTCGGTAGCCAAGAGTTTGACAAGAGGCGACCGAAAAGAATTAGAATGTTATAGAAGAAATATCCGTTGCTTGCCTCCTAACCAGAGCCCCCGTCGATTCCGAACCACCCCAGGGCCATAAAAACTTTTTACTGAAATTTACTTCTTAAAAATTTACAGTTAGTTCTCTGAATTTACAGGGGTAGAGGTTCGACCTCTTTCAACCATGGCTCAGGCCGGAATCTAAAAAGTTAAGGAGGCAAGGGGCCTCTGCCCCCTCCTCGCAGCAAGGCTGTTAACAAGGAGTTGTAATGAAGTGCTAATATGAAGTCTAATGCAGAAGTGCTGTAATTTTACAAGTACATGTATAATATAAACTTAAATGTTTTGGGGGAGGACAGTTGAAGGTTAAATTTCCCCCCTTTTTAAACACATGATCAGATGGTTTGAAAGATTTCAACTAAAAAAAATAAAAATAAAAACTAATTTGTATTTTTTGCTGAGTCTACATTTATGAAGGCGATATCATTTCGTAATAGTACACATAAGTACAAATTAAGTACACGACTGAGTACGTATTAATTTTGGTTCATTACAATTACGATTACAATTATGGATTACTTCACATTCGCTTATGATTGTTCATTACAGTTCTATTAAAGTACATTCTTACATTATAAATTAAATCATTACATTTAATTACAGTTTCAATGAAGTACATTACAAGTTATTATTAATTACAGTTTCCTTAAAGTACATTACGTTATATTAAATTAAAGTATTACAGTTAATTACAATTAAACAGTTACTATAACTTTTTGTTTTTACAGTGTTTCATATTAATAGACAATTAAGATGTTTAGAAATATAATACAACGTACATGGCACTTACGAGATAATTTATTTACGAAATAATATGCTATAATATGTTATGAATTTGAAATCAGAGAGAATGGAGATATTTTATCTTTGAGGCGCTCGATTCTGTCGTAGTGAGTGGAATTTTATAACTTAACTCAGCATTTTTGAGTTCAATGCAGAAGTGAAATAATAAAAGAAAATAAAACTTAAAAAGAATACATGTACGTAATCATGATCGTCAATAGACATGTATGACTGCACACAGTAGTGTACACATATCATTCGTCACCCATATATATATATATGTTTGTATGTATATATGTTATTTATTTATTTATTTTTCTTTCTGTAACCTATGTATAGGCCGTAACCTTTTTTGTACTTCAGTGTTCCTGAGGATGTCATTAGACGAAAGCGCTTGAGCACCTTTTTGTGTTTCCTTTCCTTCGTGGTTTTATTCATCATGTATATATATATATATGGCTATCTATATAATATAATAAGAGAGCTGTCCGTCTATCCATCACACTCAGAAATTGAGAAAAAATTGAGAAAAAAATTCAGAAATTGTATTACGGGTGGCAATGTGAAGCTCAAGATTTTCATGACTGTGTTCTTTTCTGTAGTTTAGCAATGGGGGGGGAGGGGGTTAGCCCCCCAAGTTGTATGAATGGGGGTGAGGAGGTTTTGGGAGATACCAGATTCAGAAATGTTGACACAATGTGAAGCTCAAAATTTTCATGGCTGGGTTCTTTTTTTGTAGTTTAGCCTGTCTAACCATCAGTGAAGCGGCGGGAACTGTACTAGTGTTTATATATAATATAAGCATGTGCTTAATAGCATTGTTTATAAGGTTTGAACTAGCCAATCCTAATTACTTGTCTTTGAACTTCAGAAGTAGGCCTATAGAAGCTGAAATTTCTGTAATTTTTTCCAATTGTTTATGTGCAAGTATATATTAGTTTCGAAGTGCATGGCAGAGTGCGTGAAATTAGTGTAGGTTCTCTTGATTTGTTTAACAGTTCATAGTGCATGGTTTGTATGTAAACATTGTAGAAGAATCTGCTCTGATTTTTGAGAGATTCTAGCTCAGCCTAGGCTCTACGTGAATTGAATGATTTTTGAGGTTGTTAAAATTCAAGGTAAACTTCAAAAAATAATTGGATTAAGTAGTTTTGAAAAACCCATACCTCAGGATACCTGTTAATGAAGATTAATAAAATATATATATTAATTTTTTTTGCAGAGTGACTCCCATAAAGAAGAGTTGGATAAATATGGTGTATACTTTGATGATGATTATGATTATTTGCAACATTTGCGAGGTGTTAAAGAAGCAGTTGATTGGGAAGATGGTGATATAGAAGTTTATACAATAAGGAATGAAGATCCAAAGGTAAGTGCTGCAAAGGTTGCACTTTTAAAGATGAATGAATGAATGAATTAAATTCACATTAAGAAATCTATTTCATAATTATTATTTTGATCCAGCTAACTCAAGATACACACAAAGGTGTGGGTCTTCTTCTACCATCATCAGCTTTTGAATCGTATGTTGAAGAGCCTATTGGCCTTTTGAATAAGGCAGCTCCCATCACGGGTAAGCCTACAGTGTAGTTGAAACTTTAATTTTATTTTTTAGCCCCAAAACCATCATGTCGACTCTTTCACAATAGCCTATTATCTTATGGTCATAACTGGCCACTTAATGCTCTTTTATATATATATATATATATAGGAAAATTATTTCATGAAAGTAACATGTGAAAAATATTTATGATGAATAAAACCATGAAGGAAAGGAAACAGAGTGGTGCTCAAGCACTTTCATCTAATGACATCCTCAGGAACATTGAAGTAAATAAAGAGTTCAAGACTATATATAGGTTACAAAAAAAAATATATATATACCTATATAATAAATATAGAAATAATAATTGTGGGAGGAGCATACAAATTTGTAAGGAAAACTACCAATTTTAGCACTTTGCCCGAATTCAACACAATATCAAATGGATTGTTTACAAACAGTTTTATAGATAATGCCTGAATGATATATAGGTCACAAAAAAAATAAATAAATAAAAATAAATTGAGAAATTAAAATTGTAAGAGCAGCATACAAATTTATAAGGGAAAATTACCAAAGTTTTAGCACTGCCCTTTTTGTCTAAATCCATTCTGAACGAATTCACAACAACAGGATTGAGTTGAAAAAGACCTTTGCTCATGTTAAAGTTATTTGTAAGTTGGATAATAGCAGACTCAAGAATATTTCTATTAACAATGTTGCTAGAGTGAAACAAAACTGAAGCATTATTCCAATCAATACAATGGGATAACTCTGACAAATGGACAAAAAGGGCACTGGATGACTGTCCTGTTCTAATGGAATATTGATGCTGTTTTACACGTGTGTGCAAATCCTTTCCTGTCTGACCAATGTAAAAGGAATCACATTGTTTACAACCAATTTTATAGGTAATGCCTGAATTATTGGTAGGGCTATTTTTTACTACAATATTTTTCACAATATTGTTATATGAAAATACTACATTAATATCCAAAAGTTTAAGTACATTAGCAATGCCTAAAAAGCCTGGGAAAAAATGGAAGTACTAAAATATCCTTTGACAAAGTGCGAGTGTTATTATTCACACGATAGAAGGTTTGTTTTGCCTTGTTAAGAGAAGATTCCATAAACGCAGGTGGGTAGCACAGATCACTTCCAATACCGTTGATTTTTTCCAATTTGGCATCATTGTATTCCGGACTGGCGATCCTATGAGCATGGAGAAACATTCAAGAAAATATGGCCACCTTAATGGGGGTGTCATGTCCAGAGTAAAAGTGTATGTAGGACAAATTTTTTTTTTTTTTATAGATACTAAACTTAAAACCTGGGTTTTCCCTATGTACACGCACATCCAAAAATGGGATTGAGTTGTCTTGTTCCACTTCTAAAGTAAATTTAATGGAGGGGACTTGATCATTTAACTGAAGGAGGAAGTCATCCAGGTCACGATTCATGGGCCAGATACACAAAATATCATTGACATACCGCAACCATGGGATGCCAACCCCCAGGATTCTCGGAATGTAAGTAATTTCAAAAAACTCCATATAAATATTGGAGAGGAGGGGTGACAAGGGGTTGCCCATGGCCATCCCAAAAACCTGTTGATAATACTCGCTATTGAAAGTGAATTTACAGTCTTTGATGCAAAGCTTAATAAGTTCCAAAATGATGTGTGCAGGTAGTGGCAGGTCATACTTATGTAATTCTTGGGAGAGAAAGTCAAGCATATTGTCAATCAGCACTTTTGTAAACAATGAACAAAGGTCAAAACTGATCAATCTATCGTTGGTTTCAGTGCGTACATTATTCAATTTTTCAGTAAGATCCATGGAATTTTTTACATGTGAATCAGAGATAGTTCCAAGAATGGGGGACAAGACTTTGACAAACCATTTGGAGAGTTTATAGGTAACAGAGCCCACTGAGCTAATAATAGGGTGCATAGGGTTGCCAGGTTTGTGGGTTTTAATAAGACCATAAAGGTAGGGAAGGCAAAATGAACCTTCTATCGTGTGAATAATAACACACGCACTTTGTCAAAGAATATTTTAGTACTTCCATTTTTCCCAGCCTTTTTAGGCATTGCTAATGTACTTAAACTTTTGGATATTAGTGTAGTATTTTCATATAACAATATTGTGAAAAATATTGTAGTAAAAAATAGCCTACCAATAATTCAGGCATTACCTATAAAATTGGTTGTAAACAATCCATTTAATCTTGTGTTGAATTCGGGCAAAGTGCTAAAATTGGTAGTTTTCCTTACAAATTTGTATGCTCCTCCCACAATTTTTATTTATATATATATATTTTAATTTTTTTTGTAACCTATATATAGTCTTGAACTCTCTATTTACTTCAGTGTTCCTGAGGATGTCAGATGAAAGCGCATGAGCACCACTCTGTGTTTCCTTTCCTTTGTGGTTTTAAATTAATCATATATATATATATATATATATATATATTATATATAATATATATATATAATATATATATTAATATATATATATATATATATATATATATATATATATATAATATACGTAAAGAACGACGCTTTGTATAGGAGAATATTCCGCCCAAGATGAGAGTGAAAGAACAAAACAAAAATGAAAAAATGAGGTAACCACCCGGGAATCGAACCCAGGATCTTCCAATTGCCAGTCAGATATGATAACCATTACACCATGGGCCTCACTCAATCAAATGTCATAATTCCTCTACATACGCGCAGAAGGAATGCGCGTAGAGGAATTATGACATTTGATTGAGTGAGGCCCGTGGTGTAATGGTTATCATATCTGACCGGCAATCGGAAGATCCCGGGTTTGATTCCCGGGTGGTTACCTCATTTTTTCATTTGTTTTGTTCTTTCGCTCTCATCTTGCGCGGAATATTCTCCTATACAAAGCGTCGTTCTTTACGTTAATTATACTGTGTTTGCAGTTATAATGTATATATATATATATATATATATATATATTAGGGTGGTCCAAAAAGTTAAAGCATCGACTAAGTTCTCTCCACAAGGTTGGTTTTATGCCTCTTGGTGTGGACAGTATTTGTGCAAAGTTTCACGTTATTCGGTTAATATTTAGGGGTCGCCCCACTTGCCCCCTTTTTGAAAATTTGGGAAAATATATAGACAACTGAATAACTAAATTTTTTTTTGGTTCTCAAAGAATATGAAAGAAAACAGTAAGACAATAGGACATGATAATGGGTGTATCTTCATTATTTCTTCTGCATCAGAGTCGCCTTGGATGGTATTGGTATCTGTTTTCGGTGGGTGGCTACGAGTTGTAGGAGGTACTGCTTCTGGTCCTCGTTTCGTGTCAGTGTCATTGTAGCGTTGTGCGAGAGCAATACCTCGCTCGGCAGCATCATTGACGACTTTCATCTTTAAGGCGCGATCTCTAAGTTCCCTGTAGTTCTTGTCATTTGGCCATTCCCATGGATCTTTTTGAAGTAACTGGCGCGCTTCCTCCTTACCTCCAACTTTCAAGGCATCAAAGAGGGTCAATGTCCTTTTCATGATGAAGGATGCCACATCATTTTCAACACCAGCTTCCGCCATGTCGATTCGTCGGGGGCAGCCATTCTTTTGGGGATGTCGGAGGTGTTGAACCATTCTCCTTTTGGTATCAGGATCGATCCTATTATCGAAGAAGGCCAGTCCAATCAGATGCTCCGACAAGTACCACAGGTGGCGTCTTAGAGCTGTCTTTGCCGCTTGTGCAGCTCCTCCATGTGGATATTTTTCCAGAAGATGCAGCATTTTGAGATCATTGAGAGGAGCTTGTGTCCCCATTGGCGCTTCATGCCAGTACTTGACGTAAATCAGACTGACAAATAAAGCCAGCTGAGTCACGTTTTGTTCTTCGCATGCTGTGAGCTTGAATTGATAGTGAAAGAGGTAGATTTTGAGCGCATAAATCGCCTTCGCCATCCATCTCGCGTGGTGCATGGGACCCGGAGCTCGGATAAAGAGTTGACCACCAGTCTTTCCCCCCAGGAAGAGCAAAGATAGTTCAAGGAACTCCTTGTAGTTGTCACGAGGTTGGCTTGCCTGAAGAGCGTTAGGTAAGTAAGTGAGCATCTCTTTTCTCATCTCTTGGAGTTGAGGGTTCTCGAACAAGCTGTCCGATGCTGAGACAAATGCTTCGTGGGAGAGAGATGGCCATTCCTTTTGAAATCGCTTAAAAAGGCCTGTTTCAGGACTTCCTGTTGAGCCAAATATTGAGGCAAAGACATCAGCAAGTATGACTTCAAGTATATGATGTCGACAACCGATCCAAACTAGCTCGTGACCCAATGCTTCTTCAATCCTGACACAGGCTCCGCGATGTAAACCCGTGTTTGACGCAGTGGTATCGAAGACGAGACCTCTCACATGCTGTTCCACATTCCATAATTTCATAGTTTGAAGGCATGCCTGGGCCTGTGCTTCTCCAGTTCCTTGTTTCATCTTTGGGACACCAAGCAGCTTCTCCTGTCCATTGAATGTTATAAGGATTGCTATCCGATGCACATTCGTCGTCTTCCCTTCAATGCCGCTGAGAAGCTTTCCGTCCCAATGGAGAAGGACAGGGTCTTCTAGAGAATGATTCTAGGTCTTCTCGAGCTGCCTGTTCTCGCCCACTTTCTCTGTAGCGATGAATAGAGCTCCGAGAGCACGTCATCCCAGACAGATCATGCCCCGCGGCCTGTAATACAGCTCCAGTTACGAAAACAGCATTCCAGTCAGAAAGATTGGTGCGATCCATTGCTCCAATGACTTCTGGAGATTGGAAAATGTTCGTAACCTTGTTCTTGGGACGCTTTGGTGCCGGAGCTTCAGACGAAGAAGGAATCGGAACCGATGGTCTATAGTTGTCGTCGTCTTGCAAAAAAGGGGAAGAAGAAGAGGAAAGATCAATTGATGACACTCCTGCTTCTTCCAAATCTTTCTGTGTTGCTTCATGCCTTGCCTTCCTCTTGGCTTCCTTCTCCATTCTGGATCGCTTTCTGTCCTCTTGTGTAGTCGTTTCCTTATCAATGCCAGCCATGCTGCAAGAATTGACGTCCTTGCGCTGCATGGACAGGAAATTTCGGTCCTCAACGTTGACGATTGTGCTCATGGCATCACTGGTTGCGATGTCAAACAGTTCCTGGATGTCCGCTTTGAAGATGTCTTCATTCATTCTATCGCTGGCACGTTGCCTGGTCCTGTGCTTCTTGAGTGTTTTGTAGCGGTCTAAAAGCTTTGAAAGCTTACGGACACAGGAGTCGATCCGTTGAGTTGGGATCCGCGCTTGGGTCCAGACTTCAATCACCCTCTGGCATGCCTGGTTCAGACTGTCGGAGGTGGTTTGCTTTTGATTGATGTGGTGGTATTGCCCCAAGAGGAGGGCGTCAAGGCATGTAGGGAGCCTTGACGTGGATAAAGTTCCAGTTGCCATCCCTAGAAGCCAAACTTTTGGAATTGATCGAGTTTGAGCCATCGGACCTACGGAAGAAAAAGTACATTATATAATATATATATTCAGAGTGGGGCGACCTCTAAATATTCACCAATCATGCTGCAATTTTGCACAGACCATGTGGACACTAAATGGACAAAAACCACACTTGTGGAGACTATCTAAGACAATTTTGAAATTTCCCCCTATGGATTTGGACCACCCTAATATATATATATATATAAATAATGGAGCCGAGTGATTTTTGTGCTTAAAAACCTTAGTCAAATAAGGAACAAGAAGACTAGTTTGTATGCAAAGAATATTCAAAGATTTTGACATTTTTTAATGTCGTCTTCAGTACTAAAATCAGAAATATATATTGCTAAAAACCAAATATGAAGTTAAAACAATTTTAAATATTAATAAATCACAAACCCTACACACTAAAAATTGTCTTGAATTTACTAAGGTATAAAGTTTTTACTAAGGTATAAAGTTTTTTATAAAACCAAACCATTGTAACAACAGTGCAGAAGAAAATTGTATATTTTAAACTTCCATCTTTTTTTTTTATGCAGGAAGGAGGAGCCAAGGGCAAATGCCTACAAAAGCACCCCTCCCCTATAGAAGAAGAAGAGAGCCAAAATCAAGGTCCAGGGTTTTTGAGATGATGAGAGAGACTGCATTTGAAAGATTGGAAGTCATAGACAAGGAGAAAGATAGATTGAGGAAGATTGTTCCAGAGTTGACCGGTTGAGTAGATGAAAGATTGAAAATACTGATTAACCCTTGCGTTAGACAGTTGGACAGAAAAAGAATGAGAAAATGTCAAAAGTCTGGTGCTGCTCTCCTTAAAGGAGGAGGCATGCAGTTAGTGTGTTCAGAAGAGCAGTGTTTGTTATAATAGTGATAGTAAAGAGAGAGTGAGGCAACAGTGCAGCGAAGAGAGAGGGATTGAAGATAGTGAGTAAGAGGTGGGGAATTGATGAGATGAAAAGCCTTTGATTCCACCTGTTCAAGTACATCTGTGTGGGTTGAGCTACCCCATACGTGAGAAGCATACTCCATATGGGTGGACAACACCCCTGTACAGAGATGGCAACTGAGCTGGGGTGAAGGAACTGTGGGGGTGGTACAGCACACCTAACTTCTTAGCTGTTTTTGAAAGAGTATATGTGGAAAGATCACGAGAAAAGGAAATGCCAAGAATGTTAAGGGAAGAGGAAGGATTGAGTTGCGTGTTGTTGAAGGTGAGAGGATAGTAGTGTGGAAGATTGTGAAGAGTAGACAGATAGAGGAACTGAGTTTTTGAGACATTGAAAGCCACAAGGTTTTCCCTACCCCAATCATAGATAACAGAAAGATCAGAGGTCAGGTGTTCCATATCCATCCCACATGAATCATGGAGTGACTGTTGAGAGAGGTGCTTTGTGAAATGGGTGGAGAAGTGAAGAGTGGAATCATTGGTATAGGAGTGAATAGGACAGGAAGTATGAATTAAAAGATTATGAATAAATAAAAGGGAAACAGTAGGTGAGACAGGATAGAACCTTGAGGAATACCACTGTTGATAGTTTTAGGAGAAGAACAGTGGCCATCTACAACTACAGCTATAGAACAACCAGAAAGGAAATTGAAGATGAAGGCACAGATACAGTAGAAGGATAGAAACTGAAGGAGGGCAGTTTGGAAATAAAAGATTTGTGCTTCACTATCAAAAGCTTTGAGGGAGATATGCAAGAAGATTGCCAGTAGAATGTCCCTTGCGGAACCCATACTAACTGTCTGAAAGAAGATTGTGAGAAGAGAGGTGTTTAAGAATCTTCCTATTAAGGATAGATTCAAAAACTTTAGAAAGGCATGAAGTCCAAGCAATTAGATGATAGTTGGAGGGTTGAGAGTGGTCACCCTTCTTTGGTACAGGCTGAATGAAAGCAAACTTCCAGCCGGAAGGAAAGTACCAGATGAGAGACAGACAAAAGAGTTTGCCTTGGCAGGGTGTCAGCACTGAAGCACAGTTCTTAGGAACAACAAGAGGAACACCATCAGGACCATATGCCTTCCTAGAGTTGAGTCCAGATAGGGCAGAAAGAACATCTTGTATTAAAAAGAAAATTAATAAACTAATTAATAATTTTATTATAAATTTCTGTTCAATGTATTTTCACATTAGAATGAAAATTACACTCCTCTAAATTTAAATATAAAATTCCAAAACCCTTGTATTCATTGGTTATTTACAGATACAGGCTACATGTGATGATTGTACATCATTGTGCATTGGCATGACCATGCACAAAATCTCAAGTTTGTATCGATGAGCACAAGGATATTAGGAGCCACACCAACAATAGACTTATAAACCCCTCAAAATCACATAAATTGTACATTCCCAGTCCTATCAGTTACACAACCAATTAGATCTAATAACTTTTCAATACAGTAAACCCTTATCCAATGCAGGGGTTAGGTTCATTGAGAATGATGTGTTAGGTAAATCTGCATTGGTCAAACTTAATACCTTATGAGATAAATGGGGATACATGAATGCAGCTGCGTAAAGTCTCTCATTAATACTTAGATACGTTGATTTTTTATTCATACACAAATGAATTTCCCTACCTATATTGTATATGAAATAAGAACATAATAAAATCATAAATGTAATAAAATTTACATTGATAAATAAAAATATTAAATGAAAATAGCATGCATCTTTCTTCTCTTTTGGATGGTGTGTATGGTAGACTCATTCATGTGATACTTGCAGAGAAGTGATGTTATGCTCTTACTACCACGCAACTTATCTAGAATATTTGTTTTTGGCTAATGTCATAACCAACCTTACAACTTTTCTTCTCTTCACTATCACTTGCAGATGCTTTATGTTTTGGTGCCATACTGCTGTCTAAGGGTAATAGCAAAACAATAGCAAAATATGCAAAAACAATCCAACACAACTTCACTGAACTTAATGCAGTAGTGGGATTGAGACAAAGGGTGATGCAACAGGTGACACGAGAGGGAGGGAGATGCGAGTGTTGAGAGTGTAGGAGAAAACACTAGTGTGTGCATTGGCATGCATACAATACTATTGTATTAGAGCATGTTTGGCAGGCTGTGTATAATAAAATGTTCTGCTTTCCGCAAATAATTGTTCACATTTTTCTGTGTATAAGCAAATTTGTGCTGGACAAACACACATTGGACGAGAGTTTACTGTAATTGCAAAAACTAATAAATGCAATCATATATATATATATATATACACATATATACATATATATAATATATATAATATATATATATATACATATACATATACATACATACATATATATATACAGGGCATCCCAAAAAAATGTATACACACTTTAACAGCTGATAGCTCAATTGATGTTTCTTTCTTTCCAAGTTAAACCCATTAGAATTAATAATGGTAGTCAGACTAAGCTTTGAACAAAGGAAATTCATTCTAAAATGCTACTGGAAGTGTGAAAACGCAGTTGAAGTGCAAAGACAGTTTAGGAGGGAGTTTCAAACAGATCCACCAACACGACTTACCATCACTCGAATTAGAGATAAGTTTGAAGCCGATGGAACTGTTCAGAATGTCCACAAGAAGCGTTCCGGAAGACCACGGACATCGACAAGCCCCACAAAGCAAGAAAGAGTACTGGAAACGTATCACCAAAGTCCAAGAAAATCTGTGCGGCAAGCTGAATTGAGAGCAGCCATTGAACGAGAATGCACACAAATACCAAACGAAATGTTTCGTGATGTTTGCGATTCCATTGCTTCGCGTTATCAGCAGTGCCTGGACCAGAACGGACATCAGTTTGAAAACAGGCATTGACAAAACAATTAAATAATGTCTGTAGATTCTATTACATTTTGAAAATGAAATGTATTTTAATAAACACTGCCTTTATAAGTATTTAAAGTGTGTATACATTTTTTTGGGATGCCCTGTATATTAGACTGGTCCAAAAAGCATAATTTTTGAAATCATAATGTGGAACCTCAAATTATTGTGAACCTTTATAAGAATAACTTCTGACAAAAATATCAGCTCATTTGAAGTATATTTAGGGGTACCGCACCACTGTCAAAAATAACAGAAATAAAAAAAATTAGTAATATTATACAGGGCTGTGGAGTCGGTGATAAAATTTGCCGACTCCAACTCCGACTCCAAAAATTTTAACACTCCGACTCCAGAAATCTGACTTGTATAATTACGACTCCGACTCCAATGGAATGTTAAGGCCAAATTGATTACGATTAGCTTTATTAGGCCAATGGAGATTCATAAACAAGGCATTTCGTCATCACCACATGACTCATCAGGTTACTTAGTGGCTGTAACTATGCCTTAATGGCTTTTTTTCTCTTTATTCAAAAATTACAATAAATCCCAAAATACAAACTGATTGAAACTTAAACAAAATAAGATTATTATTGGTTTAGCAAATTAATAAGATGTTTTTGTATTATTATAAACATCCATAACAAAATGTACTAACCTAAACTGAATTTGTTCTTAAAAAATGATCGCTTCCATTAAATCTTCTTTCAGTGATGCTTATCAAAATTATCAAATTGAAATCTAAAAATCTGAAAAAGATTTAGGGTTGCTAGTACAAAATTTTTAAATTTCCTTATTATTAATTATGTTAATTAATTAATTATAATCCTTATTAATTATAAGCAACTATATTTATATATTATTTATATTTATATATTTATATGTTATATATTATTTATATATTATATTATATATTAAAACATTAAGTTAAATCTATTTTATTCATAAAATTGAGCTAGGCCTAGGCTGCTATGGTTATAATTGAAGGATTTGCACCGACTCCGACTCCATCCAACTATGCACTTCCGACTCCGACTCCATCCAACTATGCACTTCCGACTCCGACTCCATCCAACTATGCACTTCCGACTCCGACTCCATCCAACTATGCACTTCCGACTCCGACTCCATCCAACTATGCACTTCCGACTCCGACTCCATCCAACTATGCACTTCCGACTCCGACTCCACTCAAAATTGACCGACTCCACAACTCCGACTCCGACTCCACAGCCCTGATATTATATGGATTGTGGAGTAGTTATCTTCTGTATGTACGTTACTTGTGTTGTTGAGATGATAGCATCATAGCAGTGTAGGAGAGTGTCAAATGGCATCATGCACAAATCAGATGTAAACAAACTAACTGTAAATTGCCCGATTCATCACTCATTTAGACTCAGTTTATTCAACACCGTTCAGAGGTTGTGCGTCTGTGTTACGTGTCACTTGAATACCAAGGTAATTTGAACTATACCAGTGGCGTTTTTAAACAGTTTTTCACTTTACAGTGACATTTTCATTAATTAAATATGGCCAGTTCAGTAGCAACTAGAAAATCAACAGAAATGTGGCTTATTGGACAAACAATTGAGACAATATGTGGAAGAAAGCTACCATCCTATGGTGATGTTCTGCAGCTTATTTTTCATCATCTACATGCCAAAAAGATGTTGAAAGATACATCTAAAGCTGTTTGTGCTGAAGTATTGAAATTTTGGGAGATGGCAAATGTACCAACTGCTGACTATCGCATTATATAGGCTGGGCTGAAACTCAAGATAGAATTAATCAGTCATTAACAGTTGGCTTTTGATATAAAAATAAGATTCCTGAAAAAAATAATTGGTGGCCACCAACGTGTGTCCAGCCACCCCCGTTTTTGTAAAAACATCTAATGCCGCACTAGCAAAATCAGGAAAATGGCAATATCTCTTTTTCTGAACATGCTAGAGAGATGGTTTGCATACCAAAAGGTGCAGAATTTGATTTAGAACAAATTATTAAGAGTGGTATTTTTTCATAAAACCTTTAGTTTTTGAGTTATTTTAGAAAAACTAATTTTTGGGGCCCATAGACCCCTTTTCGATGGACCTTAGTGACAAAAGAAATTCTAAAATAAGTATGATTTGGCTTTTTGATTACTAACATTGCCCTAAAAGGATGTTGACATGGACATAGTGATTACATGATATGACTTTTCCTTGTTATCTTGCATCCATTATGCTTGATTAAAGAATAGAGGGTGGGGCTGCTTCATGAACTTTTTTTAAACGTAATAAATTGAAAACTTGGTTTTTTTTCAGGTGCCTTTTTTATAAGTTTCCAACTGCAATTTGTCATTGAATTCAACATTTGCAATATAAAGTACGGTATGACTTCTACAAGGAAAACAGTTGCTAAAGTACTTGGTGATGTATGTTTTATGCCAGCAGAACAGTTTCCTTTAGGGAAATTGCCTACGTTGAAGCAAGTTATTGAAAGGTGTTTGTGTTTCGGAGACTATAAAACAGATGCTGTACTGAGAGCTACTTCTGAGGAATTGCATAAATTGTGGGTCACATATAATGTTTATCCAATCTCAGTAAATGCCATACAGAGCCGACTGAAAACCCAAATAAAGGAATTCAACCGCCTTCTGAAGTATGACAAAAAGAAAAGGGGACCTAAATATCATCAAGATCTGGATGATTTTCTGAAAACTGTAAACGTTTTATTTGACATATATCAACATGATCACAAACTGTTGGCAGATACAGAGAAAAAGCACTTACTAAAAATGACTGAATCTGATTACCAGTTTTATGAGGTAGGTCTGTTGATTGAATTTCAAGTTGTAAATTATTAATTAATATTAATTAATTATCAATTATTAATAATTTGCTACAATTTTTAAAGTGCATTTAATAAGTTAGTAATATCAATAATACACTATTAATGATGTTAATGATAAGTAATATTTTAGTATTTTCTCATTTTTGTAAGAATTTCAATTTATATATAGACCCATAGATAAAAGATACATTATAGTGTAATGAAATATAATCACTTTGTAGGACCAGAAAACAACTAGGCATGGTTACTGTACCCTGAAAGAAGTCCCAGAAACAGCCACTGACTTAAAATTCAAATCACAGGTTATTCAATCTCAAAATGCAAAAGAATCGGTTCCTCCTCCTCCATCCTCCTGAACCTATGGACATTCCTGAGTTGACAGATAGCGACAGTTGTAATGATTCATTTGATGCAGACTATGTTCCAGAAGTCTCAACATTACAGAACAGAACTAGATTACGCTCATTAGCTGAAGCATGTGACAGTAGGCCTGTTCAAAAATCAACTTTTTCTTATTTTCATAGGTTTCTGTACATTTTCCCATGCTTTTTGACCTGAAAAAGCCGAAAATCACAACTATTTTGACCTAGGATGTTGGGAAGCATTGCCGCATGGAGCTTTAAATTTTCTGCCTTGAAATCAGCCAAAGCGCCAATTCCGGGGTCCCTTGAATTATGTTTTGAACTTTAACTTTTGATCTAAACAAGATAGAGCAACAAATTAAGTATCAAATGAAAGAGCATAAAATTAATAAATAATAATAATAAATAAATAATAAATAAATAATAATTAATAATAATAATAATAATAATTATAATTATCTATCATTTTTCAGGAAACAACAGAAACTCAATCAGAATCTAGAAAACCATCTACAAGTTACAACTTCACACTGGCATTAAGGAAGGAGCTGAGGGAGCTCCGTGGGCGCACAGTTGATATCTCAGAACCTCCACGTACTGTCCACAGGCAGGTGTCAACTGGGCCATCTACCAGATCTCTCACTGAAACTTTCCTGGTTGGATACCCTTCAGCTTTTATCAGTGGTTCCCAGCTTCCCACAACAGACAGGCGTTCCAGTATTTCCTTAATCTTCAGAATTTACCGGAAAATGCAGGGAGGCCCATGGTTCAAGACCTTGCATATGAAACAGTTGAATCTATCATCCCATTCTGGCAGATGGCTAGGATCAAGACAATGACCAAGTACAACACAATGAAGCTCTTCATGAAACTACATGAGAAACATCGTGCTCTGGTGAAAAGCAAAGGAAGAGCAAGTAACCCTGGAGGAAAAAGAGGAGCATTTGTGCTGGAATTAGACAGCCTGTTCGATATAGGAGCTCCAGATGCAATCCAGGAAATACAGAACAACAGACTGTTATCCAGAGAGAAGAAAGATGAGGATATCAGGTTCTACGAAGACCAAAAGACTGAGAGGAAAGGTCATATGTCTGGTCATGACAAGATTTTTGAGACAAGATCCCTGCAGCAAGCAGCGAGGAATGAAAGACTGCAGCATAGACAAGAACAAGGTAAAACTAATTACTTTGAACGTCACAAAAAGTTTTAAGTTTTACTCCATTGCGATATTTAGCATGTACTTAACAATTACTGTCTTAACATGTTGTACTATTTTACAGCTGCAGCAGAACAAGAGGCAGTTGTTCATGTGGATGACATTACCTGGGGTGACTCAACTGACAACGACGCTAACACAGAGGACATGGATTACCATCAGCCTCGTCCTGGATGTTCTCACCATCAAGACACTGTGACTAGTGTGACTGACGTTTCCAAGGAAGGTCATGGAATGTGATGTCATCTGCAATACAGCTGATCGTCTTGGTTTATCAGACAATCAAGTTACTGCCATGGTTTCTGCCACCTTGAAAGCTGGAGGGGCTGATCTGGATAACTTCGTCATCTCAACCTCAACAACACGTCGCAACAGAATGCTGTCCAGGTATAATATCAGCCAGAGTCACATGTCCAAGTTTTGTGAAAACCCCCCACAGTACGCTGCCTTACACTGGGATGGAAAGTTGCTCAAAGATGTCTTGGGCAGTGAACCTGGAAGTACCTCAGAGACTTTAGCTGTGCTAGTGTCTGGTCCACCTTCATACACTGAAGGAAAGTTATTGGGAGTACCTGTCATCGACAATTCTTCTGGCACAGCTCAGGCTGAGGCTTCAATGGATTTACTGGAGACATGGGAACTTACGGATAATGTTACTGCCCTTGTTTTTGACACTACATCCAGTAACAGTGGAGTTCACAGAGGAGCTGCCAAACTGCTAGAGAAAATGTTGAACAAAAAGGTGTTTTATCTGGCCTGTCGACATCACATCCTGGAAATCCTAGTAGGAGCAGTTTGGGAGAAGCTGTTTGGGAAGGTGAAGGGGCCAGATAATCCCTGGTTTGAGCATCTGAAGGATGTTTGGACGGACTTGTCCAAGGAAAACCCAAAGATGCTGGCTATCAACAGCAAATGGCTGAAGGAAAAGAAGAAGAACAGTGAAGAAATACTCCAAGACATTCTAACAGCAGAAAGGCTTCCAAGAGGGAAATGGCTGAACTGACAGTCATTGTTCTTGGAGGAATGCCTCCTCGAGGTATTCACTAGAGTCGACCAGGCGCCATTCATCAGGCCAGATGGATGGCCAGAAACCTGTACTCCATGAAAATGCTGATGTTTGCAGATCAACTTGAGTACGACGAAGACACTGTATCAAAGCTGGAAAGACTCAACACCTTCCTTGCGCTGTTCTACACTCCTGTATGGATGATGTCAATGTCTGCTGCAGATGCTCCCATGAATGATCTAAGTCTAATCCAGGACATGTTGAAGTACAAGAAAACTGACCCAGAGCTTGCTGATGCAGTACTTAATAAGATGGAAAACCACAAATGGTACCTGACGTAGGAAGTCGTGCCATTTGCCCTGTTCAGCAGTAGATTGAGTGGCACATTGAAGCACGACATTGCTGCCCAGTTACATGCCACTGAGAAGCCAGACAGCTTCAGAACAGGAAAGCCTCTATTCCAGAGAGTCACAGCTAAGACCACCCTGGTTGATCTCATTGGCCCAGAATCACATTTCCTGCTGGACACACTGAACATTGGATCCGAGTGGCTTCTGGAACCTGTACGTCTTGGCCACAGAATGAGGACTACAGAAAAGCGTTGGACTATGTTAAGAATCTGAAAGCGGTGAATGACATTGCTGAACGTGGTGTCAAGATGATGAGCGACTTTGCAAATGTCATAACAACAGATGCCAAGCAAAGGGACTATCTCCTTCAAGCTGTGGAGTTCAACAGACGCCGCTTTGACAGCTTCAAGAAACAAACTCTCAACAACTGACTGTGTAAATGTCATTATGAAATTAATCATCATGTAATGCTTTCACTTCTTGATCATTAGACTTGTGACAAAATGTTAATCTCAAATTTGTGTCATGAATAAGGCGCCTTGTCTGCCTTGAGTGTGAGAAAATGAATTTTGTGATATTTCTGAAATCTTTGTATGTACCAATGTGCCATTTCTTGTTCCAAGACTCAATTGTATAAGTTAGAAAGAGGATTAAAAACACTTTAATTTGGTGCCTATTTTGTTGCTCTATCTTGTTTAGATAAAAAGTTATAGTGCAAAACATGATTCAAGGGACCCGGAACTGGTGCTTTTGGCCGATTTCAAGACAGAAAATTAAAGCTCCATGCGGCAATGCTTCCCAACAACCTAGGTCAAAATGGTTGTGATTTTTGGCCTTTTCAGGTCAAAAAGCATGGGAAAAAGTACAGAAACCTATGAAAATAAGAAAAAGTTTATTTTTGAACAGGGCTAATGTGACAGGTATAGTACTGAAAGATAAATCTTTTAATACAGCTTAAAGTGAAATCATTGTGACTAAGAGATTAAGATTACCAATAAATTATTCATTGACAATAGATATGTAAATCTACTTTAAATATCCTAACAGATATCAAGTAAGTGATAGAGCAGGAGCGGCTATTGGTTCTGCTACATTGGTGGACTTTGGAGTAATCACCCCAGATAACATACAAAATGTTATTGATAAGTATGTTTTTAATCACTCTAGATATTACATTTCTTAGCTTCTGCTATAAGTTCTAAATCACCAGATTTACTATTATTTTTAATTAGCGTCAAAATTTCTATTTTGTATTTATATTAATTAGTTTCAAACAGGACACTGACATTTTATTTTGTATATTTGTATAATGCTAATGCAGTAATGCATGGCCAATATTTTTGAAATACTTTTCAGAAACAAGTTGAGAAGGGAGAGAGCTAAATTGAGAGCTGAAAGGAAGAAGTGATATTTGAAAAAGTGACTGGCATTGGCTTTGATGGTAGAAAGGATGCTACACTTGCTGTTAACAAAGTAAATGAAAAGTATTATACATCCACAATCCTAGAGGAACATTGTCCTTACTGGAGAGCCAGGTAAATGGAAATGATTGTCATACAGTTATAGGCGTTATGCTGTTATATTACTGTACTATAAAGTAATATTTCAATTACTTAAAAAAATTTTTTTTAAGTGACAACTGTCCAGTTAACTTTATTCCTTCTTTTTTCATTTTTATTTAATTGTAAAATTAATTACATTTATTTTCAGATGATTTCTACCTAGACCATTTTACCCCGGAGAGTGGCAAAGGCATTGACATTGCTCATGGCATTTATAAGATCATCAAAGGGACAGAACTTGAGGCCAAATTAAATAGTTAAAGCAGATGGGACAAATACTAACACAGGACATATGCATGGGTCAATCAGATATTTGGAAATGTTTTTAGGGCAACCTCTTCAGTGGGATATTTGTCTTCTGCATCTAAATGAATTGCCACTTAGACACATCTTCATAACTTTAGATGGGACAACAAAAAGTCCAGACAAATTTTCTGGCCCTATTGGTTCTCAGCTCAATGGGGATGTGTCAGAATGGAATGTTGTAGACTTCAAATCTATACCTTATCCTGCATTTGTGCTTCTACCAAATGAGGTGGTCAATAATTTATCAACAGACCAATACTATGGATACTGCATCTGCTGGGCAATTATTACTGGTGAAGTGGATGAAGACCTTGCACTCTTAGAAGTTGGCCTGCTAAATCACACTTGATGGCTCACCTTAGCCTGTAGAATTCTTCGCTTTTATGTTTCACAAAAAAGACCCAGTAAGAACCTCAAAATCATAGTAGAATTCATCATCAAAGTATACTTTCACAGTTGGTTCAATATCAAGGCTAATAAGAGGCTAAGTGATGGGTCAAGAAACCTATTCAATATGATCCAAAGAGTAAATAAATTCCTTGACAGGAAAATTAGAGAAATTTGTTATGATGTATTAAACAATAACAAGCTATTTTGCTCATGGTGAAAATATTTTAGTTGGAATGCTGGCAGATGAAGAGGTGAGGAGGTGTGCTGTCAATAAAGTTCTGTGTCTGAGGGGAGTTATAGAGGATTTTGATGATGAATCTGGTAGTAGCAATGATATTTTTGCAGTAGAATAATTGAAAGTGATGATGAGAATGAAGAGGATCATGAAGGTGGTACTGATGAATATCCTGCTATAGATGAGAATGTTAGGGTCTTTAGAAAGCCAATCATCAATTTCAAAGCTTCTGCATACCACAAGCTGTCTGCTATGTCCCAATGGGAAACTGTTCCACCTGTATTAAAAGAATTCAGTAATGATGAACTGCATGATATCATTAATACCGCATTGAAACTGGATCACGAGTGCCACAGTCAGAATGTTGAAAGGCACATCAAGCTTGTCACTGAAGCATCCTTGGCTGTTGTAGGTCATGAGCATAGAGATGGTCTTATTAGAAACAAAATTAGATCACGTAAATTAATGAAAGATTTTGTGTCTAAAAAATATTTTAAGTTCTAGATTATTATTTATCATACTAAAATATGACAAAATGACAATTTGTTAATTGTATAATTTAATGTTTGGCATTTTGGAATGTCAAAAAGCATTTTCAATGAATTTAAAATGGCTGATTTTGATTGATTTTGATTGCTGATTGAAAACCACTAATACATGTCAATTTGCAGCTTGAGAATGTTTTATTGTGTTGACATTCAGTTGAAAGGGGGTCTATGGGCCCAAAAAATTAGTTTTTCTAAAATAACTCAAAAACTAAAGGTTTATGAAAAAATACCACTCTTAATAATTTGTTCTAAATCAAATTCTGCATCTTTTGGTATGCAAACCATCTCTCTAGTATGTTCAGAAGAAGATATATTGCCATTTTCCTGATTTTGCTAGTGCGGCATTAGATGTTTTTACAAAAATGGGGGTGGCTGGACACAGGTTGGTGGCCACCAATTATTTTTTTCAGGAATCTTATTTTTATATCAAAAGCCAACTGTTAGTCACTGATAAATTAAAATCAAACAAAAATTATAGTTTCAGCCCGGCCTACACTGGTATCGCAATGTCACGAAAAAAATAGAAAAGGAGTATTTTAATTATAGAGAGCTTAAAAAATCTAAATCTAGACATTCACAGACACAAATAGATAAAGAAACTTCTTTTCAAGAACATTTGGATGATTTATTCGATATCGCCCATGCCAATGCTCTGCAAAAAATGACAGTAGAAGAAGACAGCTTTTCTACAAGTTCAACGAGTGAAAGGGAGGAGAGGCTACATAGGAAGTGTAGACAAAATATATGCGCTCAAACATTCTAAGAGAAGATCTAGAGATGAAGCATTTCAATGCCAAGTTAAGAAAGAAACTATGAGAAAGAAAATGAACACAACAGTGACTCAATTTTTGTCAAATAGTAGTTCCTCCAAGGAAGAGCCAAGTACATCAAGTACACCAGTCCCCATAAAGAAGGAGAAACTTGGTAGTCATAAACCAGCAAAGGTTATATCAACAGAATTAGCAATGACACTGGACAGAAACAAATTAAGTGATCGCCAAGCAATATCAGTAGTAGCAGCTACTGCATATTCTCTTGGATATGAAGTTGATGATATTGTTCTGAGTAGAAGTTCAATACAGAGAAAATGAATATCAGTTCATCAGCAAATTGTGGATGACATCAAGCAATCATTTGAAACTGATATTCCTCTAACAGTTCATTGGGACAGAAAGCTTATCCAAGATCTTACTGGTGATGATAGTGTGGATAGACTTCCAATTATTGTATCAGGCGGAGGAAAATCTAAGCTTCTCTCAGTACCTAAACTTAAATCTGGCACAGGAGAAAATATTGCAGGTGCTGTGGTCGAAGCTTTGGATGACTGGGGGCTATGAGATTGTGTGCAGGCAATGTGCTTTGACACAACTGCAAGCAACACTGGCGATAAAAAAAGGAGCATGTACTCTTATTAAAAGCATACTTGAACGGTCGCTCCTCTAACTAGCTTGTTGACATCACATTCTCAAAATAGTAATAGCATCTGTCTTTGACAAATGTCACGGCGCTGCCACTGGTGGTCCGGATATCTTATTATTTAAGCGTCTTAAAAATAAATGGAAGACTTTTGACACAAACAAGTTTGAAATTGTTTAAATCGATGTACCAGAAAAGGCCAGTATAATTGAAAATTGCAAGCAACATTTTACTAAATTACAACCTCGAGCAGATTACCAAGAACTCTTAGATTTGACAATCATATACCTTGGAGATGTTCCTCTTGATGGCATTACATTCCATCAACCCGGAGCATTGCACCATGAGTGATGGATGGCGCGAGTGATATATGCAATAAAAATGTTTTTTTCATAAACAAATGGAAGTCACTAGATGTGAACTACAAGGGATGCAACGTTTTGCATTATATTGAAATGGGGGTGCGATGCCAGTAAGTGTATCTGTGTAAAGATGCATTTGCGTTACTCACCTACCGGATACTCTGTTAGTGGGGTCACGGCAGCTGCTGCTGGTTGCTGAGATGGGAGATTTAGCTGCCAGTGAGGACCACCCAGAGGGCCTTCAATTGAATAAAAATCCTTTGACTTCAGCACCACCTGCACTGCTAAGAATGAGAGAAATGAGGTGAGCACATTAACAATTTTAGTGTGGTTGAGATTGTCAGATAGGTGGCTCCTACCAATCTGAAACTGGGTTCTCACCTTTAAGATCTCTGGGGCATAGCCAGTCTGCCTCTTTTAACAATTTACTCTCCGGCTTATGGTGGGAGGATTTAAGAAAAGTAAAACGTCCTTTGCCTAATTTAATCAACGAAACAACAATAACACTTACAAGGTTAACTGCATCTGCAGGCAAGTTTTTACAGGTAACTAAAGAAAATACGAACAATTTTATTGATCATACACCAATGTGTATTCAGAACCAACTAAGCACTTGAAAAAATTATTACTACAAAACAAAAGAAACAAACATCATTAGTCCCATACCACACACAAAAATGTCAACATAAAATAAAACCATTAAATTATTGGCTATCACCAGCCCATTACCACACAAAGGAGACAAGACTTACAGAAAAAAAGTAACTTACATAACTAATGCAAAAAAAAACAAAGAATATTAGTCACTAGGGCAAGGTCAATGAGTGTTACCCAAATTGTATAAACCTGATAAGTCCCAGATGTGTCATTTTAAACTCCACTTCATCTCACAATCATTAAAGGTATTCTTGGCTCAATCAGTACAAACAAAAGCAATGTTTATAACAAAAAAAAATGTGAACACTGGCTTCAGCATTTGTGCAGGCATTGGGGAAGAAAAAGCTTTGTCCAAATTCAATTCAATAAGCAAATGTCCCAGCCAAAAACAAATCCCTGATAAAGAGAAAAAAAACCAACAACATTTAGAGATTATCCCCCAAGCACTGTCATCAGTGGACCCACAGGAATCCATGAGTGCAATGATGCCAGAAAAGGGAGCAAAATTGACAATGATAATTAATGTTCTAAAATTTTGGGATATGTATTTGCATTAATATGTTACTCATAAGGCAGTTAAAAGTACAATTTAGTTCACAGCCTGAGAAAGCTCAACATCCGTTGTGATGCATGTTGATAACTGAAGTTAGGTTCTTCAACAAGGTCTTTATAAAGGAAATCAGGCATTCAAAAATGATTATGATACATGATAATTTTAAGTGATCCAAATATGTGAGACATGGTTCTTATAGCTAATGGTTAAGCACTACAAAACACCAATGGTAAAAACAAGACTATAGGATCACCTACCACACCATCAAGGAGAAGTGAGATGCTTTCCCGTCTCTTGAAATGGGCATATGATTGCCTCAAGCTGCTTCTTGTTCTCTATACTGAGAGAATTTCAAAGCTGTTATACTCAGGCATATGATTGCCTCAATGTTTTTAACATTCTCTATATTGAGAGAATTTCAAATCTGTTATAATCAATTAAAAAGAGAAGAAAAACATTTTTAGTAACTGAAGGCTTGGATTTCTAAGAAAGCTCTGGCCCAATGGGGATTACTGAAACCTCCCAGGCCCGACTGAGGGGTTTGGGAGCTCTCAGGAATCCTTCCCAATAGTGGAGTTCCCACCAACTTGGGGTGTTAACCATACCATCTCAATATGCTGTTTGATGCTATGTAAATGAATGGTTTTTAGCACCCATTGCTTCCTCTGTACCAGCTAATGACATATCTCTTCTCAAGAAACTTCAATCCTACGATGATAAAGAAATATCTGTGGTATTTGAATGAAGAGCTCATCAGACTCTTTTTTTGATGAAGAAACGTCACTGGAAGTCAAGCGAGAAATGGTGAAGCCGCTGGATGTGAATGGCTCTCAAAATCCTCCTAAATGGATAAATTTGAATGTGAATGATCCTAACCTACAAGACAAAACACTAGCTAGCTTCTTCAGTTCAACAACTCGCAACTTCTTCACAAAATTAGCATTGCCAATGGACTTTTTGGACAGAGATCCTGCTGATTGGAACGCTAATGATGACTACAAAGCTGCTAGCAATTATGTCAAAAATATGAATGTTGTAAATGACAATGCTGAGAGAGGTGTTGCTTTGATTAAGAACTTCAGTGGCCATCTTACGAAAAGTGAAGAACAACTCCAATATCTTCTACAAATTGTAGAGCAGCACCGTAAGCATTTTACAAACGTAAAAAATCTACAATAAAAGAGGGATTTAGATAAAGGAAATAAATGGAATAGAAACAAAATTAGAGGACTGTGGATTAGCCCTATAGGGGATACCACATTAAAAAAAATGCACCAATAACAGCTTCCTCAGGGGTGGTGTGGAAACGCTGAAATGAATGATATAATTGATATAAAAAATATTAATATAATCTGATTGGGGAATAAAACGAAATATTTGACCTCCGTGCAGCACCTCTAAATATTATCGGATTTGCATACAAATTGGTATTTATAATTCTTTAACCATTCTTCACAATATACAGGGGTCCCATATCAAAAATAATAACTTTGAAATTCACCCTTATAGGTTGGACCAGTCTAATATATATATATATATATATATATATTATATATATATATATATATATATATATATATATATATATATAGTGCAGTAGCTTAGACCCTGATTTTTGAAGTAAGTGGACATTCTGGACAAAAGCACCGAACTTGGCTCAAATGTTGTTCAGGACCTTAGCTACCAATTTTTCCCCGGAACCAAGACGCACAACCCTATCTTGGCTGCCATTTTGGAAATCCAAGATGGCTGCCAGCTAGAAATCAACAAACTATTGTGAGGAGTAATTGTAAATAAATAGTCCCTAAACCTACATATTTCGATGCCAGGATTGCTATAAAATAATCAGAATTACCCTTAAATGTTTATTTAATGTAAAATATTAATAATATAACTATATAATATGTGCTTTTCTGTTTTGCAGGTGATTTGTGAACATGGATTGGAGCAAATGCATGGTTTGTCAAGAGAGCAAAGGTGAGACTCTTAAATGTCCACTCAATGCTGTGAGTGGTAAAAAAACTGAAGCATATGCAACATTTATGGAGAATGTCAATGCATTCAAGAATCTTGGAAGACTACCAGTTCCTCTTCTTTTCAATGAAGAGGTGACTGTTGAAGATCTGGTTCAGAATAAAGCTGTGTGGCACAAGTCATGCCATGTTAAATTTAGTAAAGAAAAGCTTGAAAGGGCTACAAAAAAGAGAGAGAGGGCGGATGAAGGTAAAACCAGTTCATCTACGGGGAAGCGGGTTCAGCAGCATCCTATGGACAAAGCAACTTGTGTTTTTTGTCAACAAACACATGGGCATCTTCACGAATTCAGTACATTTGGCGCTGATGTCAATTTACGAATGATGGTAGCAGGGCCAGAACAAGCCAGATTGATTACTGAATATGAAGACGAAAACCTTCCAGAAACTGAAGACAACAACTTCCACCACGAAGAAGGACTATCTACACAGAGAAGATTCAAGGATCATGTTTCTAATCTCGTTGAAGTCTTCCGTGATATGGGAAATCCATTTTGTGATAATGGGAATGAGTTACTGGCCTTAAGCACAAGGAATGTCATAGATGAATCTGTGGTCCATACAGTGAGAACTATAAAGGATTTGGGTAAGGAGCAATATAGCCGATACTACAAAGAAGTTGTCACAGATTGTACAAGGTCAATTCATACACTGATCAAGAAGAACTCGCTTGCCCTCTTCAGATGTCCTTGGCCAAATCTCAGGTATGGAATGTTGGGGGAATCCAACTACTGAAGAACGATGTTGCTCTATTCTCTCATCTGTATATTGTTATGCAACATCGACATAGTGACATGGATGCATTCTTCCAACACGAGAATCACCCCTTTCCTTCTTCCCTATCTGATGGTGGGAAATTGCAGTTTGGGAAAAAGTCTGACCTACTGAAAATCATTACATTTGAAAACAAGGACAAACCTCCAGATCCTTTTGATGTGAAACTTCTTGATGGAGCTGCCATCGTCCATTTGCTGTCTACTGCAGGTGTTACCAACTTTGAAGAGTATGCAGATCGTGTATTCGTCCCTTATCTCATCAAACAGTTAGAAACTTGCCAGCGAATTGACATCGTCTGGGATACCTACACTGCAAGCACCTTAAAAGAGACTACCAGAGAAAAATGGGGAAAAGGAATCAGAAGAAAGGTTGAAGGAAAAACCAAATTACCCCTAAATTGGCATGACTTCCTTCGAGACTCTAGAAACAAGCAAGAACTGTTCGCTTTCCTATCAGACAAGGTTGCTGCAATGGAAGTTCCTAACAACAAAGAAGTTATTACATCAGGACCTGAAGTCATCATCAATGGGGCCGACCGCACAATGCCAAGATGCGACCATGAGGAGGCAGACACTAGACTGTTCATTCATCTTCAAGATGCAATAAAGGAAGGGCACATTAACTGCATGATCAGAACTGTAGACACGGATGTTATTGTCATTCTAATAGGAAAATTCTATCACGACGTCCATAAGATCTGAAGTAAATATTTGGGTTGGTTTTGGCACTGGGAAAAACTTCACTTACCATCATATTAACACAATCTGTGCCTCTTTGGGTGAAGAGAGATGCACATCCCTACCACTGTTTCACTGCTTCACGGGATGTGATACAACATCATCCTTTTACGGAAGGGGCAAGAATACGGCATGGGCAGCATGGCACCATTACCCTGAGGTAACACAAGCATTCACATTCATGGCATGAAATCCATTTGCAGATGTTGATGCCGAAACTCCCCACTTCAAGCTTCTTGAATGGTACACAGTTGTCCTCTATGACAACACCAGTGACATTGAACATGTAGATGAGGCAAGAAAGGTCATGTTCTGTCAGAAGGGAAAAGCTATGGAGACTATCCCACCAACTCAGGATGCTCTTCTCCAACACACCAGGAGGGTCACATACCAGGGAGGAATATGGTCGACCTGTGAGAGAAGTGAACAGAATCTTCCAACTCCTGAAGGATGGGGATGGACCTTTAGCGAAGAGTCCCAGTCATGGACACCAGTTTGGACCACAAGACCAGTAGCATCTAAAGCTTGCAGCGAATTGGTCAAATGTGGCTGCAAGAGCAAGAGTGGATGTGGCACCAGGTGTGCTTGCAAGAAGGCCAGGTGGAAGTGTACAGAACTGTGTAGCTGCAACTGTGCAGTTTAACATATAGCGTCGAGCGGGGTGAGTTGGGACAGTTCGGGACAGGGGGTGAGTTGGGACAGTAGGCATTGCAATGCTAAATGCCAAGATATTTCCATTTTATGGTGCCCATTTAATAGCCCTGCCCTTACTCTACAAATGTTGTTAATACAAGTTTTCTATAGAACCACGAATAATGCATGAAAATTGTGCAAATATGAAAGGGTAGCATTTTGACCTTTGTAGAATTTCATTTTTTAAAATGCACATATTTTGCCAATTTTCCTCTCCCACATTCAGTTATAGAGCTAAAGGTCTACTTTTTGGTGGGTGAAATCTTCAATTGCTATAGTTTCGTTGATTTTTCTTAAACATGGTTTTCTTGAACATGGTTTTTGTGTTAAAATATTCACGATTTTCACTGTATATGTTGTACGAAGTGTGATTTCTGCAGTAAACATACTTCTGATCAGCTTAAAAGTTGTTTTATTGATCTGATCATGCCAAAAAACATATAGTTTGATGCCAAACATGCCAAGGGAATTCTCTATTGAAACTTATATCAGAAATTCCATTTTGTCTATGGTGGCCAAGTAATGGTCTCTGAAGGTGGTTCCGGGGATATTTTTAATTATTGGTCCAAAATATACAAGTAGGGAAAGTTTGGTGCTTTTGTCTGGATTGTCCACTTCAACTTGTTTAGCTGCCCTACTAATATATATATATATATATATATATATATATATATATATATATATATATATATATATATATATATGTTAAACACAGACCGTGCATGGAACAAGGAACTCTTCTGGGAAAATTAAATCCACTATAGTCCGAATAAGTAATGGTAAATGACAAACACCATAGTTTTTTTCCTTTTTCATGATTTTAGCCCGACGTGGGCAACGGGTCTCTCGCAAAGAGATCCCATAAATATAGCTTCCCTCACCAGCTATCTGCAAAGCAGACAGGATCCAGCTTTGGGACGTGGATCTAGGGTTTAAAGCAAGCCTAGATCCCTACACTCAGAACCTCTATATAAGTAAAAGACTCGTTGCATTCACGTCGTGTTGAATAAATCAAAGAAAAAGGGGGTAACTATTGTATTTTTAGCCAAAAAAAACCAAAACTTAAACCTCAACCGGGACATTGAGCATCCACTTTTCAAGGCACGAAACACGTCCGTTTAGTATACACAAACTCAGAATGGTTCCCTGAGAACATTATATGTTAAACACAGACCGTGCATGGAACAAGGAACTCTTCTGGGAAAATTAAATCCACTATAGTCCGAATAAGTAATGGTAAATGACAAACACCATAGTTTTTTTCCTTTTTCATGATTTTAGCCTGACGTGGGCAATGGGTCTCTCGCAAAGAGATCCCATAAATATAGCTTCCCTCACCAGCTATCTGCAAAGCAGACAGGATCCAGCTTTGGGACGTGGATCTAGGGTTTAAAGCAAGCCTAGATCCCTACACTCAGAACCTCTATATAAGTAAAAGACTCGTTGCATTCACGTCGTGTTGAATAAATCAAAGAAAAAGGGGGTAACTATTGTATTTTTAGCCAAAAAAACCAAAACTTAAACCTCAACCGGGACATTGAGCGTCCACTTTTCAAGGCACGAAACACGTCCGTTTAGTATACACAAACTCAGAATGGTTCCCTGAGAACATTATATGTTAAACACAGACCGTGCATGGAACAAGGAACTCTTCTGGGAAAATTAAATCCACTATAGTCCGAATAAGTAATGGTAAAACTATGGTGTTTGTCATTTACCATTACTTATTCGGACTATAGTGGATTTAATTTTCCCAGAAGAGTTCCTTGTTCCATGCACGGTCTGTGTTTAACATATAATGTTCTCAGGGAACCATTCTGAGTTTGTGTATACTAAACGGACGTGTTTCGTGCCTTGAAAAGTGGACGCTCAATGTCCCGGTTGAGGTTTAAGTTTTGGTTTTTTTGGCTAAAAATACAATAGTTACCCCCTTTTTCTTTGATTTATTCAACACGACGTGAATGCAACGAGTCTTTTACTTATATAGAGGTTCTGAGTGTAGGGATCTAGGCTTGCTTTAAACCCTAGATCCACGTCCCAAAGCTGGATCCTGTCTGCTTTGCAGATAGCTGGTGAGGGAAGCTATATTTATGGGATCTCTTTGCGAGAGACCCGTTGCCCACGTCGGGCTAAAATCATGAAAAAGGAAAAAAAACTATGGTGTTTGTCATTTACCATTACTTATTCGGACTATAGTGGATTTAATTTTCCCAGAAGAGTTCCTTGTTCCATGCATGGTCTGTGTTTAACATATAATGTTCTCAGGGAACCATTCTGAGTTTGTGTATATATATATATGCAAAGAAATCACAAAGCAACACGCTATCTTTTTAATAAGAACCACAAGGAAAAGGAAAAGGAAACAAAGTCCGAGCATTTTCATGATATATTCACATCTTCAGGGACAAGAAAGATATATATATTAATATATATATATTATATATATAATATATATATATATATATATATATATATGCAGTGGCAGCTTTTCAGAGGAGGCATGGGAGACTGGGCCTCCTCTGTTTTTATCACTAAAAACTATGAGAGAGGATTTTATTTCATAGTATTAATTCTATATGATCGTAACATGCAGAAAGTAGTGCATCTAACACTTTGTAATCTAGTTTATTTATATAGCATATATTATAAGCAATTTTGTGCCTCCCTACTCTCCCTCACCATGAGTGCCACTGATATATATACAGTGTTGGGCACTAAAGCGTTAATCTGATAACAGTTAATTAACGAAGTTAACTTTTTTTAACGGACTATTAACGGAAGTTAATTTCCATTTATCGTTATCAGACCAGTTAACTTCCAATAACTCAATATTTAGTCTGTTAAAGTCCGTTAACATGTTAACTGCGAGGAGTCATTCACAGAAGATCACCACTCCGCGAATGAATTCAAACCACCATAACTTCAGTCTGCCAATTCTGTCCTCTGCTGCAGTGGAACGGCTCTTCTCTCTCGGCAAGGACATCCTAAGGCCCAAGAGGTCAAGACTGGCAGTTGGGCCTAACTTTGAGAAGTTGGTCTTTCTGAAGGGCAACCAGCACATTGTGTCAGTCTTTAATAAATGTGCCTAAAATTTAATTTTACCTTTCAGTTCCCGCCATAATAATTCTCTGGTAAATTAAAATTTAGTTAATGGTTCGTGGTTACAAGGGTTTCAAAACATGTAATCAGTACATTTTTTATTAAAAATAAAAAAAAAAGTTAAGCAAAAAAGTTGCAAAACTTGATAAAAATAGTTAAATACCTATTTATTGTTGGATTTTGCATAAACATTTTCTATGGGTTTTAAAGCTTTTTTCCTTGATTTTTTTTTAAATGTTAGTAAAGAAATAGTTATCATTAACGGATTATCGTTAACTTCCGTTAACTTTGTAGTAAAATTATTGGATTATCGTTATTGGAGTTAAAAATTGGGGTTAACGGATTATCATTATCAAAGTTAACTTTTTGGTTAATGGTGCCCACCACTGTATGTATATATATATGTATGTAAACCCACAAGGTTGTGGGGTTTACATCATTCATTCATTTCACATGTTTAATTGTGAAATTCATCCCATATATACTAGGTGATCCAGATAAATGGGACCCATAAAAAAAAGCCAAATATTCTTAATATTTAATTCCTTTCATAAAAACTATGTATCATTCGAAAGAGTAGAGTTACAAGTTTATTATGAAATATTTATTTTTTAAAAATGACTCCTTTCAAATGTGCTCCATTAGTTGCCAAGCATTCCAGTGTTCTCGCTTGTACAGTAAGTTCTGCATCACTTTTGCAAGAGTGTGCGGTGGTATGGCCTGTATCTCATTTGTGATGGCAGCCTTCAATTCTTGCAAGGTCATTGGGTTATTTCTGTAGACCCTACTCTTTAAATATCCCCAGAGATAATAATCTAAGGGAGAAAAATCCGGAGACCTTGCGGGCCATTCAACATCTCCAAATCTTGAGATTAACTCGCCTGGAAACGTTTGACGTAAAACTGCCATGCAGTTCCTCGTGGTATGGCAGGTAGCTCCATCTTGTTGGAACCAGTGGTTTTCTAGACAAAGATCTCTTAATTTAGGAATAAGGAAATTGGTCAACATTTTTTCGTAGCGATCACCATTTACAGTGACCGTGTTTCCGGTGGAATCCTCGAAAAAGTACGGCCCTATGATCTGAGATGCAGTAAGACCACACCAAACAGTTACACGCTGACTATGCAACGGGACTTCGGTAATATTCAATGGATTTTCTATTGCCCAGAAACGACAATTTTGTTTGTTTACAGTTCCATTCAAGTGAAAATGGGCTTCGTCTGACAATCAAAGTTGCTAGAAAATTGGTGGTGTCATTTACCTTCTGTTGGATCCATTGACAGAATTGTCATCTTCGTGCAAAATCTCCATCGTTTAGTTGTTGCACTGTTTGAATTTTATATGGAAAGAGCATTAAATTTTGCTTGAATATACGGTGTGTTGTTCCATATCCAACTCCTAACAGCTGAGAAGCACGTCTGATGCTTATGTTAGGATTATCCTGTACAATTTCATGAGTTCTGTTAATGATCTCGTCTATCCTTGCTGTGCGCATTCTTCCAGTTGGTTTTCTTTTTCCAATGCTGCCAGTTAGGGAAAAATTTCTGACACACTGACAGATTACTTTCTTAGAAGGTGATTTTGACATCTGAAAATTTGTCTTGAAAGATCTTTGAGCTGAAACTACACTTCTTCCATGCTCATAATATTGCTCAGTTATGAAACGCAGCTGTTCCACAGTCCATGCAGTCATCTTGAAGGGTTAGTTTTAACTAACACTTTTATTTTGTTTTGTATCTTATCTTGTCTTGTATTGTCAAAACCTATACAATCCTGTACAAACTTGTAACTATCCTCTTTCGAATGATGCGTATGATTTTATAAAAGGACTTATACTTTAAGAGTTACAGGGGTTTCTTTTGGGTCCCATTTCTCTGGATCACCCTTTATATATAAGTGGATGGAAGACAACAATATGAAGTTTAACACTGAGAAATTTCAGCTGTTATGGTGTGAAAAAAGGGAGGACCTAAAATCCATGGAATATTATACCCCAAATGGACAGAAAATTCAGAGAAATTCTAAAGCAAAAGATATAGGGGTTGTAATGACTGATGATACAAAATTTGAAATGCAAAATAAAATAGCAGTAAACAGATCAAAGAGAATAACTGGACAGATACTGAGAACCTTTAAACAAAGGGATAGGAATGTAATGATTCCTCTACTGAAAACCCTGATCATACTCAAATTAGAATACTGCTTGGTCCTAACATCCCCATATAAAAAGAAGACATTAGATAGCTGGAAGGGATCCAGAGAAGCTTCACAACCAAGATCAATGGGTGCAAAGAACTAAATTTCTGGGAAAAGTTACGTGAACTAGACCTATATTCACTGGAAAGGAGAAGAGAGAGAGAGAGAGACCATTATTTACACTTGGAAAATAATGGAGAATCTAGTCCCTAATCTTACTCTGAACCCTATAACTCCCCAAACAATGGTGGAAGGTAGAAATGGTAGACTGTGTCATTGTGAGAGGACCAAAACTGTTTAATCAGTTGCCCAAAGACCTTTAGAAGAAACACAAAGGGAGTTGCAGTGGACATCTTCAAAAGAACTAGACGCCTGGCTCAGAACAATCCTCGATGAGCTGGTTGTACCTGGCTATGTGAGGTGGAGAGCACAAGAATCCAACCCACTACGGTACTTCACCAGGCCAACTCGAGAGGAGGGGCAACAAGCTTGACCTTCGCGAAATGAGAAATCATTGCCCAAAACCTTTGTAAGCTAAAGTATATTAGGGTGGTCCAAAATTTGGGCTAAAATTTCAAAATAGTTGGAAATGCTCTCCACATTGTGGGGGATTTGTAAAGTCTCCATGTTTTTTGGATTGGCCTTTCCATCTCAACCAGATACTTTCATTTTAGGGACATTCTTGTCTAATGATAATTAGGTATGGTAGGGTAAGTATTATTATTATTATTATTATTATTATTATTATTATTATTATTATTAATTGTCTTTATTTAAATACCAGTATGTATTAGATTAGGCAAAAGATGTAGGGTTAAATAGGTAATTACTAAGTATTTTGTATTTTGGGATTTCAGCGGGTTTCAAAGTTTGTGTGTTTTGGGCAGATAGTTAATTTATTATAAAGAAGGATTGATAGACAAACAAATAGTGGTGGGAAGGAAAGATTTTTCAGAGGCCAAAGTAAAGCTACATTACAGAAAGATCTAATATTTACTCTGAGCTTCAATAAGCCAATGACTATGTTGGGCTAAAAGTAGTCTTTGTGACAGGATCCTTTCCCCCATTATCTACCAAAATGTGTACTTGGTCATGATCCTCTCTCTCTCTCTCTCTCTCTCTCTCTGATTTCATAGAGGAATAAAAGCTTATTCTTTTCCCTGTCCTGAAACGAAGAGAAGTAAAATGTAGTTAGGTCCACTAAGTCTGAACTTAAGAAATTAAAGAAGAAAATGTAAAAATAAAGGTGTATTATAATCAGCAAAATTATTATTTCCTGAACCCAGTAACAGTAGTTCCAAGAATTAAGAAATTACTTCAAGTAGAAAAGAGAGAGAGAACCAAACCCAAGAAGAAACTGAATTTGTCTATTTTCAACTAGTTATTATCCGTCGAGAGGAGAATATTGATAAAACAACTAAAATGAACATAAACTGAATATAAACCCATTGTACTGTAAGTTACACACCATCCACCTTGAAAGTAAGAGAACATCAGTTATGTTAATTTGATAAATACCGTAAGACTGTAACTCCACTAACCTTAGGATTTGGAGAGTGATTAAAAAACTTTTTTTTATAAAAAAAAACATAAATTAAAAAATAAATAAATAAATATAAAGTTGATAAAGTACTTGTTTGTTAAAATAATATAAACAAACGTGTTTAAGGTTTTTTTTATTAGCTATAGTTTTCTAGTGCTAGGTTGAGGACAGATTACTTTTTGTCATGGTTGATGGGAAAAGTTTGGGAGTTTGGGAAGGGGATCAACATGTCCCCAATTTTTTACATATTAAAATACTGTAATAGAAACAAAGTAAAAATAATTAGAAACCCAGAAAATTGACAGTTTGGCAAGTTGCTTTTTGTAACACCTTTGGTTTTTTTTTATCGGATATCCTTGAGATTGGTGGTTGGTTTGGTTGACCTAGATGTGTCCTGTCATCCCTGCAAGGATATGAACCTGAAGGCCTGGCCTGGGACCTATCTTGTCATTTGGATTGCCCTGAGAAAAAATACTGGTATCGTGGTGGCCCAGAAATCCACCACGACATGGCTGCTCTTATTCATTTAGATGTGAAGTGATTTTGTGCAAAATATCTGTCGATTCAGTACATAATAAGAGGTCACTATGATTTTCACATTTTCAATTAATTAATTAGCTAATTATTTTCTCCCAGCTTCATTTTTAGAGGACTTGGCAGTCACGCCACATTGACTCCACCCACCTTTCAGAGAATGATGCAATTGTTCGATTTCTTGTATAATGCTGTTTGTGAATCAGACAAATCATTTACTCATGCATCATTTCAAGTTTAAACTTGTTGGAGAATGGTTTTAAGTTCGTTCAAACTTCAAGAGCTTAGGAATAGTATCTCATGTAAGTATTAATTCATATATATTAATTATTAATTCATATATATTAATTATTAATTCATATATATTAAGTATTAATTCATATGTATTGTATTTATTAAGTATAAATATATGTATATAATGTTCTTCATATGCAAATTTATAACTGGTAAGGATGTTGCTATTAAATTAAATGATTAAAATTGTAAGGAATATATCTTATGTCTCTTGAAGTTTATTATTTACTTAGCCAAATTTTTTAAAATATATTTAAGAATATCTTCCTACCCATCAACCACTAACCACTGTAACCATTTTTTTACTTTATTTATTTTGACTTTGCAATTTTTTACTTTAACACTTATGTAATTGTGCTTTGGTGTAAATGGTTAATGCATTATTTTCTCTCATTTTTCAGGTTATGGCTAGAAGTACTCGCTCATCTGCAGAAATGTGGGTTCTAGGAAAGCCCAGCAACAAGTTATCAACTGCAAGGCTACCCACATGTGATGAGCTTTGTTTGGTTCAGTTTCACTACCATGAACAGTCGAAGTCTCAAAGACCTTGAAAGAGAGCTACAACTTGGCCTGCAAAGAGGCCCTGCAAGTATGGCAGAGAGCAAGGATTCCTACACAGCGAGTCGATTCCTGCATTAGGAGGTTGTCAAAGCTGTATGAAGAGTTCCTTGTGTTGAAGAAAAACTGCAAGACGCAGCTACAAAGCTGCAGAGTGAAAGAGAGCATGTTCCAAGAGACTCTCAGAGCTTTTAGACATTGCCTCGAAGGTGATAGACAATGAAGACCACCAATTCCTGATGATGCAACGAGAAGACGTCTTTTCCTGCAGTATGGCAGGCATTGACAAGATTAATTTTGCCACAGAATACCGCAAGAGATGTCGACAGGAGAAAGATGCTGACAAAGCTCTAAGGTACAAAGAAAGAGAGGCTGCATTCCAGGTTGGAGCTGCTGCTCTTCCATCATTCAGCACATCCACTTTATCCTCTGAAGACTATGATTATCGTCCGACCGGAAGAGCAGATGTACACACTCATCCTCCGAAATGAAACAGTATCTTCACATCACCAGATGTGGTTGTTGCTCTTGATCGCGTTAACCTTCCCGATCGAGGAGCAGTCTTCATTGCTGGATCAGTCGCTCAAGCCCTGGGCTATGATATTTCTACAATGACTCTTTCACGCAGCTCCATCCGTTGTTCAAGAAGGCAAGCAAGGCAGGCAGTAGCCAAAGAGGATCAACCTTCGTTTTCTGTTGAAGGACCCTTTCTTCTTCACTTGGATGGGAAACTACTTCCCAACATCGGCTGCGCAAAGAGAACAGCTGAACGAACCTCAGTAATCATTACGGGAAATGGGATGGAAAAACTCCTAGCCGTGCCAAAAATACAATGAACTACAGGAGAACAGGCCAAGGCTTGCATTTTGACGATTGATGACTGGAATCTTCGCGGTGAGATCCAAGGTCTCGTATTTGACACAACTGCATCTAATACTGGCCTTCACAGGGGAGCCTGTACCATGATTGAAAAAGCAGTAGGGAGGGAACTTGTCTGGATCGCTTGGCTTGTCGACATCATATCCTTGAAGTTGTCTTGTCAAACACTTGCAACACACTTCTTGGACCCACAGGTGGCCCGGAAATGACTCTCTCTAAACGTTTTCAGAAAAAAATGGCCATCACTTCAGAAGGATTCCTTCATGAAGGCTTCAAACAACCTATTCAGAGATCCAAAGATGTCCCAGCTTCGAGAGGAAATGATCCAGTACTTCACAAAGGCACTGGTCTAAACAATCGTGTGATGACTACGAGGAATTGCTATGACTCTGCCTCACCTTCCTCAGGTGCCGTGATGAGAAAGAAGTCAAGGTCCGCGCTCCACGCTGGATGGCCAAAGCCATCTACGTCCTAAAAATTTCTGTTCAAGCATCAACTACAGCTGACAGCACGTGAGACGGAGAATATCACCGAGCTCTCTCGTTTATCGCCTTGGTATATGCACGTTTTTGGAACGAGGCCCCCGTCATAATCAACGCTCCTTTCAAAGATATTCTGCTTCTTAAAATCTTGCAAAAGTACCCAAATCAGACCATTTCCAAAGCAGCATCCACAGCTCTTCAATGGCACCTGTGGTATCTTGGAGAGCATCTCATCGGCCTTGCATTCTTCAATCCTAGAGTCGATGCCGAAACCAAATGGAAGATGGTCATAAACCTCGAACGTAATGAGATACCACTGTTACTCGTCAATTGAAGCTTGAAGGAAACAGTGAAGATTTGAATTTGTATGAAATGGTCACCAAAAGGACCCTGGGAATCTTCAATCTGTTAAGGAAGGCAGCGGAGGATACCTTCCTGAGGACTGATCCCAATTCCTGGATGGAGGATGATTGCTTTCAAGAGTTTCAACGCATAGCGATCAACCAAAAAGTTGTCAATGATTCGGCGGAGAGGGGTATCACCCTTATCAAGGCATATAATACATCTTTGACGAAGGATGAAGAACAAAAACAATTCATCCTCCAATTAGTAGCAAAACATCGCCAAGACTACTCATCATCTTCGAAGGAGTCAGTGATGAAGCGTTAATCTAAGTAATGATGTATATTGTAAATGAATGATAAGTAATTTTCTCTCAAACATATCATTTTTGTTCTTTAAAAATTAATCTCTTCTTTTTAAGAGTTCTGTTTTCCCAAAAAATAAGCTGTTTTCTTTGAGATTTAATGTGTGTTCAAGCAAATAAACTAGTATTTGCCCTTTTTTGAATTTTTTAACCCAGAAGAGAAATCTACTAGAAAATGAGTAGTAAAATGAAATTCATAGCGACCAGTAAATATCATTGTTAGGCTGAAATTTGGCATGGAGATGTTTGATAGATATAGGAACAGGAGCAGCCATGTGGAGGTAAAAAATTACAAAATTTTATTTTTTGGACCACCCTAATATATATATATATATATTATATATATATATATATATATATATATATATATACTGTACAGGGTGGGCGGAAAGTAGCTCCCTAATTTAAATTACATATAAATTATGTATAAATTGTGATTGTATTGTTATATTGTTATGGGTGTTTCTCTAAAGTGGTACAATTGTAATGGTAATCTTTTTTCTCTAAAGTGTTCTCTTTGTGTTCTCTAAAGTGGTACAATTGTAACGTTCATTTTTTTTTTTCATTTCAGATTGAAGGGTAACATGGCTGAGCGTTTAACACTGCAGGAGCGTGCCCAGTTGGCGGCACGGTACGAAGTTTGGCAATCTGTCGTTCGAGTTCAAAGATGGTGGCGGGCCATTCACGGACCACGTGCCCAAGTGGACCCGAAAACAATCAAGAACTGCCCTCGAAGCTCATGACCATGGGGTCTGGGCAGATGTTCGAAGATGTGGTCGCCCTTCGACATCCAGGGCCCAGGAGATGGTGCAGGCAGTTCAGGAAATGTTCGCACGGAGTCCACGAAAGTCAACTCGCCAGGCAGCTCGGGAAAGTGGACTCTCCCGCTACTCAGTGCGAACTGTGCTGAAGAAGGAGCTGAACTGGCGTGCGTGGGTCGTCGTGGTCCACATCAATGGCCAGCCAGGAGCCCCGAACTTGACACCGTGCGACTTCTTTCTTTGGGGGTGGGTAAAGGAAGAAGTCTACCGCACCAAACCGAGGGCATTGGAAGAACTGGAGGACCGAATTCGGGAAGTCATGTCCTCCATCCCGCCGGAGTTCCTGCTAAAGTCAGTGGATGCCATTCCTGGGCGGCTCCAGAAGCTGGTGGAAAGAGTTTGAGCCCACATTGAATTTTAGAGAAAACCTACCATGTATGCCTACCTTTTCATATTATTTCTTCTGAAATAAATGATAATATAAGTATTTTTTACCAATCCAAAATAGGGAGCTACTTTCCGCCCACCCTGTATATATATATATATATATATATATGTGTGTGTGTGTGTATACACAGAAATGAGGGGCCAAGGGTGAATGCCCATAAAAACACCCCTCCCATAAAGGAAGAAGAGAGCCAAAATCAAGGTTCAAGGTTTTTGAGAAGCCTGGAGACAT